>WEIU01006458.1:0-26156 GCA_013389925.1 Aegithalos caudatus | reverse complement strand
CCAAGGCGGGTAGCGCGGGGCCCGGCACGCCCCGATGTCCGCATCCATCGGCACCGGCCTCCGGTGGGTACCGAGAGGGCGTCTCCCTACGCTCCAGGGTGTGCTGCGAGGCCCTGAGATCCTGGGGCACAGACTGGGCACACCCCACGGACACAGGGCTTTGACCGTCCCCAACCCCTGAATGCTCCCTGCAGGCGTGGTTATCTTCATCCCCTGGGTCCCACCTGGATTCACACTGTGCGTGCGGAACTTCCTTTCTCCCCTGGGCACTGCCGGGATTCCCCGTTTAGCTACGGGACTCTCTTTGTAACACCCAGTCCCTGATGGATGGACAAAAGGCATGGAAATATGATCTGATCTCCCCATACATCCAGCCCCACCTTACTAATTGTCGCGGGACCAGTTTCCCCGTACAAGTAGCTGTTGGCGCTTTGAGCCTCATTGGTATAAGCTTGGATCTCTGCACAGGGGCTCTGATTCTCCCAGTGCACCCCGCCTGGATAGTGTTCCAGGGGCAGTGGGATCTGTCCTCCGAAGGAGCAGGGAAGTGCAGCCTTTCAGTGACAGCATGCCCGGTGCTTGTTGCACCCTTTCGCCCTCCTTGTTTTCCTGAGCTCTTCCATTTCCCCCTGGTTTCCTTCTGCTTCCTGCTCCCCCAACTCAGGCCTTTTTGCCTGCTCTGAAGTTGATCTGTCCTGTCCTTCCTGCCCAGGGACTTTATGCTGGATCTGCCCTTGCTCCGTCCCACACATTTTGCTGACACTCTCTTTGGCATCCACCCGCCTCTGCTGGCCCAGCCCTGCCCCAGCCACCTCTCTGGGTGCTGCCACAATCCTGACTCTACAGATCCCCTCAAACAGCTTTGCTCCAGCTGTTTCCATGTGTAGTAGGACTGGCTGCACATGCCCTGCACCACTCAAGCAGCTTTTCCTGCTGGGAAAAGCACCCATACAAGAGTATCTCCTAATGTGACATTTTTTGGCTGGTGCTCGACTCCAAGTGCCACGAAGCACAGCATAAACACCTTGGACCACGAGCTGGGTTTTCCTCCTTGTCTCAGGAGGGAGAATAACCCTGTGCGCTAGACCAGGGAACTGAGCCTCCGACTTATTTATAATGGGAACAGTGCCCTGCACTCCCCCTAGGAATTCATGGCATTCCTGCTCTTCCAGGCCTGCAGAGGGAGTGGGTTTGTGCAGGGCAGGTTTCCTACATGTAGGGAGGCAGAGCCTGAGGACAGGGCTCTGCCAGTCCCTGTCTCATGGGGTCTGAGCCATCATTTGCCTCACCAGTACCACTCCAGCCTGCCAGGCTGCTGGATGTCATGTGCCAGAGAAACTTTTGCAGCCATGGGGTGGAGTGCTGTGCAACAGGCCACATTGTTAGGTTTCATCAGCCTCACATGTCTCTCCTGCTGACAGCAGCCTAAAAAACTACAGGAGCAGCTCCATGGATGAGAGAACAGCATCTGCCTGTGGGGACAGAAGGCTGCAGTGTGTGCCCTCCCACCCTGGTGTCCAACTGCAGCTGCTCAGATGGGTGGAGTGGGTACCTACATGGGCTCAGCCCTGGCACCTGACATGTGAGCATGCTGATGCACCCACAGCCCACTGACCAGCTCTTCTGGCCGTGTGGGACACTGCTCAGAGAAGCACAGCCAGCTCAGCTGGGGCAGCAGGGAGAGCCTCTCCCACCTGAGTGCAGCAGATTCCTGATGGTCAAGGCACCACAGCAGAGATGGGGAGGCCTGGTGAGGCATCTTGAAGACAGAAACTCAGGACCACTGCCTGATTGGAGCTCTTGCTGCTCACAAGTGACTGGGTTTACATGCAATTAAGTTGTAATGGATAAATTAAAGCCCTAGAGATGGCTCTGACTGTGGAAATTGCTGCTGCAGGATTTGCAGTCCCTTCTCTCATCAGCACTAGTAACTCTACTGTGCTATTTCCATCACACTCTCCTCCTGCCTGGCACAGCAGGGCTGAGCTGAGACATGGCTAAAAGTCTCCAGTGCCCCAAATCCCTCCCATGGTGCAGGCAAGTACACTGAGCAGCTGGGTGCAAAGTCAGGCTGGGCTGAGCCTGCAGCAAACCCTGAATTAAGCTCCTCAATCCCTGGTGAGGAAAAGCAAGAAGGAGGTCTCCCTGGCTGTACTCTGCTCACGTGGATCTGCAGGGGAGAGAGGAGGGGGGCTTTGTCCTCTTTGCCCTTCTCTTTCTGTGCTCTACACCCTTTCTCTCCCACAGGGAAAAAGGCTCAGGGATTAGCAAATATCTTCACCATGCCTGCTGGGCGGGGTGCATCACCCAGGCAGAGCTGGGGTGGGAGATTTCAAACAGCCTAGGGTGGCTGGAACTGTGGAAGTGCAGGGTTGTCCTATAAGGATCACTTACAGTAAGGGCACAGTGCAGGTGTAGGGTGGCCAGGCTCTGTGCAGAGCAGTGAGGGATGCAGGGGCTCTCCACACAGAAAACCTGGTCTTTGCTGCACTCCCACCTCTTCACTGTATTAGACAACAGCATCTGTGGCACTGGGGTTCTTGCATGACGGCTCCGATTGGGCTAAGCCAGCAGTAATCCACCCCTGACCAAAGCCTTGCCATGCTCAGATCCCCAGAGCCAGAACTTTGTGCACCCGTGTGCAAGAGCCCATCTATACCTGAGATTCCTTTTCTGCAAATGCTCTGGAAAATCAACAGCTGCTGCTACTGCCAGGGTGTGCTGCCAGAGCAGGCACAAGGCTAAAGTACACAAAGGTTTTCCAGCCTGGAGGGGCTGTGCAGACACAGGGGTGAACAGGACAAAGATCACTGGCTGACTCAAATTACTCCCTTTGGTGCTTGTCTCTAGAATGTGGGCGCAGCCTCTTGGTGGCAAGTATCCTCTTTCCTTCTGTGCCAGAAGATCTCTGCTCTTTTCCCACACTACCACACATCACCCTACAGATCTCCACACCTCATCCCCTTGTCCTGTGTGTTCTCCAGCTTCCTGCTTATGAGATGACTGTTCCCTGAAAAACATCTCATGCTTCTGCCCTGTAGGAAATAGCAGATGAAGGCCCAGCAGGTGCCATTATATGGTGACAGGAGGCTTGGTCAGTTTGAGGAGCCCAGGGTACATGGGAGGTTTCAGCTCCAGCCTGGTGATGTCCAACAGCAGCCAGCACCCAGTCCAGGTAATGCAGCTAGGCTACATTTCCCAGTGTGTTGTGTGCTGCTGAGCCCAGCAGGGCCATGCATATTCCACACTCAGCACCATGGCTGCAGGCTGCAGCAGCCCTCATCCAGCTACCAGCAGGGACTGGCAAGGTCCCTGCTGTGCAGGCACATTGCTATGCCCCCATTGCCTCCTTGTGACTCCAGCTGCAAAGCCGGTAGGGGTTGTGTGCAGCATGAGGGCTGCAAATATTTGTTGTGTCATTAGTATTCTTCCAGCATAGTCAGCACAGCACCTGGCAGCATTTGCTTGCTGCCTCCTGTTATCTCTTGTCGATGCTTCTCATGCCTGGATGCCAGTGCTATGACATCCATGGAGACAGAATCCACATCCATCCCTGTCTTATAGTGCTGGACAGTGATTTCAGCTCCCTGCTCTGCTTCTCCTCAAGCAAACAGCAGTGCCTGTGCCTGGGGGGCACTGATGCTTGAACCCAGCTGAGTGCGTGCCTGCTGGAAGCCCCATGGGAGGAGTGAAATTGAAAACATTGAAAACACTGATAAAGGAAAGCCAGCCATCCTCTGAAAAGGAGGGACAGGCAGCTCTGGCTGTGCCTGCACCACATGTAACCCAGGGTGACGTGACATGCAGCCATGTGAACACAACTGCACAGACTGGTTTGTGTTGGAAAAGACCTTAAAGATCATCTTGTTCCAATCCCTTTGCCACGGGCGGGAACACCTTGCACTAAACCAGGTTGCTCAAAGCCCCATCCAATCTAGCCTTGAATACCACCAGGGTTGGAACATCCACAGCTCTGGGCAACTTGTTCCAGTGCCTCCCCACCCTCACGTGGAAAATTTTTTTCCTAATATCTAATCTAAACATATTCTTTTTGAGTTTGAAGCCACTCCCTCTTGTCCTATCCCTTCACAGTTCCTGATGAATTCCCTCTCTAGTTTCCCTGTAGACCCCCTTTAAGACACTGGAAGGTTGCTATGAGGTATCCACACAACCTTCCTTGAATGCTGAACATCCCCAGCTTTCTCAGGCTGTCTTCATAGGGGAGATGCTCTAGTCCCCTTATCAGCTCCAAAGCCCTTTTCTTGACTTGCTCTAGCAGTTCCAAGTCCACATTCTTGCAGTGATTAAGGACCTTCACAGATCACCAGGAGCTGGTCACTTCATGCTAGATAGGGACAATGCTACCATCTCCCACATTACCCACCCTGCTCCTGAACCACCCTGAACACCTTATCTCACAATAGCTGGCTCTGCTCCCATCCTTCAACACTGTCCAGCAGATAACAGGGCTTTTCCTTGTCCTCTTGACCTGGACCCGGGAAATGTGGTTCTCAGCAGCTCCACGCTCATCCCAGGAGGCTGTGTCAGCCTTTCTCCATCTCCTACATCTTGCCAAGCAATTAGTAATACTTCCTATGGACTTTGCAGCACACCTGTAGGGCTAGTGGTTCTGCCAGATGTGAGCCAGGAGCACAGATGCCAAGAACCTGGTCTGGCTGCAGTGCTGGGACAAGAGGGGCCATATTAGAGTGGACTGGCCTCAGACTAGGTGGTGCCTGTGACCCACAGCACCAGCTGCAGAAGAGCAAGTGTCCTGGTTTCATCTGGGATAGAGTTCATTTTCTCTCTGGTGCTGTGATTTGGACTCAGTATGAGAACAGTGTTGATAACACACTGTTTCAGTTGTTGCTCAGCAGTGCTTGCCCTAACTCAAGCACTCTTCAGTTTCCCATGCTCTGCCAGTGAGCAGCTGCACAAGAAACCAGGAGGGAGCAAGAAACCAGAGCTGACCCAAACTGGCCAAAGGGATATTCCATGCCATAGAATACCATGGCCAGGAGTTTCTGATAGCTGCTGGGTACCAATAAGTGGGTGGTGAGCAAGTGTGTTGTGCCTCGTTTAATTCACTCTGGTTTTATCCTTCTCTTTTAAATTACAATGATAATTTTAATTTTTTATTATTAACAACAACAATAATAATATTGTTTAAATTATTAGACTGCTCTTATCTCTACCCACAATTTTTATTTTTTCCCCCTGAATTTCCTCCCCACCGTGGCAGAGGGAGAATGAGTGAGAATCTGTGTGATACTGAGTTGCTGGCTGTGGTTAAACTGTGACATTAGGGCAGCCAGAGCCTTCACTCACGGTTCATCACTGCCCTTTGGTCTTGATGGCTTGATGTTGCTGCAGGGAGGAACTAAGAAGCAGCACAGCAATGTGTAGGGAAAGCCTGGTGAATATCCTGCAGAGCACACCCACACGCCCAATTCACCCCAGAGACCCTGACCCTAACAAACCACCTCCTTCCCCTGGCTTCCTTACCCATCTCAGAACTGACAAAAAGAAAACCTTCTGGGAGAAAGCAATGCTGGAGAACCATTCCCCTTTCAGGACTTTCTGTTTGGGAAAAATCCATCCCATCCCTATCAGCATGGATGAGAGAGATGCTGCTTCTGCTTTCCTGATGCCAGGTAGAGATGTTGGAGCCCTGCTTATTCTCCCAGATGCCTGAGCAAGAGGTGGGTGCTGCAAGGAACTCTCCACCCTTGAGCCAGTGGTCACTCAGGCTACACCTGAGTCAGTAACTCCTCGGCCTGCCCATGGTCCTGTAATCATCCACACCATGCAGTTTTGTTTCCTGATGCAGCTATGGCTTGGGCTAAATCTGGCAAGTTAAAGAGAGGTCATTGCTCAGATTATTCACAAGAGAAAACATGGACACAGCCACCTCCAAGTAGGGAATTTATCTGTGTGCCTGTCCTCCTTCCTCCTTGGCTTCCCCTCTCTGTGCCAGTGTGATATGCTGTACTCTAGATGCCCATGGGAGCCCTTCCGATGGAGGTCACCATCACCACAGCCACGTGTGGGCAGTGATGAAGGAACTAGAAAGCAAAGGATCAGTTCCCTGTGCACTAGAAAATGGGAGCTCCGTGTGACTGTAGGCACTTCCTAGCCCTTCCCCATGTCCTTGTGCCCTATCCAGGCAGGGCAGACTGAGGCAGCACAGGCTGGAGCATGACCTCCCAGTGTGGGGAGGGAAGGCAGCTGTGCCGTGTTTGTCATGGAAGCTGCCACTTGCAGCCAATTCAATCGCAGCTCTTTATTGCTTCCCCCAGCTGTTGAAAATCTCATTATGTTTAGTGAGCTCAGTGAGCAGCCCTGCCAATTTTCCTCGTGTCCTGTCTTCTTCCAGGAGTCCAGGCACCCTGGCTGCTGAGAAAGTGCATCAGCAAACTCCAGGGAGCCCAGGATGAAAAACCTGCAGCCCAGTATACATAGATGGATCTGGCATGGACAAGGTGTACTGGGATTTTTCATGAAGACAAAGTCAAGGGAAGGGTGTGTGAGTTTTTCTGACTAGGGACATCTCAACAGCATGACAGCAAGAACACAGGGCTATCCACAGTCTTGTACTGCACAGTGGGTCAAAAATAGGGAAAGAGGGTGGGGGTCCTGCCTGGCTCTCTTAGTGTCAGATGTGAGGCTGATGGTCCCAGGTTAGCAGCACAACAAGCAGAAGATACTCGAGCCAGGACAAATGACAGCAGGTGGGATATATGCTGGCTCCAGCACAAGACAGAGCTGAGACAAATGGCACAAGGCTTTGATCCCACTGTGTCCTGCATGCTGGAGCCTGGTTCCATTAATACCTTTGATTACTGTGACCTCATTTCTGTCCACCTGTGTCATGGGTGGCCGGTCACCCCACCCTGCAGAGCTCTTGTTCTACAGTGGCTGATTGCACCAGCCCTGGACTGACTGGTCTCTGGGGAGTAATTACAAGAGACTCCTGGTGCTGCAGGCTGTGGGTGAGCCAAGTGTGTCACCACCAGCCCAGCACCTGAGATGTAAGTCACACCATGATGCATGGCAGGTCCTTCCTTTGTGGGTCATTCAGGAGCATTTCTGCATGCCCTGTAGCCTGGACTCTCACAAAAAGGGATCATAAAAGGCATTATGCATGTTTCTGCTGGCTCAACTGGCATAGGGCTCCCCACAGCAGATTGTGGCATGAGACAGGACCTTACTTTTCCCTCCAGGTCTGCTGTGATGCTGCTGTAGGTCTGCTCAATGTCTTGACCTTGGACTGATCTTGGGCTGGAACACTCATGGGTTTATGCATGTATTTATACAACAAAGGGCAGCTGCTCTCTAAGCTCTGGGCACTGTGCCATCCACACCACTCACACTGACTTACCAGGACACTGTGCCCTCTCCTCTCCTCTCCTCTCCTCTCCTCTCCTCTCCTCTCCTCTCCTCTCGTCTCCACTGACACAGGCCCACACATACATGTCATGTAAAAAAGAAAAATTACCATTGCA
Source organism: Aegithalos caudatus (assembly GCA_013389925.1). NCBI lineage: Eukaryota > Metazoa > Chordata > Aves > Passeriformes > Aegithalidae > Aegithalos > Aegithalos caudatus. The sequence continues at coordinate 18,651 of WEIU01006458.1, read as the reverse complement.
GTGTCTGTGCTTTTATTACTACAGCATCTTTGATACCGAAGTGCTGCTCAAAATACTTGGACAGAAAAGCAACAGGAATTTTCTAAATGCAGTACTATTTTGATAGTTTAAANCCTCTCCTCTCCTCTCCTCCCCACCTGCCCAGACTCTGTGGAGGATCATTCCATGGCAAGCTTTGGACAGGGGCTGACTGCTGGGGAAGAGAGCATGCTCCCAGACCTGCAGGGCCACACACAGAGGAAAGGGAGGTGCAGGGGCCCAGCCAAGACCTTGGCATTCTAGTGTCCCATGTGTGAAGCAAGGTGCTTTGGGGAGATACAGCATTCTACAGATGGCACCTGCAAAGCCAGGGCATGGACAGGCATCCTGGGATAGGTCAGGTAAGGAGCTGTGCCAGCTCTGTGTCCCACTGGCAGCAGTGATGCCTCTTCCAATGCACCACTGGTGCAGCACCAGGTAAGGTGATGGGGTCTGAAGACCACAGAATATCAGATAGCATCACCAGCTGGGCCACCTTTTCCCCTCCACCAGTCCACTGGCTTAATTTCACTGGAGAAATCACTGTTTGACTTTTTCTTCCCTTTTCATATGGTTCCTTTTGGTGTCAGTATATTTCAAGTATTTCTCTTTTCCCAAATACCTGATTGGCATATGTAGTGTCTCAGGATCTACTTTTCTTTGGAAGTTGTGCAGGCTGAGAACTGTAAAGGGGAAGTCCAAGCCCTTTGTTTAATGGGATAGAAGGAGACACTCCAGGCTCCACCAAACACTCCACCAGTTCTCTGTTGATGACTGGGGTCAGCACATGGGGTGGGGTGTAACATTCAAATGGGAGCAATGCAGGGAGGCTTGAGCAGTGAAGGAGGTGCAGGTGAAAGGTTTGTCAAGGAGACAGAGAGCTGCTTGGGCAGCTGGAGAGACCACTGGCACAGTGTGCCACCTGTGATGGAAAGCAGATGGTGGGAAGGGGGTATAAAGCATGAGGGAAGAAAGAGCAGATTAAGAGCTCTCATCTTGGTGCAGAGAGTCTTTAGGCAGTTCAGGGGGAAGCTAGTCTTACCTGAGATACTGCCCCAAATCTTAAAATTCCCACCTCCTGTTCTTAGCCACACTGCCTGTCCAAGAACCAGGGTGGGATGTGTTGAAGGTGGTTCTGGGAATGGAAACAGGAATGTCTGGGCCAGATGTGGAACTGCTTGAATGCCAGAGCTGGAAACCTCATTTCTGAGCACATCTTCCTCAAATCAAAATGCAGCATCCCCCCCTCCCTGTCGCCTCCCAGCCAGGCTTACTCCAACCCGCTCCCAGCCATGAACTGCTTATGTCAATTTTTATATGCTAAAAATACCTTTCTGGGCAGTCAGCAAATGTGCAGCCAAATGGGAGACGCTGGCAGTCTGAGCATGAAGGGGATTTGGGGTGTATTTAGGGTTGGTGTGTGCTGCAGCACCAGGCCAGGAGGGCCTGAATAGCCTGGGCAAGGGGCAGTGGGCTGGCAGATTTCCAGAGAGACCTGCATGACAGTGGCAGTGCCAGGGCAGTCTTGCCTAGCTTGGGCGTGTGTTTCTGGGGAGAAGGTGTGTGCAAGTGAACTCAGAAAGGCAGAAAGGTGGGGAGATGCTCCCTGTGGAGAGCAGTCATCAGATCCTGCTCCCTCCCCTGGGAAGAGATGATGTAGCAGTCATAGCAAAGGGATTATCCAGCCCTCAGGGCCTACCTCTGCTCTGCCCAGCACCCAGGAATGTCCTCCAGGGAACTCTGCAACATGCCCTGTCACAGCTCTGCTCTTGGCACACCTATATTGGGTCAGACCTGGCAGCTTCTCAAGCCATCATATGAGTGGAGATGGTAGCCTTGTGCTAACCTTTGTAGCCTTAGTTGCACAAGAGAGAGTCCCTGCCCTTGCTACTGTCACCAACTGGATGATAGCAAAGGTGCCCCCCTCTCTTGATCCAACAAAACTCCCTGCAGACCTCCCAAATATTTTACTGGGTCCAAGGCAGGCCATGATAACTGATTATGACCAGGCTGTCACCTGATCAGGGTTAATCCCTCTTGCACCCCAGAATGACTGGGGCTCCCCTTACCCTCCTTCTGCCCATAGGTCTGGGATTCTACCCCAAAGTCTGTAGATGAGCTGTAGGGGTTTAAGATGTCTGTATTCTATCCTCATTTTGGGAAGAGGGCTGGAGGGTTCCTAATATCAGGGTGGCATGGAGGGTGGGCCATTGTCTTGTTGATGGCACTGCAAGACCCCTGTGTGGAAGGAGGTTTGGGCCTGAGCCTGACCCAGCAGCTTTGGGTTGACATCCCAGCCTGGATGTAGCCCACCCTGACCATAATCTGACACCACCATCTATAGGTACAAGCCACACTGGACTCCCCTGGGACAGGTGTGAGGTAGGGAGGTGGATAAGATCCTAATATACTACTGTTGTTTGTGAGTTCTGACACTGTCATAGACTTCACTATAGGGGAACACGGTGGCTGTGTTATCAGTGCTTTCCACAAAACCTGATTCTCAAAACCCACAGCTCCTTCTCCTTTTCCTTCTGGTTTTGTGGATGGTTTTGAGCCCTCAGTTTTCTTTTCTATCAGAAGTAAATCTGATTGTAAATTTCAGGTGATGAGGGTCTTTCTCTCTTTAGTTGGAAAGTCTGAATCTTGGTAGGTCTTCAACAACCAAGTGGACCTTCAGGAAACAGCCCATCAATCACATATGCAATGATACTGAATTCAATGGATATGGCTGAGTGTGCTGGCTTTAAATATTTCTTCAGCATTTTTCTCGTGGATGCTATACACCAAGAAAACAACAAATCTCAAAACAATGATAAATTTCTAAGGAGGGAGAGGCCAGACACAGATTTCTTTTTCCCTCAGGACACGGGAAAAGAAATAATCTCATCAGTGGCAATAGGAAGCCTGTTGTACCACATGTGAATTTTTGAAGCTTGGCTGCTAAATTCCATTGGTTTTGCTTCTTTCACATACTGAAGAGAGTCAGTGAGAGTGTCTGTGTCTAATTCTGAGATTTTATCAGGACATGACCCAGTAAGTGCTGGCTGTGGCCATTTTCCTGGGCGTTTGCACCTTTGTTGACTGCACAGGAACAAGAAAAACCTGGTTCCCAAAGGACAGGGACCCACCAAGGAAACAAGGACATAGTGCTGCTATTTCTCTTGCTGAAAGTTTTCTAGAGGGCTTCACCCATTAACCTCACAACAGCTGCATGTGACACAGCTGGACTTAATGTACTGATGTTCCCAAATGGACCTTAGGAGACATCTAGTTTACAGAAAGCCCTCAGTGTTCCTGGTTTACAGATAGATACACCAAACACTGTCCTGAGGATGGTGGTTCCTGGGAAAGAATCTGCCAGGGAACTCTGGGCCAGTGAGATCCAGCTGAGTGGTGCAAAACACCCTGTGTGACAGCACCCATTCCTCGAATACTGATAATGTTGCACCATAAGGCAATTGTGCTTGTCTATCTAGGCAAACACAGACAGAGACTCTGTAAAGCACAGAGTTGAAAGAGGAACGGCCCAGGAGAGCTGCAACAGCACAGGGAGTCAGGACTGATGGAAGCTTGAAGCTGTGCAAGAGTTTGTGAGCTGAAAAGGGGCTCAGAGAAGAGCTTGGTGGTGACATCTGCAGGGACAGGAGACTGAGGGAATGTGAGCATGCCCCAAATGGAGAGCACTTAGGGAATTCTCTACCATACACAAAGACCCTACCTGAGCTCAACAGTAACAGGAACAAGACACCTCCATCCATCTCCAGGAAGATACTCTTATCCCCATACTGTCCACAATGTCCTTGTTGAGTGCTTCCCATTGTAAAAGGCACTGACAAAGAACAGCTCAGAGCAGGAAAGGTTTGGAGAAGAAAGGGAAAGAGAACACTCCTGGGTTCAGGAGCTTGCCAGATCTGGAAACTCTACTGGTGGGATTCAACAGCAAGAATGTTGCAGCTGGATCAGTTCAAGGTAATAAGAAGAGAGATTCTTGGAAGTATTTAAAAGAGATGTAGATTTGGTACTTAGGGACATATTTTAGTGCTGGGATTATTGTGCTGGCTTAGTGGTTAGATTTGATGATCATAGAAATGTTTTCCAATATAAATGATTCCATGATTTGAAAGTGATGCATGATGAGAGCAGCCTAGGGTGCCATTGGGCACATTAATCAGGGGTGTGTTCTTCAACATCCTCCACTGGATCTGGAAGGAGAGAGGAGAGAGACAGACATGAGAACATTTTGGAGGTGCTTGTGGGACCAGGGCCATGGGAGCCTGAGCTGGTCAGGGAAAAGGCTGGACCAAGACACCTGGGAGAATGCATGGAGCCTGTCTGTGGAAGATGTATGACAATCAACACTGAGGCTGGTGGGATGCTCTCTTTCCAAAGAGGAAGCTTCTTGCACCACATGTGATTTCCCTGTGGGTTTGTCTCATTTCTGTGTGAGTGCCTCTCCTGTGTGGGGTTGAACAGACACCTTTCCTGAGCAGCTCACACTGAGTCCTGCCCGGGGATTTCATGCCAGCATGGCCCTGCCAGCACTGGCTCTGACATTCTTCCTGGCCCTTGCTCTTCTGCTGCTTGCACAGGGACAGATGCACCATGGTCCTATGACTCCGCGGGTATATAAGGAAGGAGGTAAGAGTGGATTCTGCCTCTCTCTTACAGAAATGGTTTTGCTGCTCCTCTACCTGCATATTTGCTACATGGCCTTACCCTGCTCAGCTGATAGCTGAGGTTATGGGAGGGCTGAAGCTGGTGTCTGCATATGCTTGAGACACTCAGGTGTCCTTCAGGTTGTGGTGGGACAAAGCTCTATTTGGGATGGAGGGCAGCAAGCCTTAGTGTGCTGGGACACTTCCCTGAATGTGGGACTTGCAGTGTCCTTCTAGGAAGTGCGTAGTATTGCTGGGAACAGGAGGTGGCCCAGGTCTTGCTATGTAGCAGATAGATGAATCCAGAGAAATTAGAGCAGTGATGGCCTTTTTGGGTAGTTCAAGCAGCACCCATGTCACAGGTAATGATGGTGTTCATCGAAGACATGGGGAGCTGTGAGCTCTGTTGGCTGTAGTGCCTGCTCTCTCCCATAGTCCCTGGGAGTTGAGGGAACTGTAGTTTGGTGGGACTGTTCACATCAAGAGGCTTGTCCTGTTCTTTCTCCATACCAGGAGGGTTAGGGACAGCTGCAGCTCTTGGGTCTCTATTAGGCTCTTCCTACAAAGAATGTGGGCTTTCCTGTGGTGATGATGTGCTGTGCCCTGGGCTTGCTGGTACCTGTTGAGGTCTCCATGGGGTACAGCATGGATCTGAGCTGTGAGTGTTCTCCCTGTAGGGAAATGGGAGCAGAAGTGGCTAACCAAATCATCAGATGGGTCATGAGTCATGCTGCCATCACTGGTGGCTCAAGAGATGCTCTCCTTCCAGCAGTGGGCAGCTCTCAGTTATCCAGGGCAGTGTGGAACCTCTCCTCCTCACCTAGTCTGTACTCATGTCTGGGACTGACCCAAAAGGATCCTGGATGTCACCCTTGGGCACTGTGTGTTGCTTCAGGGTGTTTAATGGCAGGACGGGAAAAGGTGTATGAGGGGAATGCCTGATGAGGCTTGGACCAAGTCAAGGGTTTCGTGTCTGCCAGGTAGTTTTCTGTCAGTGAGGTGGGTACTCTGAGGGAGCTGGGAGAGACACCGCTGAGGGGGAAACAAATCTTCATGTCTGCACCACGTGGTCTAAGAGGATGGGGCTGGTGACCACTGTCCTTTGTGGTGGAGAGTTGGGAAGCGGGTTGCAATGATGGCATGGAAACCTGCTGCAGAAGAGGGAAGTGGTGAGTGCTGGCTGGCAGGAAGTGGGCAGCTGCAGCTTAAGTGTTTCATCCTCATTCAGGGAAGGCCACCTCCATGCCCACTGCCTCCTCATTGATTTGTTTTGCACCAAGTGAGAAAGTCTAGATGACATGTCTGCTAGGGCAGAACAAGGCATTCATTTTGGGTGAAGTGCAGAGGCTAGGCTGAGTGCATTGAGCAGTGTGTGAGTTTTATGGCCACTGGTGTGAACTTAGGTGATCTGAGGGGCAGACTCCAGTTGAAAGCTTCTTTCACCAAGAGTGGCAAAAACTGATTAACACACAGAGTCAAGTATTTGATTTATTTACAGTTCTGCACAGAAAGGTGGCAAATCCACACAGCTAGCACAACAAGGCAGACAAAAACAGGTATACTGACAAAGACACAATCCTTGGCTATTAGTATATCTTACTGAAGTCGGTGCTTGCCTATGTTATTATGACTCATCCTTTCCCTTCTTCACTGTAAAAGCACAGTGTTCCAAGTAATTGTGCTACATGCTAGGAGAGTGGTGGTCTTTTTGAGAGAAGGAGGCAAGTGAACTGAGAACATGGGCTTTTTACTACAATTAAGAGCAAGGATTCATCACTAGGGTGATGAATAACGTAACAAGACTCATCAAAATTGGGTGTTTTCTAGCTCACAGGTAAACATCCTGGATGAGAAGGGTGTTATTTTTTGTTTTTCCCTTTTCAAGGACTTAGACGATTCATTTTCTGTCTGCCTCGTTCCTGTAGCTATTGCTTCCACTGCAGAATTGCTTTGTTCTTTCTCTTGTTATCTGCAACTTTACTGTTATTCACCATTGCTGCTGGCAGTCACTTCATGGGACCAAGCTGTGGAGTCTTGGAATGGCAGCAATGACTCCCTGGGTCTGGTGCACTCCCAGAGCCCCTGTATTTGTGGGAGAGAGCAGCATTGCCCAGACTGCTGGATCCCTCTGGCTGTGGTGTCTCTGCAGAAGAGGGTGGGCAGAAGGGCCTATGGATAACTCTTGCACTGCCCCTGAGGGTGTGAGCAGGGATAAAGCATCTGGGGGATGGGGATCATCCTGAGAGGTGCCATCTCTGCCATCCCTCTGAAGAGAGGGGGACTGGCACCCCTCTGGAAGGAACACCCACATCCTCAAGGCTGCTGCTGGAGCCCAGTGACCCTCAGGCTCTGCCTCCTGGCCTTTCACACAGGAAAATGTAAAGCTCCCTCCAGCTGGGACCCCAAACTGCGGTTTAACCCAAAGAAGAGTGTGTATGCTTTGAACGAAGTGGTGCAGCTCAGCTGTGCTGGGGATTTTGTGCCATCCAGCCCAGAGATCCAATGCATTTCCAGAGGGGCTCAGATGCTGTGGAATGAGACTCCCACCTGCAAAGGTAAGCACAGCCCTGCACCACCCTGACCCAGGATCCTGAACTGGAGACAGCCCCTCTGTGATCCTCTGGTCACACACATGACAGTGCAGGAATGAGAGCTTCAGCTTTCCCCCGTGTCCTGGCAGTGACAATGTACTTTTTGTCTCAGCACCTTGCTGTAGGCACCTGCTGAGGTCTGTGCTCCTGGGGAGAGGAATCCTTCCCAGCCAGCATCTCCTGCCTCAGCATGGAGTAGGAATAGCTTCAGGGGTTCTGCTTTTTTGCCTGGAAAGCTTCTCTAGGGTTTGGATTGTCTCTGGTGTGGGAGGGTGTTACTGCAGCATGGCTCACCTGCTCATGAGGGAGACAAGAAAATGGGGGCTCAAACACCCTGTGCAGCAGGTGAAACTGGGAGGTTTGTGAGTCCCAGCGAAGGGGTGACAAGGAGCCCTGTGTGCTTGGAGAGTGCACATGACACTTGAATGTGTCAGTGTGAAGGGTCAGAGTCATGAGAGACCTGACCCAAGCCTCCTCTCATAACCTCCCAAAGTACTCCTCACCCAATTTTACCTCTGACAGACACATGCCAAAGGCCTGCTTGGTGGGACCCCAGACTCCAGCTGGCACCAGCCCATGACAATTACAAAGAGAGTGAAGAAGTGACTCTGAGCTGCAGCAATGGTTTCCAGCCATCCTTCACCCACGTCAAATGTGCAAACAGGGTTCAGCAATTGAATTATTCCATATCTCTAAAGGGAGACATGTGGCTGGGGAGAAAGGACAGTGGTGTGTGGACTCAAGTTCAGGGGAACATAGTGTGCATTGGTAAGCAGGATATCAGGAAGTGCTTCCTACTGACCTCTGTGCCCAATTTCTGCCCTGTTCATCAGTCCCTGACTTCCATCATCACTGTGGCCAGGGATGCAATTCTGATGTCAGGGCCACTTGGATCTCAGGCACTTGATACCTGAGACCATTCCCCTACTGAATTCTGGCACATCCTTATCCACCACCTGCCTGGACAGGTGCCAGCCCCAGCTGACCCTCACCCACAAGGAAAGCTCCATCCCATCCCAACCAGCCTTGCCAAGGCATCCCATTGTAGCAGATGGATGTGTCACCTTCCCGGTCCTTTCAGGGGCTAGAGGCACTGCTGGGGATTGCTGAGGCCCCACCACATACCCTGCTTCTTCTTGAAACCTCCCAGCCCAACTAAGACCCACTTTCACCTCTGCCAGAAACATGCCAAAAACCCCACTGGGACTTCAGACTCCAGCTGGCACCAGACCAAGAAAGTTACAAGAAGAATGAAGAGGTGATGCTGAGCTGTCCCGAGGGTTTTCAGCCACACTTCAACCGTGTCAAATGTACAGGAAAAGCTCTGTCCATTATCAATGGAAACCCTGTGCACAGAGAAGCTTGGAATGGAAGGGACAGCAGAGGCAGTTGGATCAACCTTCAGCCCAATTTCAGGGTACAGTGCCGTGGTAAGGAGGCATCAGGAGCATTCCTGACCACCCTGCTCTGCCCTTCCTGAGCAGGGAAGGCAGCCTGTGGGGGCACAGGAAGCTTCTGGCTCTGTGCTGCCTGGGGAAATGGCAGGTGCTGCTAAAGGCAGCTCCTGAGTCTGTCCTGTGCCTGCCTTGCGGTTCCAGGGGTGTCCTGGTGGGGAGATGGATGATGCCAACTTTAGTCCCTGAAGGTCCTGGCAGGAGGGAGTTGTGGTACAAAGGTCTCCACCTTGGTACCAAAATAGGCATTTTGCCAGTAACTAACACTGCCCATGGCATAGGAGGTTAGGACCATGCAGGGCTTCAGGCTGTGTTCACAGATGGCTGGGTGGTGTGTGGGAGACACAGATATCCCTAAGGGCTTCTGGCAAGGGCATGTGCTGAAAAGTCAGGGCTACAGTGTTGTAGGTCTGACAGATGTTTGTGGCACAGGTGACAAGGATGAAGGCATGGCCCCCTCCTCATGTGCTGGTCCCCCCGCCCTGTTGTATGCTGTCACTGCAGAGTCAGCTTTGGGGCTCAGACTTTATGCCTTTTCAGGAGGAATCAGGGTGTTGTCGTCCTGCCTGAGGGACAAACAGGGGACCAGAGTCTCTGGGCAGGCTTTGTGCGCAGTACAAACCCCTCATGGGTTCCTCTCAGTCCCTGACTCCAGCTGCTCCTGGCTCTTCCCAGGAGACCTGAGGGAAGAACGTTGGAGCCCTTCTTGTCCGCATCCTCTTGCCAAGAATTGGTGTGGAAGGGATGCTCTTTGGAGTGTCCTGGAGCCCATCTCCTGCCCCGAGGCGCCAGGGAAGGGGATGCCCTGCTCCAACCCCTGGCATGCCCTGCAGAGCCACACTAACCAGCTAACACCTTCCCATCTTGTTGGTGCAGAGAAATGCCAGAAGCCCCAGTGGGACCCCAGGTTTATCTTTGACCAAGAACAGGAGATGTTCAACCCTGATGAAGTGGTGAAGATGAGGTGCCCTGAGGGGTACTGGCCTCCACCCATGGAGATCAAATGTGTGACATTGAAGCCAAGGGAAGGTTCAGTGACTCTTCATAGTGGCTGGATAATGAGGAATGGCACAGACATCTGGTACCCTATGAAGAATTTGATCTGTGTGGGTAAGTGAAAAAGCCAGACACTCTCCTGTGCTCTCTGTCCTCCACAGGCATGGAGAACAGTTCTGCATGTGTGGCACAGTGTCAGTGCCCTGTGCTTGGGGTGCTCAGGGCACAGTAGAGAAATCCAGAGAAAATTCTGGATGTGTCCCAGGTTTATGACTGTGCTGTTGGCAACTCTGGCATGTGTAGTCTGGTGTCACGATCCACTAATGCAAGCGGGGATCGTGATGGTTCATTTACTGATCCCAAAGTGCAAAAGAACACAGCAGGGGGACAACAACAATTTACTCTTAACAACAGTACACTTCTATTAGTGCACACAATATGTGATAGAGGGAGAGAGAGAAAGAGAGAGAATAGAGAGAGAGTCTCTTTATAGTCCTTTTTAGAGCAGGAGGCAGCAGGCCAAAAAGGAGGTGGGTGTCTCAGGCAACCAGTGTAGAAACAGGTGCAGATTGAAGGCAAAGCAAATGTCCACTCAGGGAACAGGCACAGAACACACACCACAACACCCGACCCTGAATCAGCCTATCATGGCTTGCTCACTGTTTTCTTGGATGAGTTCCCAGGGGGATGCATCGGTCCAGTAGGTGCACCTGTAGACCATGGTTGGCACAAATCCACCTCAGCCAGGCCAGGATTCCTGCGTGGGGGTTTCAGAGTTTTCAGTCCAAGTCCCGGGGGTCATCAGTTGTCATCCTTGGCAATGGTCGTAAGGCAAATTCAAGGGACTTTTGGGACCAACTCTTACATCTGGGAGAAGGCAGAATGTCCTTGTCCACTCTGTGCTGGTGACAGGCAAGTGAGGGAATGATGGGTTTGATGGAGTTTGATGTCAAGGCTTGGAGGGCAAGGGTGGGAGTGATCCTCTTGGAATGTTCCCTTCACAGATGTCCTCCAGGTTGTCCCTGAGACCCTGAGGGTTTCCAGCAGCAGCATCAAACTGAACTGGACCTGCATGCTCCCTGACATGTGCCAGCGCATTCAGGCCAGGTGCCGGCTGGAACGGCATTCCTCCTCAAACTGTGAGGCTGAGGAGCTGAAGGGAGAGGAGATACTACAAGGCCAGGAGGGAACTTTCAGCTGCTCCCCTCTGCAGCCCTTCACTGTCTACAGTGTCACCATCTCCCTGCTGCCTAGCACAATCCTGTACACACGGCTCCTCAGGACAAAGGAAGTGGGTATGTTTGCATGAAATGTCAGGATGACCTGAAGATCAGCTGGAGCATCTGCTCCCTGCTGTGGTGTTCCTGGGATCAGATCTGCTTGCAGCCTGTGGGGATCTGGGGAAGGGGCTGTGCAGGGCCCTAGAGCAGGGCATTCCCCCTTCTCATCACACCGTTTTGCTTTTGCAGAAACAAAAGCAGCCTTTATGGGGGACAAATAATGGCTATCCATGCATGATCCTGTTCTCCTGTGCTTCCAGTGCCAGACAAACCAGAGAAGCTGTGGCTGGACCCGAGCACAGGGTCCCTCAGGTGGAAGGCGCTGCCCTCCTGCAAAGGGGAAATCATTGGATACCAGGTACTGGGAATCCATGGAGTGCCCACGGTGCCCCTCACTTTGTCTGGAGCTCTGTGCAGGCATCCTGAGGAGAGGTGTGAGCCCTCCTTGGCCAGGGCCCACAGGCTGTACACTGTTGGTGTTCCTGGGAGGGCAAGGTCCCCTCTTGGGCCCAGCCAGCAGTAGCAGCCCCTCTCCACAGAGCTGCCCAGTGCAGAAGCAGGATGTTGGTGCTACTGTCTAGCAGCTTCCTGTCCTTCCTCCAGCTGAACATCACCACCATGAGAGCGGAGGACGGCAGCTTCCTCGACTTCAGTCAGGTGTTGGTGAACCAGTCTGTCTCTGAGTATGTGCCACCTCATCAGACAGCTGGCAGCAAATACCTGGTGACAGTGCAGGGCCTGACAGCAGCTGGGGCTGGAGCTGCATCACAGCTGGAATTCCAAACCTATGTCCTGGGTAATGGTTGTTCTGCCCTTTGTCTGGTTGAGGTGGGCTCTCAGGGGGTGAGGACTGAGGCCAGAGCAGCTTCCAGACCTGTGTGTGCAACCACCCTGTCCCAGCTCAGACAGGGGCAGGAAGTGTGGACACTTGGCTCAGCAGTGGACATGAAGCTGGGTGAGTCCTTCCTTGAGGGCTTTCATTGGCAGGTCTGCAGAGGAGCTGCACCCCTTCAGCCACTGTTTGTGCCTTTGATACCAGACCTTCCCCCTCAACTCTCCCACTGAAGAAGGTGACACCCATCCCTGCATTTGGGTGCACAGGTGGCTCAAGGTCAGAGAGCACTAGGACTGCTGAGGCTGGGTCTGTGTCCTCCTGCTGTGTGCAGGATGGCTGAGCAGGCTGCCAGACCCTCCAGCTGGGGCCATGGGACAAGGCCCTGTGCTCCAGAACCTGCCTCTGCCCTGCCCAAGCAGATGTGCAGGAAAGGGAAGACTGCCTTGCTGCCTGTCGCTGCAGCAGCCAGGGCAGCAGGGTCTGGACATGCATTTCTACACACATGCAGGCATCCAGCAGCAAGGCTGGGGCCACTGCTGGTGCATGGCCCAGGCTCTGACACCCACTCCCCTCTGTGTGTTAGTTTCAGGGCAGCCTCTGAGCCCTTGGCCTGGGTCAGCAGTCATTGTAGTGGTGGTGGTGGTGGTGCTGTTGATCCCCTTATCTGCTGGGATCCTCTGGTTCATGCTCTCCAGGTGAGTGGCAGGAGATTTGGAGTCTTGGCTCTCTCGGGCCACGGTGTGATGTGGGGTGGATGGGGATAGAGAGGGTTCCACTGCTGCTCCCACCGTTCTCTGGGTGCAGAGGATGCAGCTGGCTGGTCCTAACACAAATTGGCTCTAGGGCTCCTGGCTGGGGCTCTAAGTGACTTCCTCTGGGCTGTCACTGGCCATGTGTGCTGAGAGACCCTCTCCCCTTGCTGTTGCAGCCACCACTGCTGTCCCCTGGGGTGTAGGTGGGCAATGCCTGCCAGGGCAGAGGGAGGGTGTGCAGAACCCTCCATGCCACTGCTGCTGGGTTCAGCAGGGTCTGCCCCAGGTCAGCTTCTCCCTGACTCAGGACTACCCTTTGCCTTCCCAGAAAAAAGAGGGCCTTGCCCAGCAAAGCCGAGGAGGATCACTACACAGGTAGGATCCCCAGCACAGAGGGGGCTGTAGAGCTGGAGCTGGGAGGGGAGCAGGTGTATTTCAGGAGGGCCTGGCAGCATCCTGAGGTAGCTCCAGGCAGCCCAGCTGGCTTTGGCTGACCTGTCAGACCAATGTGTCCCACATCTATTCCCTGATGAGACCCTGCTCAGTAGCCTCTTCCAGCATCTCCTGGCTGAAGTCTCCCTGAGGTGCCAGTGAGAGCTGGGAACTGCTCCTCCTTCTCATTCTCTCTGGGGTAGACAGCGGCTCTTCCCAGCCCTGCTGTCCTGATGTTGTGCACCCCAGTATGATCTGGTGATGCTGCCTGCCTGAGGCTGCCCTGCTCCTTCTCCCACAGCCCTCAGATCCCTCAGGCTGTTTCTGTCCTCTTGTCCCCCCCAGAGCTCCAGCCCTATGAGAATGTACATGGGGATAATTACTGCGTGATTGAGACTTTTCTTGAGAAAGATGAAGGTAGGTAATTTGTTGTCCTACCTGTGACCCACATGGCACAGAGAGGGTGGGCACTGCCAGCTGTGATGGTGTGTCTAAACTCCTCATGCTGCTGAGGGCATGCAGCAGGCTCTGCCCGGGGTTCTCTTGTTCTCCTCAGGTAAATGTGGCCAGGCTGGAGAGCCATTTCTTAAGCCCCTGTCTGTTCAGGAATCCTCAGGACAGTCAGAGCAGTGAGGATAAAGAGCAGCTGGAGCGAACATCTGAGGCTCAGTGGTGATGGCACTTCCCTTCTCGAGGCTTAGTCCACCACCGGAAGCAGGACAATGAATCATCTCATGGGTTATTGCTTCCCACCAACTTTTCTTCTTCATCAAGCTCCAGAATCTTCTGTTGCAGCACAGGAGCAGCACAAGGCATGGGATGACCTGCTTGTGCCAGGAAGGATATGTCTTGGTAGTTCTCCAGTGCTCTGGCATAGCCATCTCACCAGCATCTTGGTGTCTGCAAATGTCCCCTGAGAATGGAGGAGCTCACAACTCCTCTTTCCATCCTGTGTCCTTGTATCCCTCTAGACCCTGTCCTCTGCTTGAGTTTGGCCTAGCTGTACTGCCCTAGCCACTGTGCTGCTGTGTCTGAAACAACCAATAAATTGTTCTTGTTTTCCAGGTCTGCCTGGCCCACAAAAGCTCCCACCTTGTCATGGATCCTCCTTGTTTTGTATGTGAAAGCCTTGATCCCATGAATCTTCATGGAGGAGCTTGGAGTAGGTTTTCCAGCCCCTGTCAGTTTCAGGGAAGCACACCTGAGATTCTGCATGCTCCCAGTGCAATGTTGTGTGTGGCTGCTTTCCCTCCTCCCCATCCTATAGGTAACACCATCTCCGCTATGCATAGCTGGATCTCTGTGTTGGTCTGCATCCTCCTCTGTGGATGTTGATGCTTGTCTCCCATTTTGCGAGGTGCAGTTGGCACTGGTCCTCTTGGGACACCTGTGTCCTGCAGCCTTTGGGATCTGCTGGCTCTTGGCTGGGGCTGCTGTCCCATCACCTCCAACAGCCTGTGGGATGCCAGTGCCCAGTGCAGCCTTGGATGCTGAGGTGCAGTCCAAAAGCTCTCCTTGGTGAGGGGTGCACTGCTGGCAAACGGGGAGATCAGCCTTTCTTTTCTCCAGCTCTGTGTGTTGCCTGTGATGTTTCCATCTCCTTCTGCCCTTGGGCGCACAGGCTCTCCCAACTTCCCTGGACTCCGGTGTGACAAGCTGGTTCTCGTTGTGCTTTTTACAGCCCTGAACACAGAACTGTCATGGTTTTTTACTTCAGTGTTAACTCTCTTCCCTGTCAAACATGCCAATATCCAGTGCAGCCTGGAGGCTGAGGGGGAGCCTGAAGGCTCTCCTTGTTGAGGAGTACACTGCCAGAATATAGAGCAATTGACCACTCTCTTCTTCAGCTTTTTTAACCTGGCATGACTTGCATGTGCTGCTAAAGACATCTTTTGACAGTTCTTCATATGAGATGTTTGTCCATCAGCTCAGTACCTGCAACTGGCCCCTGGGACCAACATATCTCTTTCCTGTGAACTGTTGCTGGTGTGACACGTGTGCCGGATGGAGGAGATCTTTGTGGGTACTGGGCAGAGAGGGGAAGAGCAACTCAACAGTGTGTGGTGGCTGCTGGTTGAGAAAGTGGAATGAGCAGGCTCAAGATAGGGGAGAACAGTTGCCACCTCCTTGGCTACCCTGCTTCCCACTCTATTCCCCCATACCAAATCATACCCTGGGCTGTCAGCCTCATGAGTCCATCTGCTCTGTCAGTCAGTAAAGGCATGTGGTTTGCACAGGGCTACCTGCAGCCCCCAGCTCCTGCCTGGTCACCTCCTTGGAGGTGCTGTTCCCTGTGGGTGCTGAGCTAACTGCACCTTGTTGAAGGGAGCCATCAGCAGGGCACCCTTTGCCCTGGGCAGGAGTGTGTCCTGTGCATGTGCCGCAGGCAAAGCTGAGGGACAAGTATGATCTCTGTGCCTCTGCAGCCCCCATCTCTGATCACCCTGCCTTCTGGTATCCAAGACACCCAAAGTGGATGGGAGGTTCTGGAGGAAGAGAAAAGCAGTGGCTGCTGTCAAGCAAGAGGCATGATTTAGTACTGTCAGTGTTTTCTCAAGCACACAGCTGGCGCTGTAGGGCAGCAAGGTCTGCACACCTGGGGACTGAGGAGAGTGTTCCCAAGCTGAGAGGGAGCAGGAGGAGGAGGCAGCTGAGGATAGAGGAGCGGGGAAAGATGAGAGAGGGTGTGGGCTGAGTGTTTATTTCAGAAGGGCCACAAACTGTTTCAGGCATTGAAGTAATCCTTGCAGTTTATGTCTCTGTTCCTATCTGTGCTTCTGGCCAGGTCTTTATGTGATTTCTCAAAGGTCCTCCATCTCCTGTGATCATTGAGGGGAAGTGACTCATCACCACTCTAAAACCCACGCAGAGTCATGAAACACTTGGTTATTACCTCAGAAACAGGAGTAGCACTTCTTGTTGGTCCTGTTGACAATTCTTGAATGCCCTGCTAACTAGCAGGGTTTTGGGAGGAAACTCTGGGATCTTGGTGACAAGATTCCTTCTGTTGAGTCCCAGAACCTGGATGCTCCTGGGGTGAAAAGATATCAAAAGGCAGAAGTGCTGACAGTGATGGGAGGTTCCCTGCTCAAAGGGGAAGCCTCCTGCATCTCACAAGGAGATGTGTCTGTTTCCTTCCTGTGGTTGCAAGCCTTGCAGTCAGATACGGATGCCTGGGTTCAGAGGCAGTGAGTGGGGTTGAGATTTCAGTCCTGCCTGGGGACTTCACGCTAGGATGGCTCTGCAGTCACTGGCTCTGAGGTTTCTCCTGGCCCTTGCATCTCTGCTGTCAGCACATGGCCAGGAAGAACTTTTCAACATCCAAATAGTGCCCCAGAGAACAGGTAAGAAATGGTTCTTCCTCTTGAAAACTTCTGCTGCCTTTCCTCCTATAGGCTGGATATTCATGTTTACTGCCTGCAGCCTTGGGCTGGAACCCAGATGGACACACTGAGGGCAGTGTCAGCAGGGGCAGCCTCTCCCTGCCCCAGGGACAGGAGCTACAATGCAGTGTACACTGGGGTTCTGTGGGAGAGACAGGACTGGGCTGGATGTGTGGTGATGGGTCATGCCCTCCAGAAAACCAGTTTGCCAATCATTCCCTGCAGATAGTAGGCATGAATTGGGCATCAGTTCACACATTGGGAATCAGTGGGAGGGTCTCCAGGGAGGTGTCATTTTCTCTACACATCCTACCCCCAGGTGTGCCTGAGAGACACTGTGCCTGCTGAGAGCAGCACAAGAGGGAGCTTACTGCTGCTTTGCCAGACAGATGGATCAGGGCAGGATCAGTGGCTGGGTGCCTGAGCATGGGGTGGGTCATGGCTGTGTGCCAGGGGACAAAGCTGCAGGTTGTGGTGCTCAGCTGGGCATCTCTGGTCTTCTGCCATCAGGGCTGTTTGACAGCAAAGCCTGAGCACAAGTGGTTTGTCATCAGCATTTCCCTTTGTGGCAAAGTTGGTCTGCACCTTGTGAGATCCCTTGTACGCAGCTTTGGGAGAAGGGAGATTGTTTTAACCCCTTCGGGCCTCACAAAGCTTCTTGCAGAGGCTTGAACAGGCATGGGCTCCTTCCAGAAGCCAGTGTTCTTTTCTGTAGGAATCATTGCCACAAAGCCTCACCCTGCAGCATTGGAAAAACTGCTGGGACCAGCTACTCAGCTACTGCCTACTGGTCCTGGAGGGGGTGAATTTGGTGAGGAGGTGATGAGAGGAAGGAAGGGTTATGTCAGGAGAAAGGGGCAGGGGCATTGGTAAAGGAGGAGATGTGAATGGAGAAGGCACTGCTCACCTCCATGTCCTGTGGTGTGGAGTAGGAGGAGAGCAGCCAAGGCACTGAGTGAGTAAGAACAGGGAGCCCAGAAGCGTAACAGGGGCATGACTGAGCCCTGTAGGAGGGATAAGCCATGGCTGAAGGGACAAACATGTCAGCAGGAGTAGTGGCACCATGGCCCAGCATGTGCCACCTGAGCTGGGCAGAGTGGCATGCCTGAATGAGAGGTTGGAGGGTGCCTCCTAGTGCAGGGGATACTGTCCTTGGAATCTCCCTGCTGTAGGCTTTGGAGAAGAGATGGTGCCCATGGACACAAGTGTGAATGGTGCAGGTTCATGGATGTGTGATCCTTCAAAATCCCATGCATAAGGAAAACTCCTTTGCAACAAGCCTTGCCCTCAGGTCACATCCCAGCAGATCTCTCCCCCTTCATTGGCTGGAAGGGTTGCTGGTGATCTATCTCCCACCACTCACCCAAATCTCATCTCATCACCGCCAGCCCAAATAAGAACCTCTTTCACCTCTGCCAGAAATATGCCAAAGGCCCCTGTGGGACTTCAGACTTCAGCTCTCACCAGACCAGAAGAATTATAAGAAGAATGAAGAAGTGATGCTGAGCTGCCCTGAAGGTTTCCAGGCACCCTTCATCCATGCCAAATGTTCCAGCGAAGTCCAGTCCTTCTCTCATGGGAAACCTGTATACAGAGAAGTCTGGACTGGAAGAAACTCCAGAGGTGTATGGGTCCGCATTCGGTCCAGTGTGGAGTGCAGTGGTAAGGAATGGATCAGGAGCCCTCTTGGCTGCCCTGCTCTGTCCTTCCTGAGCAGGGAAAGCAGGGTGTGGGGCACAGGAGTTTTTGGCTCTGTGCTGCCCAAAGAAATGGGAGGTGTCAAGTGCAGCCCACAGGTCACCACTGGGGGTATTGGTGATAAGGGTCTCCCTAAGGGCTTCTGGCAAGAACATATGCACAAAGGAGAAAAGCATGGGAGAGGGATTTGTAGTGGAGCTTGTGGCCAGCACATGGCATCACTGTTTGAGCAGAATCAGAGGGCTTTGCTGCCTGTGTCCTCTCAGATGGTGGTCTGTGATTACCACAGCTTCCTCCATGTGGGCTGGGCCCCTCCAGGCTCTGCGGCATGGTGGGTGCAGGCTTAGCACCCTGTTCTCACAGCTTAGGGCATTCATATTCCCTTCAAGGGAGAACAGAACCCTACCTGATGGACTATAGAGATTCTGGGACAGGCACCTTGGTTTTGAATTAATGGGGAAAACTACTTGAGCAGTAGTAGTCCACTCATTCTCCCATATTCCTTCCTGTCAAACTCCCCCTGATCCCCTTTGAGAGCTGCAGTGACCACGTTC
>WEIU01006457.1:99549-174099 GCA_013389925.1 Aegithalos caudatus | reverse complement strand
TTAATGTTGGAAAAGGCCTCTAAATTCATTGAGTCCAGTGACTAACCCAGCACTGTCATGTTCAAGACTTAACCTTATCCCCAAGAGCCACATCCACATTGTTTTTGAATATTTAAATTTCCTTAAACTAATTCTACCAAGTGGCTTATAATTTAGTCACTGCTCTCTCTCCACTGTGTGTTCAAGGTGGGGGTGTACTTTTATTATGTCTCAGGGTTACTATGCATTCAGATTATTTGATGAATTTGGCTAAGAACCACCCATTCTTCAGACAGGCATCATCTCTATCAAATGCATCAGTTCTCACAATGCTGCACTCCAGATTTTTGAATATCTCAAGCCAGCATCAGCACCCTTTTCAGCATCTCCCACAGTCCTGATTTGATGTGCCAGACCCCCACAGACCTTCTGTTTTTGTGATCTGTTGCAGCAGCCAGAAGGATGACACTGGTTCTGAGGGGAATGAAAACCCAACATGAATATGCAATTTCAGAGAATGTAGAATACTTTGGATCTGCTTCTGGGGTTGTCATGTTTTATGGTGACAATACTGTAATGTTCTATGCTAAGAAACTGGTACAGGATTCCTGCTTTTCTTCAGGTGCAGGGGAACATCCTTGGGCAAAATGGGAATCTGAAATGAGTAACCTGGGACAGGGAACCCATCTGATAAATACAAAAAGATATGGTTAGACTTTCAGATTCTTGGATCAGATGGTGTCAAGAGTAATCTCAGATGTATTTCTGACACCAAGCCTGTGTCTTTGTTTCTCTTTTGCCTGCTGCTGCCTAAGGAAAATATTCAAGGCTAAATTTAATTCTTGTGAGAGTGAAGTCACACCTTACAACTTTGGTTTTAAGAGAACTTTTTCTTATTATGTTTGCAGTGCTCACTCCTAGACTTGGGAAGTTCTATTTGTATTAATATCTGCAGATCCAAAGGAAAATCCATTTTCACACAGACTTTGTGCCTTGAGAAAATGCTGCATGAGAGCTCAAGCTGTGTATGGGACCACACTGAAAAAATGTCTTCTATCACAGCACTTACTTAGTACAGCTCTGGAGCTGGATCCCAGTCTTTCAAGATTTGTGTTTCTGCAGATATTCACTGTGATCATGACCTGGTAGGATGATCCTTCAGTTACTGTCTTGATGAAGGACATCAAGATCCTGATAGCTAAGCCTGGAGTCCTTTTAAAGTATCATTTGTGTGGACATGGATGTTGGCAGTCACCGGAAGAAAGATGGAAATTACATCCTAGTAACTGCAGTTTGCTCATAAATGGAGCATATATAAGTAAACCTTTTGAAGAATTCCAGTTGCTGGTAAGTAACTTATTTTATGAAATATGGAGTGAGTCAAGAAGTTTGAACAACGTAGTATGTATATACCTTGATGGAACCTAGAAAAAATCCTAGGGGCGCAACTTCTAGATAGTGCTCAGGAGAAATGTTTTGCAGTTTTGTCTTTGCCTAAATGCATTCATTCGCCATTGCAGGAGGGGGAGAAGGCAGATATGGGCCTCTAATGCTTTCTGATAGAGGACTGATTGCATTTTTTTTGTCTCACTTACTGCTTTTTTATTTCTAAAAGAGTGAGAGAAGTACATGTCCTCTTTTCAGTCCCCATTCCAGACTGGTAGTTTTTCCACTAGTACTCTCTTCCTGGATGAGTGTCCGGGATACTTTCTCCATTTCTTTGACAGCCCTGTTACGAGTGACTGGAAAGTTTAAAAAAAGTTTGAAAGAAAGGCTGAAAAAATCAAAGTTGTTTTAAGGTTAGTAAATAATTTAATTAGGATATCATAAAACTGCATTATAAAGCAGCATGTTCTGTTCCCCTGAAAAGAGCTTCTCTTTCCTGTTCCTTGTGCTTGATAGGAAGAAAGTTGCTTTTGTCTTGGAAATGGTTTGCATCTACCTTAAGCATCAAACCACTTTCTTCTTCCATCACCTCTGACTTGGGGCATTTTTGTCTGTTTGAAGATGATGGGTTTTACCTTAATCTCGAGTGTTTTCTTTAATTATTGTTTCTTTCTATTTCTGACATAGCCCCTTCTCAGGATGTGTCTTGGAGCTTCATTTAAGGCAAACAACTTGGGTTCTTGTGACATCTGACTCTTTGCAGCTGACACATTGACAAGTGGTCATTTTCTGTCTTGAATTAGCCTGGATTCTAGTTCACTCAATTTAAATTCTCTATTGAGAACTTGTTAGTGTCTACCACTGATTTAGTCTCTTGTGCCTCTGGTTTTGTTAACCATTAGGGAAAAAAACCCAAACCAACAAAAAACCTCCAAACGTGTAGGCTTGAATGCCATCCTTATATTTCAAGGAATAATCTGCAAAGTTTTAGAAGCTTTGTTTTTTCCAGAACCATGGAAATAGTTGGAAGGTTTTATTGATTTGAGTCAAAGATACAAATTTATTCATACTGACATATTTATAGGAAGGTCTAACCCTGAAGTTACATCATGTCTCCCATGAAGAAATGCAATGGGAGTAGAAGCACTGTGGTCATATGATAGAATGCCTAGTCTTGTCTTATCACAGCAATTTCAGTCTGCTAACCTGAGTGCTAAGCAACCAGCTAAAGGGTGTCAATCACAANAGTTAGACAAAATGAATTTCTTCCATTTGCTCTGTTTTGTGCTGCACGCTTGGCATCAGTTATTTTCCTTCCTTTCTCCATAATTTTCTGGCTTTCTGTGATGTTACAAGAGGCAAATTTGCATAGCAAGTGAACAAAAACAGATTTGTGCATCTGCCTGCACTCCATATTATTAGCAAGAAAATTACTTTTGTACTAATTCTACAATGTCTTGCACAGAAAATGGTGCATTATTGGAATTGTATATGAATGAGTAATAGCTGAGATGTATGTTTACATTGACTGTTTGTCTCAGCCCTGCTTTCTGTTATATTTCAGGTAGTAACACGACTCCTGCTGCTATTCTGTTCTGCTAGTTGAACAATTCTCATAGTATTAAGTCTTGGAATGGTTGCACTTTTAGTGACTTCTAGCTAAGAATAAATATTGCTATGCCCTTTGAATACAAAATGTAATTGACAGGATTCTATTCATATTTTGAATTTTTATATAGAATTTCTGTGTGAGAATAGTAATATAATTTCTTTTATTTAGGCATTATTTTAAAAACATAGTTACATATAAATATTAGAGAATTGTTTTCCTCATGGTATACAACATTGAAAGAGATGATAGACATTCATTTTATTGATCTAATAATTTAAAAAATAGCTTCAGTATGATTTTTTTATATATTTTCTTTCTCCATATTATGCTAATCAACTATGTTAGTACACCTGATTTTGGTGAATGCAAGTTTCTTAACAGCTAGGGGGTGGGGATTTTGTGTGGTATAAGTACTAATTCCTTGAGTGAATGCATTGTAGCATGCATCTTTGAAGATTTTGTTTGCAGGTCCTTTTCACTTCATTTCTTTTGTTTTCTTTGTGGCACTAGTGGGTCATGAGTGTTTTCTATGGAAGACATGTAATTTTATATTGTGGTTTCACATGTTTTTCTACAGATTTATATCTATGTCACACATCTTTGTAAAATCAAGCATTTATAGCTTAGGATTAAGACTTTTACCTGGACTTACCATAAGATATAAAATCATGTAATAAGCAATCACTAATGAGTATAAAACTGTTGACATTGACATGGAGAAATATTCATATTCTCTGTTTCTGCAGCTACAACTTTCTGGGGAAAATGATTTCAGGTGGGATTTTGTGTAATGTTGTGAATACAAGATTCCTCATTTAGACATCCTGTGTAGATGGGCATATTATGAAGTTAAATATTTAAGTGTTAATACTGAATGTGCCTCCACATAATTGCAGGTACCTGTAACATATGGGTGCAAAAGTAAAGGTAAAGCTTAAAAATTCTCTATTTCTTTTTTCTCATAAAAAAGCTGGAAACCAATGTACTCTCTTTTTTCCTTCTTTTCCAAAATACATTCTGTGCAAATGAATTTAAATTCTAAGAAACACCTCTGACCATGTGAAGATCTAGGCTAATGCCTCAGGAAAATGGATATAGAATTTTTTTTCTGTAATAGTAATAACATTTGCAGAGATGAAATTGTCAGGATAGCTATTAATGCCTCAAATTAAGCCTTACCCATAATCTTCAACATGCTGAAAGATAGTTCTTGATATATCCTTTGGGAAATCCATACAAAATACTTTGCATTGTTTATGTCTGCTCAGTTGTAGCAAAGCTCCACACTTCTTACTCTCCCTCCTATTAACTGGTTTTTGGCAGGTGGAACTTTTTGTAGCCCTGTGCAAGAAAATGGTATGCATATCTTAAGCCGTGCAATAACATCCCATATTTGCTGTTTATTCAAATGTGGTAGTTAGGAAGGCTCATTTCAGTCCACTTATTTTGGAGCTGCTGAAAATGAGAAGTGGCAGCAATTGACAAGTTTAAGGTTGGGAAAAGGGAAAAGGATGTACTGGGTTTATGGGTAGATTCATTTGGGACAGGAAAATCTGAGTTTTGTTTATTTCCCCAGTCAGAGTATGGGTTTAAAGACTGGAAAACTGAAGCCATTTGTGAGTGTGATCAGCAGCACTCATTACTAGCTGCCAACTGATCTGAATTTTAACTGATTGCGGCATATGTGTGTAGAGGTCCAGATGTCAGCAAATCCCACCAATAAAAAAGGATCTATCTAAGATATTTTCAGCATCTAGTATTGTTCACTGAAGCACCTACTTCCCCTCTGCATAGCTAGGTTGAAAACTCCTGTGGAAATGTTACCCATCTTTTTACCCACGTTCTCCTCGATGCAAACAATTAAGCAGCTTTAATTTCCAATAGCTGTTATCTCTCTGTGTCTCACTCTCTTTTGTATTAGAGATGGTCAGGATGGTCCTGATAACATAAGATATAGTATAAATCTTTACTTGAAGTTCAAGTCAAATGTTAACTCATGCTTGAATACTTTTAATTTTTTGGTCTGCCAAAAAATTATCTCTTTCAAAACAGATACTGTGCTAAGCAGTGCTCTTCTTTTCTGTTCTTTAATTTGGCACATGGTACACTTGAATTTTTAAAGTAAAACCTTCCCTTGATAGAATTCTGTCTCCCTTTCTAAGTCTAAATTTCATACACTTCTAAAAAAGCATGAAATCCAGACAAAAACTTACGTTTGGGTTTTCTTTAATGTAGTATGGAAGAATAAATATATAGTGCTTTGAAAGGAAAAATGTAAATGTAGTCCAATTCAAATGATGTTAACATTCAGCATTAGTTTGTATTTTCAGTACTGAGTATCCTGAGTTCTAGAAATGCATATGTGTGGATTTAGTGGCCTGCCTATGCAGGAAACTTGCAGAACTAAGTCTTCAAACATTTCAAGGATCTCAAGATACGAGTCAGATAAAATTGTACATTTCCAGACAACGTTAATGAAAATGTTAAATAATTCACACAAATCATTGCATAGAAAATACTTAGAATAGGTTTTGTGAAATTTATTTTCAGTTTTGTAATATACCCACCGCCATTTTTTAAAAAAATTGTAATTTAAAATGCATAATTCAGTAATGCTTATAGGAGTTATTACCCTGAATTAATACTTTAGCATTTTAGAATGTTCAGTATATAACTTTAATGTCTTTGTTTTTATTAAAGTGGTTTCAGGAAAAAAACCCAACATAATTTCCTTCTAGAGATCCTTTGAGAGATCTTTATGTCTACTATTCTTAAAGAAATAAATTAGTACAATGCCTTTTTCTGTGAAAAAGTAAGTCGTTATTTAAGTCATGTTCTGACAATACCCTACTAACTTGAAAAGTATCGCTAGTTCAGAAAGTCTTTGCGCTTTTATGACAAGGTTTATTGTATGGGTCCAATGTGGTGGGGGATTACTACCAGAGTGCACTGCATTTATTGCCGCCAAAATAATTTCTACTTGGCACCTCTTAGAACTTAACTCTCATTTGCCCTAAGGTACGTAAGGAGTCATTCTACTGGCAGTGGTTTGAAAATATCTTCAGTTTAATTGCTCAAATGCTCTTAAACTGGTTTGTAAGAGGTAAAATCATGCTCGTAAAAGTAGCACAACTCTTGGTTATAAACAAAGACTCAGGCGTAAATATGTGCAGAAGTTAAACTCTGCACATATTTAAAGCTTTTTCTGCTTGTATTTAAAACATTGACAACCCATGTGCAGGGTCTTATTTCAGCTTTGGATGTCTTATTTTAGGTTCCAGTGAACTAAAGATTTACAAATAGAATTGACATCTACTCAAAATAGAAATGAACCTAATTAAATAAAAAGGCCAATCACGTAAAGCACCAAAGACCAGCCACTCCTTGGGTTGTGTCAGCATGAATATATCCAGCAGTTCTAGGGAAGTTATCTTTCAGTTCTGTCACACTTGTGAGGCTGTATCTGGATTATGTTGTGTAGATTTTTGGATTTTCCCACATAAGGGATTGACATATGGGAATGAGACCACTGAAGGGCCATCGAGATTGCTGGGGAAGTGGAGCACATGAAATATGAGGAGATGACTAGGAAAGGGAAGGTTTGGGAGAGATCTTCCTGTTCCTTCAATTGACTAATTGAAAAATATTGAGAAGGTGGGGCCAGAGTCCTCTTAGTGGTGTGCAATAGTAGGATGACATTCAAAGGACAAAAGCTGAAAAGTGGGAAACGCTTATCAGATATAGTTTTTTCCATGAGTGTGATCTTATACAGGAACAGGTTGCCTGGAAGACTCTAGAATCTTCACTGTTTTCAGGGCTTGATGGGTCACAGCTTGAGTGACCTCATCTAATGAGATCCGCTTTGAACACGTGTTTGGACTAGATAACTCAAGCATATATTATTCTGTGTTTCTGTGAAAACATGCTACTTGGAAACTGAATGTGTATCCATGCCGTGCTCTGTTTGGCTTCACAGAATTTTCTTAAAACAATTGTAATTTTATGTGTAGTTGGGATCTTCACTAACTCTTTTTTCACCCATTTTGTCAAGTCAGAAGATAATAAGAAGGTACTTTTAGGTTACTGAGCAAGAATGGAAAGTTGGAGGGCTTTCTGTCCACATTTCACTCTGACAGTGTTCTTCATTCAGTGGCTGTGATTGCATGAATTTCCCAAACTGGCTAAAGCAAGCAGGGATGTGGGCAGTGGGAAAGTAATTTAGAAAAAAATGTGGAGTATGAAATTTCCAAACTTTATTAACATAGCATGTGTGATTCTTATGAAAAGCTGTATACATCCTGGACACAAAGGGTAAATTGCAGGCATGAGAACTTCTCTTATTCAAACCCAATGTTATATCAATATTAAAAATATTTGGCCTCGCAGATGGTATCAGCTGGGAAGAATGGTAAGCGGGAAGAACAGGGGCATAAATTTAGGCACAAAGAGTACTGTCCCACTTGCTGCATCTGCATTTCATATCTAGGATCAAGGTGATTAAAGCATACTTAGTAAGTAGTTTTGTGGCACTTCTAAAAGTGTACATGGCCCAGGGACTTTTCAGCCTCTCTGGGACCTACAGGAAATCGTACAATTCGGACTCTGACTTGTGCTGCCCCACCTTCTGTTGCTTCAGGCTGCAAGGCTGAGAAAAGATTACCATACCTGGGGGAAATCCCATTCCTCTCTGTGTTTCTGGTACTGCCAAGAGCAACCCTGACCAAAGCTGTTCCACCAACACTGGCTGAACCCACTCCTGGTCTGTCTTTCAGTGGTCCTGGCTGAGGTGCCATTGTCCTTCTGTTCCACAGTATGGGATCTCAGACCATCAGGGAAGAGATACCATGTCTGCTCCACCCTGTCATCTGAGTAGCTGGTTCTTCTCTTCTATTTCACACTTTGCCCCAGTCATTTGATATAGAGTCTCCTTGGCAATATTTATATCATTACCTGTGACTGGTGTGATGCTGTTTACTGAAATGTTTTTTTCAGCCTTCACCCAGCTCTAGACCACCTTGGAGTTTCAATATCACGATTAATTATTCTTCCTTTCTCTCTCTCTCTCTCTTTTTTTTTTTTTTTTTTTTTTTTTTTTTTTTTTTTTTTTTTTTTTTTTTCCTTGTTTGAAGGAGAAATCCTCCACCGAAAACAGGAAATTAGCACAACCTACATAGTGCAAGTTAGTTGCATTACTGCTGTCACCTTTATGCAGACACTCTATCCAAGTTCTGCCCTCAACACTGTTAGTTAACTTCCTTGGCCTTTGGACTTCTCTCCAAGTACAGGAATTGCTAGTTTATATTCTTTTGTTGGATGAACAACACTCCTTCGAAGATGTATTTTCTGAGGGTTTTTAGAGCACTAGAGAAGGTACCTCAGCCTCATCTTGTGGAAGCAAATGCTCAGACAGACATAGCATTTCTTAGTAACCTGGAACCCCTTGCCCATCAGTGAGGAATCACTGATCGTGCCCAGAGGAAGTTCCTTCATTTAGTTTTCTGAGGTAGACATGAACAAGCATTTTCTCATTTAAGCTGTTAACTGTATATAAATGTACATTACTTGCCATTTTGCTGCTTGCTTTTGCAGAGGTAAGGTGTACTGACATTTTTAAGTGACAAAGATGTCACATAAAAGCATGAAAAAGCATTGAAAAGACTGGCATTTCACTTAATTAATAGTTCAACATATTTGATAATCAACTTTTTGGAGAATGTTTTTGACAGTATTTTATGCTGGGTTTGGTCTTTTTTTCCTTAATATTTTCCTGAGATCTAGGGCCAACTTTGTTTGAGGTAAGATGACATTAAAAAATTATCTGTGAGCTTTTTCACTCTTCCAGACTTTTCTGGGAGTTGGTTTCCTGTCTGATTTCATATCAGGACTGATGTAAGAATTTCTGCTCTAACAAGAAGGATGAGATTATGAACGAGAAAAGAAAAAATAAATGGGTGACAATAGAATATGTTTGAGCTTGTTTATGGCGTAAGTTAAACCTTAATATTGCTGACCTTTATCTCACTGTAACAAAGGCAGAAAACAGCAGGCATTGTATGACTCATTTCACCTCCAAGAGCTTGACTGTGTTTCTCACCATGCTGGCTTTTAGAAGGGAAGAGGGAACATTAACACTTTGCAGCTCAAACATTCTGCCCTGATGCTGAAGCAATATTTGGGGCAGGCAAGCTCTGTCTTGCAACAAATGTCACTTAACACAGGTCATGTTAATCACATTGTTTATGTGACTAACTGTTGTGGTTTAGGAATGGCATTCCCCAATTTAGTGCTCCCACTAAGACTCTAAATCACCATCACTCAGTCCCTGTGGTGGGATGGAGAGGAGAATTGGAGGCATGAAAGGCAAAGATCAAGGTCTGAGATAAAAACAATTTACTGGAAACGGCAATGAGATAAGAAAACAAACACCAACAGCAAAAATATGAATAACAAAAGTGTACAAGAGAGAGATGAGTGATTCACATTCAAAATGCTCAGGATTGGGTTTACCCCACTTCTCCCTTCATTATGCTTACTCAACCAGAAGGAATCCCTCCTCTCCAGAGGATGCTGTCTTCCCCATGCCCTCGGCAATGGCATGATATAGTGTGGTAGTTTGGAAAGGAAGTGATTTTTTTCAAGAAAGTTATAGGAAGACGAATCAGTGACTAGGCATGAAAATTGACAGCTAATATAGCCATTGGGGAGGTGATATATCTCTGTGAACCCACTGAGTTAAATATTGTAGGAATCCCATGGAAACTTCCCTTTGCCTTCCTGCCTTGGAGCAGGTAATGGGAGTGGTGGGCTGGCCCCTCTCCCACACCCCGGGCCTGGTGCAGCCTGGCTGGGCTCAGCCACTGCTGCAGCCCCAGCGGCTGCCGATGGGCAAGGGGAAGCCACAGGTATGAACACCCTGCTGCTAAAGCCACAGCCCAGGAGGCCTGACCAGGCCTGCCCCAGCCTCAGTAGCTGCTGGTGCAGCCGGATAGGCCAAGGGAGATGTCCCCTGGGCCCCTGGGAGGAGCTCCAAACCCAGGCTGGGCCCAGCCCACCCCATGAGACCCGAGGGGTGGGGGGGGGGGGGGGGGGGGAAANGGTGGTGGGGGGGGAAAGCCCAGCTATGTGAAAGATCCTGGCTGCCATTCCTGAGCCACCCCAATCCCAGCAGCTTTGAAATCCTAGTGGCCCCCACCTGGCAGAGAACCATCATGCCCTCTGCAGACCTGGGAGATCTTAACACTTTCCTTGATGGGTGAAACTTGCAAAACATTATCGAAGGGAAAGAACAGCCAGAGTGAACCACGGAGAGAGGCAGCATGAAACTGAAGTCAGCGAAGAGAGAGTAAAAGTTGTAAGTTGGAGGAAGATTGAGGAGTTGCCTAGGTTGGGCTGGACTTTTCTTATGAGACCATGGATAATAGACTAAACTTTCCCTGTAACATATAGAATGCTTTTTAGGGGCATGCAAAGTTCTAGTGGATTGATATAGTTGTGATCCAGNATGCCCTCTGCAGACCTGGGAGATCTTAACACTTTCCTTGATGGGTGAAACTTGCAAAACATTATCGAAGGGAAAGAACAGCCAGAGTGAACCACGGAGAGAGGCAGCATGAAACTGAAGTCAGCGAAGAGAGAGTAAAAGTTGTAAGTTGGAGGAAGATTGAGGAGTTGCCTAGGTTGGGCTGGACTTTTCTTATGAGACCATGGATAATAGACTAAACTTTCCCTGTAACATATAGAATGCTTTTTAGGGGCATGCAAAGTTCTAGTGGATTGATATAGTTGTGATCCAGTGGAGAATTTTGAACAGAGGAGGATAGAAATAAAGAGATGCCCTCTGCCCCAGGGAAAAGGAGAGAAGGACCTCTGTTCCATGAGATGAAGATGATTTTGGAGATAGGGGAGGAGACCCTTTGTTTCATACTAGAAGAGGCATCCTTATACAGTACTCTAAAATAAGCTGATATGGCCCATATGCAGTTGTGGGAAAAGCTGCTAATGGGGGGATTTCACAGTTTGCAAAATTCCCTGGGTGGCTGAAGATTTTCACATGGGATCCACCATAGAACTGTTTCTTGTGGCCATGTCTCCACAGGATTTCTAAGAGAGACTCTTCTCTCTAAGAACTGATGAAGGACTATTTTTATGAGTGGTGACACTGACTGAATTCACAGGTTTTGTCTCTTTGTGTTGTTAGTGAGAAAGTGAACAGTTTGTGGGAAGGCAGAAGGGTTTTGAAGGTTTCATTTTGATTCTCATTTTCTTCTTTTAGTGTTTAATAATAAATCTATCTTTATACCCTTTAAGTTTGAGCCTTCTTTGCTTTTCTCCTAATCCTATTTTACAGTAGCAGAAAGGGAGTAGATGATTTGAACAAACACTCAAACGACAACAAAATAGCGCATTGGCCAGGAAACAAAATTGGCAAACATAAAACTACTATGTGTAGTATAAAATAATCTGAGGGTCCTGGCCATGCCCCCTCCTGCCTGCTTCAAGAATTAAATGTGTCCTGGCCAAAACCAGGACACTAATTTAACAGTAAGTTTTGATAAGAGCAGGGAAAAGTACTGCTGGCAACAATGAGCTTGAAAGATTGCAGACAATTTTTCCATGAGTTTCTTCCTGTACCCAAGATTTGAGCAACAGAAAAGAGATGCTTAGTCATATGTTAGAGGGTGCTGTATTTTAAAATCAGTCCCTGATTGCTCCTTTCTTTTTTTCTTTTTTCTTTTTGTTGCAGAAATCCATAATAATGAAGGAAATGCTAAAATTTATCTTTCTTTAATCAGCATATTTATTCATGTACTCCTGAAATAGGCTTTAAGTTTTCTTCAAGCTTAGGTTTGAATTATTTCACCAGCAGTGCTTCACCAGTAAGAGATGTGAAGCTAAAAACACAAGGCAGTGAAAGCTTAAAGAAACTAAAGGCAAGGTCAGTGATTTTGTTGGCAATGTCTGGAAATTTCTACTTGCCCTTTCCCCTGCAAAATATATTCAGAAAAATGGTCCTGAAACTGAGTGCTCCACACAATGTGTCCAACTGCTGTTGGAAGAGATTTGCATTTTTTAACTGACCAGAGCAACTGCAGTCACTATATGATATGAACTTGTTAGCAATTCTTCAACATAAATAATAAAAGATTCAAACTTCATTTTGTCAGTTTTATCCTAATAATATTTTTTCTTTGCTTGTTCCCTTCAGTTTTTTTCTTTCCCTAAAGAATAGAAGAGAACTTTTGTTTGTCTATTTGTTTGCTTTTGGTTTTATTTATTTTTCCCTGGAAGATGAAGATCATCAGTGAGTTAGGAATACAGATTCTACTGAATTTTGGCTACTGAGTCAAAGGCTCCTTCTTGTAGGCTTCAGACTTAAGCCCAGCCATATCTAATCACAGCCAAATTCTTGAATCAGGTTATTGAACCTCGCTCTGTGACATTGTCATGTTTAAGCTGATCTATCCAGATCTGTATTCCTGCAATAATTCTGGATGAAATTTATTATTCCAGTACCTAATATAAAAAGTGCTTGAGGTTTAAATAAACTAATGACTTACCCTCATTTTGTTTTTGAGAAAAAGGATGAAATATTTTCTTAAAGTTTCTAAGCAGTTAAGATTTAAACAAATTTGATGTTAGGTATCTGTCAGGGATATCGTGATTGCGCTTAAGTTGTAGCATCTCATTATTGTTGAACTTCTTGTTTTTCTTTCTTAAAAATTGCCCTTGGGCATTTTTACCAAATTACTTAATTGATTTATGTTTACTTTGTATTACACTGGTTCAGTAAGCAGTGAAGAAAGTAGAAAATATTTGCCAGTTTAGGAATTCCATGAAGTAATATAGCTTTTAAAGATCCATCTGGACCTCTAAAGTTATGGAAGTATGCTTCTCTTCCCTTCCCACCGTGAAGTTACTGTGGATGTACAAATGTCTGTATTACAAAGGGAAATCGGAACAGTATCAGAAATGGAATCTCTGTGTGAAAATAATTCTGATTTTCTCCCTTCTATTATTCTCAAAACTCTTCATTTCACAATGAAAGAAATTACTGAATGTGACAATTGGAAGGGTTGCTGTAAGGGATCTCAGTTTCAGAGACAAATAATATTATTTTATCCTATTTCTTGATCACTAATGGCTTATTACCATTATGGATAACTATATGGATAAGTTTAGTTACTTGAATTGAGTTCTGCTAACACTGAGATATATGAAAAAGAGAAAATATATTTATACCTGGATATGTGCAAAAGTGGATCCAAATTAATGCTATATAATTATAATTGAAAGTGTATATGTTGCTTAGGTGGTACTGGTATGGCATAATCCTTCCAATATTTATTTGCATTCACTTTCTTCTGCTTTTGTTTTGCCTCCTCATTCTTAAAGCAGAGCACCATTAGGAAAAAATAATGGCAGATATTAAAAGGTCTAGTTACTTCAGGTGGCTATTCTGTATTACAGCAGGTATAGAATGCTAAATGAAAAATAATTGGGCAAGTTTGGAATGACATATTCTTTTACATATTGGTCATTAGGTACAGAAACCTATTTTTAAATTTTCTTTTTGTGCTTTGAAAGAGGGAACAATTGATGGTAAACAATCATTTGACTGCATACATAGGCAAATTTTTTTCTTCTCTCTTCTGTTTGACTAGTATCTGGAGAACTGTTATGTGACCTCCATTTTCCTGGGAGGCTTGGAATCTTCTTAGACATTCTTTGTGAAGACTGAATTTTGTGTGTGGAACAATTTCAGGATCACTTCAAGTTCCTCTAGTGTATTCTTTGAAAACTGGGTGTGATAATTACTCCATGGCAAGAAAGCAATACAATATTGGTGGGAATTTAAAAATAAACCAATTCTTCATGTGGGTATTTGTTGTGCTTCAGGGTTTTTTTGGATGGTGTTAACAGCATGACACTAAACCCCAAATATTTAACCCACAGCAGAGCCCCTTATTTCTGCTACTGTGCCAAGGACATGAGAGATAACGCCTTGGGAAATTAGCAGCCCAGTACCTATGGAAAGCCAGGGATCATAAGCTGTAACCATATGTCTCTACTTATCTTCAGAAAAGAGGGGAAGAAACCATTTATTTGTCCTTTGGGACCATTTTCTCCAGACACTCAAAATCATGCCTTTTCTATGTATTCTGCTGATACAGCACATTAGCAGTATCTGGTGACATGACTAGATTTTTCTTTCCCTAAGTTCAGAAAGTATTAATCCTGGGATTTTATCTGATTTTCAGAAATCCATGCCTCTGAGAAGAATGGGCCACTGTGAGGAAAAAAAAAAAAATCTAAGGTTGAAATATTCATTAAAAATATATATTGTTAGAAATTTGAGGGAAAACATTAAATCAAAGAGAAGTCATCTAAAATAAAGTCTCCCATGAAGGTCAAAAATCTCTACTGCCAAAGAAGATATATACAGTAGTCAGAGCTGGAGCTGTACCCCCAGTATTGCATAGCCCCATCTTCTCTTTCTCAGAAACCCAGTCCTGGATATTTCAAGGGCAACTGTTCTGTACTCTACTTCTTGTGCTATAACTTACTATGCTGTTGTATGTATGGTGTGTAAGGTTAAGTTCATAATCCTTTACAAAGTCACTCAGTTTGCCTTTAAAATCAGGCAAAAATTTGTGGCGCTTCATTTATAACCCTGTACTTCACACAGGTTTCAATAATCCTTTATATCAAAGGGTAATGTTTTATGTGTTACATTTACAACCACAGTTGTCCTCAGTTCTTCAGCACACGAATGAAATAGGAGAAGAGATGATGTGGTCTAAGTTTCGTCTCTAAAATCACTGTTGTGGATTTTTGAGGTCTTGAAGTCAGTGAGAACTGGAAGTAGTTGTTTTATGGAATTAAAGAGATATGCATAAAACTACTCCTTAAGTATAGTGTTGTCTTGCCTACAAATCAGGAGTATTGGTGAAAAGCAACCATGAATACTCCCCAAATCTCTCTCTTGGAAGAACTAGCTCAGTTTACCTCTGGGTACACAGTGTTCAGCAGTATTTGAATGCCCTCAAAAGTGGGTATCAATAGCAAATGGGTATAACATGAGAATATTGCCTTTCTGAAGAACAGGTGGCAGCTATTTTATTCTGATCACCCTAAGGTGTGCTGTTGAATGATTTTATTACACATTTTAATGGTTAAATATAATTTTTTATAAGTTTGTGGTAATAATCATACAGCAGTTTTTCTCTACTGAAAAATGTATTTTATAGAAAAACTTGGGAAGAAAACTTCCTTTTTTGAGTTCTTTGTCTGTACAGTGCTGAACATCACACCTGATGTTCATCCCTGCCCAAAACCTCTGTGAGTGAATTTTCAGTGCTACTGAAATCAAAGGCAAGACTGATCTTGCTGGGAGAGTTTGAGGAGTCCTAACCGTGCTACAAAGATCTATGAGAATGTTTCCCTCACCCAAACCATCTGATAGACCAGCGAACTGTGGCAGAAAGGGATCAAACAGGCAGTTTAATCCAAAAGTAGCACAGAAATCAGTGTCTGTAATTGCAGAAACCACAGAAGACTTAGAAGGCCAGGATGTAAAGTGTGTACTTTGGAAAAAAAATGTGTTCAGAGTTATTAAGGCACATTTACGAGCCTGCATGACCTTCTTGTACCATCTTCAGCCTAACTGGCAACAGCAATCCAGACTGAAAACAGCAGCCCGAGGTCTTCATTTGTTTCGCAGTAACCTAGATTTAAAAAAAAACCTACCAGAACTGATGTTCACCACTCTGATGTTCTTATGACAACATGGATGATTTAGAGCCTCTGCCTAAATTCTGAGGACAAGACAATAATTCTTTGACTCCAGGTGCCTGCGTAGAGCTAGTTATGCAGTCTCCCTTATGATTCATGGGGAGAAGAGTTGAGTGCTAGGGTATGACCAATGGTCATGTGTGTATCCTGGGATGAGACAAACTACTTTGATGTGCCTGTGTCTGCTTATTGGCTATAAAGGTGCCCTAGGCAGCTATCTCAGATGTAATTTTGTGTTCAGTAGACTTCTAAAGGTGAGTGAGAATGAGTTGTATCCTTAAGCCTGACTTAAATCCATTTCTAAGTGCTTGCTGTGACCTTGTATTTCTGTTTTATCCTCATTTTTGTTGATTAGACCAGTATATTACATCAGAGCATGAGAGCTTTTCCCAGTAACTTTGGAAACAGCCTGAAATGCAACATAAATCTTGTGTGTTTTGTATTGTTGTACTTTCCTCCTGCCAGTGAAGTTTGTATGAAACAGAAATGAACATGATTTTAAATATTTCAGTTTCCACTTAACACTTTAGTAACACTCTAAATACTTCTAAGATTAGCATAGTAAGGGTGCTTATACTGAGGCTTGCCATCCCAGGAATTGCACTGTACCCCTGGATATTAATCACTACTGAACAGACATATCTTAAGATCCTTCTGAATCCATTCATTCCTGCAACCCAGCTTGCTGACGTCTTTGAATTTAGTAACAATAGACTTTCTCTTGCATTATTTAGATGATTAATGAAAATCTCCAACAATACTGAGCAGACTAATGTGGAGTCTTGTTAACCATGTAGCAGTACTGTGACTAGCAGTTTCACACCCTTTGCAGATTTTGATCTTGGTTACCTCATATCCTTGTGAAAATTCAACATGAATCCTGCCGAAATGTTTATAATTTATAAATTCCATTGCCTTTCCACTATTCGCAGGGCATAAAATCCTACTAAAGATTCACATTGCTTTGATTTCATGTGACTTATTCATAGAAGGAACCTGTCCTATCTACAATTTATTTTTTGTGCTATTTTTACACTTAGGTTATTTTTTTATTCTAACGCTTCTTTAGGAATTTATCTTAATCAAAATTCCCAAAATATTTTCCTTACACCCTTTGTAAAGATATGTTCTTTGGGTTTTTTCCTAGATATTTTATTTTTCCATGAGCTTCTAGAGATAGTAATTTAATTGTTGTACTTTAGCCAGCCTTTTAAGTATTTGTACATGAAATTTTTCCAAACTGAACAGCCGGAGAATATTTAATTTAGCTGAGCTCTTTCATCTCTCTTTAATGCTGAATTTCTATATTACTGATATAGCCTCTTCTAAAATGAGTGATTATCATGGATAATACCTTTTTTTTTCTTTATTAAAAATTTCCCCTTTCTGGTACTATATGTCAGTTATTTCCTGTCTTGTAATGTACTCATGGTATAACTCCTTTATTATTATTAATAATGAAGAAGGGAATAAACGATTTACTGTGTCTGGAAAAGGCACAAATAGGCCTAAATTTCAGTAAGGAAAATTCAGATTAAATGTTAGTAATTTTTTTTAATGGTAAGGGCACTGAAGACATGTAAAAGATTGTCCAGTGAGGCTCTGGGGCAACCTCTCACTGTGTATCTTTTAAAACAGGCTGGCCAAATTATCTTCTGCTTTTTCTTGTTGGTTTGTTTGGGGTTCTTTTTTTTTTTTTTTTTTTTTTTTTTTTTTTTTTTTTGGGAAAAGGATTTTTTTTTGGGTTTTTTTTTTTTTTTTTTTTTTTTTTTTTTTTTTTTTTTTTTTGTTGTTGTTCTATGAAAGCTAATCTAATTTTTCTGGTGAAAAATCAGGCTGTAGATATTGTGAATTCAGACTGGGAACTGTAGATTGTATTTTGCTTCTTTGTATTCTTCAGGCAACACTGTGCAAAAGTCAGCCAGTTTGTCCATCTGCCTCTCGTATGACACTCCTCTGGCTGCTGAAGGCAGTGTCAGGTTATACAACATAGAGCTTGCATAACCTTCTGCTTAGGTGACCCATGTATCCTAGAACAGGTAGTCTAAATCTACAGAGGAGTTAAGATATAAGAAAGGACAGGAGAGTGAAGCCCACAAGAAAAGTGCAGAGACTTGTAAAATATTTATAACTGTGACCTTGATAGATTTGCTTTGTTTCCCACAAACCTCTTACATGAGACCTTCTTTTCAGATCTGTTGAGCAGGAGGCAATGAAAAGGTCATATTAATCCCCTTTCAACATTCCTTGTGCTATAGGTTAATAATAAAATGATATTTTCCAGACATTTTAATGCAAATCTGCATGTTATCTGCAATGATTTTAATCTTGGCAAAGACTTCCATAGTTATTGCTGCATTTGGTTTTGGTAGCACCTTGGTTCTACAGCTTGATTATGTATGGAGCCACAAACCAACTCCCTAGTTCTGCCATGTTTGTGTTGATGTGGTCGTAGGGAAGAACAGGGTTTTTTTTGCTTTTTTTTTAACCCATATTTTTGTCATGAGATGTGAGACTGAAACAGAGCTCTTCCTTGTGGATATGCACAGGGAAAGGAGGATGGAGGGCACTTCTACTTCATTTCACTCTTTTAGAGCTTAGACTTGACTACAGCCTTTCCAATATTTAGGACACAGAACAGTCAGGGCTGTGGCTTTGTTCTGCTGAGCTGGCCAGTAGAGCATGCTGTTTACTTGAAAACATGGTGAGAGTATTTTTCCCCATTCCACCTTTGCCATGGAGCTCACTATCTTAATTTCAGGTTCAGCAGAGAACTGTGGCTCAACATGCCTGCATTAACTTTCCTAAAGTTCAGGTCATGACATTAATCAGGTTTGATCAACCCTGAAGGATTTGGGATTCATTCTTAAATATCTTCTATGCTTTTAGTGACTGACATTGTTGCAGTAGTAACTAGCCCAATGAATCTTATTACCATTTAAAAATCTGGTATGCTTTTGTGTGTTTCAAATAGCAGAACTCCCTGCAGAAAATTAAAACAAAGAAGGGAAAAAACTGGCATATGGGACGGCTGTCTGTCCTGTAAGATACTGATTTGTCAGGAAAAGACAACAATTTTTGTGTTATTTTGTATGACTCCTCATCATCTCTTGAAATACTTTTTCACAGACTTCAATCTTTTAGAAATTCAACTGAATTCCTCTCATAATTAACTCTCAATCAATCATATAAAGTATTACAGAATTTATTTTTTATGTTAAGCCTCTTTTGAAAAAAAGTGAATATTTGTGTGCACGAGAGCATTAGGATCTATAGCATTTAAATATTATAATATATATTTAGAAATTTTAAGTAGGCTTTTGATGGAGTGCACATTAAACATTTAAGTTAAGTTTGGATTGGGTGGAAGATTGGCTAAATAAACATGCATCAGTATATTAAAACCTGTACAAATTTCACTTATTTCAGACATATCCACCATTATCATAACAATTGCTCACTATTCTGTGCTCTTAAGTATGATGTGATAATTTACTGCTTGAGTATTCAGAAACCACAGAGGCTTATTCTGCCTTTGAACAGACATTCATATCTTTATAACTTTCTGGGTCAGAGGGAAGAAGGACAGAGGGAACAGTGAATAGAAGTATTTATTTTATGCAGGTCATCTGTAAACACTCTCATGTAAATAAAATCTAGGACTCTTGAATTTTTTGAATGGTTATTTATCAGTGGCTTAATGGTGGCAGGATATGCCAACCCTTTTGAAATCTTTTCAATGTGTATAGTGGCTGTTTTGCCTAACAATGTGATCTGTTTATTTTTCTTTTTTTTTTTTTTTTTGATCTATGACTGTCATTGTAATGCTGCTTTGTATTTCTGTTTTTATTGCTGTAAATACACTACGCATTTTCCCATAGAAAAAGCATGTGTATCAATTAAGATACTATCTTAGCACTGTATGGTTTGTAGTCTAAACATGTCTCTGGTTCATTGTGAGAACCAACTCAGATTCCTTGATTTTCCTCAGTTCTCCAAGAGCTGAATCCAGACTGTATATCTGTGCCACATGCACTGGTGGAACAGTGGTTGTTCAAGACAATAAATAGCAGAACCTGTAGATTAGAAGAGTAAAGAAGCTGAGGGGAGAATGTCTCCAAATATTGTGGTCACTCTCTAACAACCAAGCAAAAAAAGGATTGAGCCACAGTCCAGAAACATTCTTTTTGTGTGGACTGTTGAGAGTTTCAGGTTACATTTTTCCACTTCCCTGTACACCTGGTGTGTGCCAGGTCCCTGAGGGCACTAATGGGCCTTCATGGCTCTGAACAGTGTTGCTCTGTGCCTGAGCTGTGTTGCTTGTGTCTGTGCAGAATTCTGTCTTCTGCTATTCCCAATTTGTCACTTGGATTTCCCAGCTTGACACCAGACCTGATGTGCTGCCTTGCCCTTGTCTGGTTACTGCTGGTCTGATGGTGAATCGTGCAGTTCTCACCCACCTTGCTCTGCTTGCCCACTGTGGCTCTGTGCCAGAGTGAGGGCAGACCCTGCTTGCTCTGTTATCTTCCTGGCTGGTTGTCCCCCATGGATCAGCAGCACAGCCCTCCCACCACTCCCGTGTGACCTCCAGATCCTGCAGGGGGCTATGGCTAGAGTACTGTCAGCCCTCTTTAGTACCCACTGCACCCAAACTAATTCCTGCTTCTTCAGCTCATTTTGGGTGAGATCATGGGGATTTTTAGGTTGCCTGCAGCCAACCTTTGCTGCCTTCCCAAAGCCCAACCCTAAGGATATTAGCTGCTCAGTAGAAATTACTTTGTGGCCCTTAGTGATGGTCCTAGACCGGGCCACCCTCTGAAATGCAGCTGCTCAGTGGCCCCATCCTCCAGGAGTCTGATGTCTTGTTCAGTCTTTTAGAGCAGCTTTCTGGGGTCTGTATTTCTGCAACTGTGTCTAAGGCTATCTTCCTGGAGCTCTAGCAAGGGAGTCACTTGGCTGCTGACAGCATTCATGAAGCTGGATGTGGAACCTGCATCTCTCTACTTGCTGGAAATTGTTGCTTTGCACCACAAGCCCCTATTTTTCACTTTGATGCAAGCTTCCTTGCCCAGCTTGATAATATTATATATATGAAGGTAATTTCTTTTTTCCCAGAAGTGGTCTGTTTTTTTCCTCAGTGGTGGGACATTTGCTCTAAAGGTTAAGCTGCAAAGCAGAAAGATAATTGTCTTTACATCTCTTCACTCATGGTTGATTTTATTCATAAACCTTTGTGACTTATGTTCTTAATGTGATCATTCCTGGCATGAAATAAAACTGTTTACTTTAGAAATTGCGTAGTATGGATAAAGCTGTCCAGCCATTAAGTTTGCTCAGATACAGCTGGCTTTAAACACAGCAAACAAAGATTGTGGAACTGTTATTACTTGATCAGATAGGAATATCTTAATTTTTAAGATATCCATTAAGTTACAAAAGCATTTGTTAAATGTTAAAATTGATAAATGTTAAATCCTTAAAAATATATAAATCTTTACAGTTCATGTCTTGACTTATTTATGAACTCATTTCACCAATGCTGCCTCTGTCTCTTTCTAAAAAGAGTTTTGTCTAAATGAGGAAAAGTAAGTTGCCTCTAGTACCATACAGCATTTGAAAATAAGTGGCCAAACT
The DNA here is from genome assembly GCA_013389925.1 of Aegithalos caudatus. Taxonomy (NCBI): domain Eukaryota; kingdom Metazoa; phylum Chordata; class Aves; order Passeriformes; family Aegithalidae; genus Aegithalos; species Aegithalos caudatus. The sequence continues at coordinate 152,696 of WEIU01006457.1, read as the reverse complement.
TGAATTTATTAACTTAAGGAGCACATTGTAGTTTTTTGCAAGCTGTTTTGATGTACTAGGCAGACTTCCTTGGCATTTCCAAGAAATTAATAGCTTAAGACTGTAAGCTAGGATCAGCTTCTATTGTGTTGTCATGGGACATTTTTTATTTATTTTAGCCCAACACAAAAATATGATCATCTATTATCCAGCTGAGTCTGTGAGGGCCACTGAATGTGACATTGCATTGTTCACGAAGCTGATCAGTAATTATGGTTCACAACGAAGTGTTTCAAATTAAAAAGATACTGGTTCATCATTTTTGTACTGCACTTCTATGTAGTGATAAAGTTTATTAGTACTTGGAAAAGATAGATTTAGACTGTGATTTTATTCCTATAAAATTCAAAGTTAACATTTCTCTACCACTTCATCCTGCCCCAGTAAATGGGTGTGGGTATGTGGGACGGTTATTCGTCACATGCTTGTGCAAAACTGTGTGGTGTGACATATTCTTAGACAATAAGTGCAGACTGCAAAGGAAGAACATTACATAAAAACCTGTGCTATATTTTGTTAATATTAATATATTTAACTTTGTGTTTTAGAATTGCAGTCTAGTAACTGATTTTAAAAATGTCAAGTAGTGCATTCTGTGACTAATGCTGACTGTTGGTAGGGTTGGGTTTTCTTGTTTGTTTGTATTCTAGCAAATAATTTCATATTTCTCCTGTAGGAGTCTTTTTTCTCTATGTTTTTTTCTCGAAGTCCTGAAAGAATTTGCTACCTCTAGTCCAGGACACTCTACTCTTCTGTTTTGATGATGGCCCTTAATGACATCCCTTTAAGTCTTGGTAGCCCCTGCCTTACATCACCCTCCTTTGTTGCATGGCAAATGTTGTACACGTTGTATTCTATGTTTGTAGTATCAGGATAAAGATGTAGATTTTTTTTTTTTTTTTTTTTTTAATCTAAAATATTCTAATTTGAAGATGTGGATTACTGTATTACTATAACAAAGTTGAATTGAGAAAGGGCAGACAGAATTGGCCTATTTTTTTTCCTTTCACTGGGGTTTAAGGGCAATATATACAGTTGAAAAGGTAACAATGTTGTCTGTAAGAAGGTTGATGATTTTGTCCACGAGTAGCAAAGGGTGGAACAAGAACTTCCCATCTGAGTTACAAAATAGATTGCCATTCTGTGCTATGATGATTCTGCATTGGGCTCTCATCTTCTGTAGAATGTTGATTGCCTGCCTGGTAGAATGTGCTTTTACCTTTGCCCATGTTAAGAGGTACAGGTAAAGGTTCTGACAATCTCTAGAAGTGGTAAATATTTGTTGACTAAATTATCTTATGCTAGTATTTCAGTTTGCTGAAGATCACTAGGTGGGTATCACACCCTCTTGCCAGCTCATCTCAGATAGATTGGTCCTTGGCATCTCTTCACTCTTGCAGCCTTTCACCATAAATTCAGTGTCAGTTCCTGTCTGGTTCCTTTCCTCCCAGCATCTTTTCATACCGTTCTATAAAAGGTTGTGGACTTTTGCTAATGGTCTGGCAATTCTTTCTATAAGGCATTGTCTCCTCAGTCAGCAGTTTTTAAATGCCAGCTTGTGGTTGCAGTGGACTCCCTGGCTTCTCATCCTTTAAGCAATTATCTCCTTCCCCTCACCTTTCCTCTTTCTACAGCTGGTTGATGACAGATCATTCATGTCTACCAATCTGGATTACTCTTCCAGTTTTCCAGACAATACGTTCTCCCATAATGCATCCAGAAAATTGTTGCTATTAACCAATAATACCTGCATGACTAGCTTGTTCTGAAACTTCTGACAGCATTGAAAGTTCTCTATCCAGGACAGAACTGTTTTTATTTTATACAGAAGAAAGTAAATATTGATATAATACATACTATACAAAGACATTAAATATCACTTGGCTCTATCATCTTCATTCAAAATAACTTCTATAGCTCCTCCAAAAAGTCAGCATTTCTCTCTGAACTGTGAGAGCCCTGTACAGCTGGGGGGGGTCAACTAAACCTCTGTGTTGTCCTCTTCCTTACCTTAGAAATAATCATGGAATCACTTGATGCCTTTTTTGTGAGAAGACTATGTAGACGTTTGTGAAACAGCTGCTCTCAAAACTGGCTTTTCTCAGTGCTACTGTCTGTACTCTTTGTTAACCTTCATTCAGAACCAAATTTGGGCATATCTCAGGATTTTATTTTTCAAATCAAAGCAAGAGTGATTCAGGTACAGCTGCCACTTTTAACCACATAACCTCTAGATCTGTTCATGCTGGACAAGTACAGTGCACTTCTCAACCATTCTATCAGTGAATTCAAGAATAGGATGCCAAGGATTGCCTGAAATGACTTAAACAATTGATGTATCTTTTCTTAATAAACAAGTGGGGATACTTTTTCAGAATAGGGAAAACTTTTGGTGTTACTACATTACTTGTTGAAAGGAATCAACTTATTTCTTGTCTGATATGCTCTTTTTGCCACACAAGTCTTGGATAAGAAACTTCTTCCCTCCAGCTGTATCTCTACCAGTGCACAGCCTTTTCTGGATGTCAGTGAGTGAATCAAGGGGCAATTAATCTACAGTAAATTACCTAGTAAAGGCAGGACTTTAGGTGCCAAAAAGTGAGTGTTAATGGTAGGCTGGTGTTGAAACTCTGCCTCAGTCAGTGATGGAGTGAGCTAGTCAGCAGTGATTCATTTGATCAACACGTCTGCTGTAGGATGAGTGTGATGCTGTCTGGAACCCTCTGGCTGTGCTGCTTAGGCCCTTATTGACTACAGAGGAGATCCAGACATTTGCATTAGGAGATGAATTCCCTGCTTGGAATTCAGCTGAGAATGCACAGTATTTCTGTACTTGCCTCCAGGTCAGTATCTGTATTTTCTCTGAGGCCTGCTCAACACAAAATTCAATATCAAAATCCTCAAGCCAAGCAGAGAGCTACAGTTGCATTCCCAGAGTTGTGGTTGTTTTAGCATACTCAGAGATCACATTATTGCTCAGCAAACTGGAGTGGTGTAGAACTCCCACTTTCTGAATCTCTTTCAAGCTGTGGCATGAATGATGTACCAACAAGAGAGCAGGTACAGGAAAGGCTGTTGCACAGACCTGGGACACTTCTGGACATGCAGTTACTCTTCCTGGATTTGAGATCAGAGATTAAAGTGCATGTAGTGCTTAGATGTCTGGGAGATTAGGTGTCAATGAGTGGAAACCAGAGAAGGCACAATTCTGGAGAATGGTTGCTTTCAGTTATACTTTAATCCCATTTTATCTGCCTACTTTTTTTTTTATCTACCCCCAGAAACACAAATCCGCAGTGAGTTGTTATTTAAGCATTTCAGTACCAACATCTTTCTGAAATCGGTTCTTCAAATTTTTTTCCACTGTGAATACCTTTATAATTTTTTAAAAGTTATGTTACACTGTTACTTCAGAAATTATTTCTTCAGCCTGTTAATTTAAGACAATAGTGAACAAGGGATATTTAAATTGTCTCCTTTCATCTCAGTTTTATAGAGCATAGTGCACTTTTTCTTTCCATTCTCTTGTTCTACTACTGCCTTTCATGGGCTTTTTCCTTCCTTGTGATGCTGACACATGTCACATTCTCTACTTATTTATTTATTTAATTTAATTATTTGGCTAATATTTACCTTTGAAGCTTTTAATTAAGGTTCCACTTTTGTGCTGCTCTTACAACCCTTTTCTTTTTTTTTCTTTGCCTGGAGGGAACTATAGCTCCTTTCCTGTCATTTTCTTACTATTTTTTTTTTTTCAGAAGGTTATTTCTCAAAAAACCCCGAATAACATGTGTTTGCATATATTTCTATTTACATTATTCATATCTGGTGAGCATTATTATTGTCAACTATTGATTAAATTTTCTTTGTAAATAGTTCTACTGGATATATTTGGCATGATGAGGTACTGTCTAATTATGATGAAGATTTTGGTCCTCAATACTGCTTGCTCTGTTCAGATGAATTAGATCATCATAATTTTTAAAGTAATTAATTGAATTAAATAATTTACCATTGTATGCCATCAGCAGTTTTTTCTGTCTTGCTGTTTGGCCTCTTTTTTGCTGTGTGTTATATCTGTAATCACCAAAACACCTACTGAGATGATAGATGGCCACAAGGCCCGAGTCACTCTAGGGGAAAAAAATGGTTGGATCTCTTTTTCTTCTGGATTTCTTTTTGTGTTGGGTCTGGGTTTTGTTTGTACATTTTGTTTTCTTTTTGTCCTGGTGGATATAACTAGTTATGCAATGTGGACAATATCTTGCCCAAGGCTGATTTAGATTTGGTTTGGGAATGGGATTACTGTGTGTTCTCTGGGCAGAAGGGCTTCTGCTTGACAATAGTTGACGTCCTGGTAGTAAATTCCAGCTCCCTTCTACAGACAACCTTTATGGAGAAAAGAGGCCGTGATAGTTTTGAGTGTATGGCTTCTCTGATAAACACACATTTAGTTTAGCTTTACAAAAATACACTTGCATATGTAAATTAAGGCTGCTTGGAGCCAAGTCTAAGCTGCTTTCTGGATGTTATGCAAGGTTTATACAGTGATTACTGAGCATTTCCACAGAAGGGTAGCAATTACCACTGCAACCCTTACATTAGATGACACATACACAAATAGTGAAATACTGGAAAAGAAAAATAAACCTCGTCTGAACAATAGCCACAGATTAAAACTACTATGAGCAATGCATAATGAGGGGATCAGTGAAAATGAGGTGCTAAACCTTTAACCTATAAGGATGAGTGGGGGACAGGTGTGGAAAGGGGACAAATATCTGAAAGTTTAGGGTGCAAAAGCAAAGCACACCTCACCTGATGGCAGATCATTCCAGCTGGGTGCTCCTCTGTGCAGTCTGTGTGCATTCCCTTTCCTCTGACTGTGCTCCTCTTGTAGGAAAAGTACACTTCTGATCAGATTTTCAGATGAAAAATGACAGAATGGATAGGATTGGGAGCTGCAGGAAACAATCCATCACCGGCACCATTGTGTTTCCCTAAAATTCTTAATCTTAATTGAAGAAGACTGAGAAGGAAGGGAATGGGTGCACAAGGACATCACAAACTGAGCTAGATCTGGAATTCATCTTCTTGAGAATGTGATGTTATCTATTGGTCTGTGCTAGCAGGCTTCCATGGTAAGCCTGAGGAAGGATCTGAGCTGAAACAGGAGGATTCTTTGATCCAAGTGAGTAAGCTAGGTGCAAAACCAGCTTCTTCCCTTCGTGAGCACCTAAGATGAGTTTTTATTACTTTGTCTTAAGTACTAGCTGGGCATTTGTTCAGTGCATGGAACAAAATGTTTTACTCCTCTTAGTGGTTGTTATTTGTCTTCTTTCCAGATGTCTCCTTGAATTTCACTGCTCTTCCTTCTCAGACTTGTAAATATACTTCAGGGTAGCTACTATTTTCTGATGATGTTAGGGAGAGGAAGACAGAGGAAAATGTGGATATTCCTAGTTATCACACCCCTTTTTAGTGTTCTTTTTGTCTTTTTTGTTTAAATCTGTTATCTAATGGCAAACAAGTTTTGATCTGGGAGCAGATGCAGACCTTTCAGCTTTTGGTAGCACTAGGCACAAAACTGTGTATGTAAGAAAAGAAGGAAGAAGAGAAACAGAGGGTAGGACTGGAAAGATACTCTGCAGCTGAGTATCACAAGTAGCTGGTACCACCAAACCAACTTTAAAGATTTCACCCCTTCCAGTATTGCCTTTTCTAACTGTGTTCATGCCATGAGAGATACAGAAAAAAAGGGAATTACAAAGCATGTTGAATTCTACTTTGATTCCAAACATAAGATGTGTTTTACTCAAAATATATCATCTACCTATTTAATCACTACTTTTTTCACTTTACTATATATCTGCATCCATGCAGGGTACTTCACCTTCTTAAAGCTGTAGTTTTCATATCTATTGTTTCTTGGGAGAATAGGGAAAAATCTCTATCTAGGTTTTGCCTGTTAAATTCAGTGAAATCTACATAGCTTCTATAAACCTACATAGTATATTTTATCACTGATTTTGTGTGCTATTAACATTATTAGCTATAAGATTTTGTGCATTATAAGTGAACTGTTGTTTTATTGAATGCACTGGTAGCAGTCATTTAGGATACTGCTTAGAGATTCTGACAATTCAGTATCGTAGAGGAATTAATAAAAACTAAGAAGATTAGCTAGGACTGAGCAGGACTGACAGCAGAATGATATTCATTATTTGAACATTAAACAAATTCTAGTCATATGAGGTTTTAAATTTACTTTTCTTCCTCTTACAGAAAATTGGTTAAAACTGCTTTTTATCTACATCCAACACGTTATACTGAGGAAGAATGAACTGCCATGGAGCTTGGTAACAACTTTTACATTTTAATTTGAATTTTCCAACTAATTTATTTTTAAGCTCAATGGATATTTTTAGGTGAAAGTAAGTTTTGATTTCTGATGAAGTTAACACATTTCAGTATCTCTGCTTTTAAATATAATTCCATGCATAAGTATAGATATAAAAAATACAAATCAAACAAATTTATTTTCTGAATTTCTTCTCAGATATTTTTTAAACAGAATTCCCTATTTAATGGCTGAATTTGAAAGCAAGCAGAATTTATCTCTGTTAACTACTGATTTTCTTTACAGTTTTTCTGGGGACATTTACAGGAAATTGGAGAGAAATTAATCAGAAAGTGTTAGATTAGACTTGAAATATTCTTCCTTTAGTCATAACATGCACTTAGAGATTATGAAAAATTGAGGGGCTCAGTAGGAGTCAGTAGGAAGAGTATGACAGTGTGGCAATAGGAAACAGTATATAGAATTTTAAGCTGTAAGTAATTTTCTGTTTTCCTTCTCAGAAAAATCTAATTCTGAACTACTTACAATGACTAATTTTATATGTATATTTAATAGCCTTACATCAGCCACTGAAAGCCTTGAGATACCTGACTTGTGCTTAACCTTTTGCAGAAGATACAAACCAGTCCAGTAAGCCAGCTGAAATAAAGGGAGAGGATATGGTCAGTTAGGAAACTGGACAATGCAAGTGTTGCCAACTCATCTCAGAAGTATTCCCATCTGGCTGAGGGATCCTGTTAGCATTTGCTGAGTGGATAAAGATGCTGTTGCATCTAGTTTGCCATCCCAGAACTTGCCATCACTTCTTGACTTGGTGAAACATGTGTGTACAGCATTTTTAGGCTCAGTTCATGGTCTGATGTCTTAGCAAAACCACACCTTCATTAGTGCTTTAAGCTGATATTCTGCACTGTGAACTGGAATAATTGAGTAATTAATTTCTGTCTGTTATGGTGTGCTAACCTCTATAGAAGAATGACATAGGGAGCTAGGAATGGGGATAGATTAAAGCTGCTAGTTTGTCAAAGTTCATCTATCAGAACCCCAGTTCATGAGTCTACATCATTCTACTCTTAAACCCTACTCCCACAATGAAAAGACCACCAACAAACAAAAAACCCACAAAGTATCACCACCCTCCATGTGTCTGTTCAATTAATTAATTTAAAAGGTTTTTAATTGAATCTTGATATTACTTATTTATATGATATGGTGTCATGAAAAAGCAGAGGGCAGCCTGAAGAAGAGAAAGTTCCAGTGTCACCTTATAGAAACTTGCAGTACCTGAAGGGGACCTACATCCTACATGAAAGCTGGAGACAGACTTTTTACAAGGGTAAGTAGTGACAGAACAGGAGGGAATGGCTTCAAACTGAATTAGATTAGATATTGAGAAGAAATTCTTTACTGTGAGGGTGGTGAGGTCCTGGCACAAGTTTCCCAGAGAAGCTGTGGCTGCCCTGTCCCTGGAAATGTTCAAGGCTGGGTTGAATGGGGTTCTGATCCACCTGGTAGTGGAGGGTGTCCCTGCCCACAGCAGGGGCTTGGAACTGGATGATCTTTATGGTCCCTTCCAACCCAGGTCATTCTATGAATTTTTTGATTCTGTGGTTTTATGAGTAGGCCTGATGACCTGGAGATGCACTTAAGAATGGTTTGAAAAGTCACTTGTGTAATCAGTGCTCTTTCATTTATACATTCTGGTTACCTGCATGAATATTTGTCTTTGGGCCTTATGAGGGGCTTTTCCCCTTCAGTGTCAGGTTGTTAGAATTAGCACCATATGCAGATTTCAATTCTGTTTTGTAAGAATTGTTTTCTGCTTGCTTTTTAAGGTTCCTGAGCTACCCTGAATTTCACCACTTGCACAGGTGTACCCCATATTTACTTTCACGTGTCACAAAACTTTCTTCAACAGGTTCTTTTGCCTTCTACTGAAAAGTATAGTCAAAAAAATTAGATGGTTCCCAGATGGATTTTTTTTTAATAGCAAAACCATAAACCTAACTACAGTAGCTCTAGAAAGAGTGCATCAAGAAACTTGCATTTGCAGCCCTGCAGCAGAGAAGGAGGGGGGGGGAGAGAGAGAGAGAAAGATATTTGAAGTGTGCTGTGTTGGTGGCCAGGACTTCCTATCACCCTCAGCCTGGGCTCAACTGGACCAGCTATTCATATTTCTCCAAGAGTAGTCCACCCCCATGTTATTTAGCACAAAGCAGCACCTTGGACCCTTTATGAGAAATGTAAGCCAAGTCTTAGGCTGAACTGAAAAAGCATCCATGAGTTTCTGGAATGGCCAAGTAGATGCCCCACTCTCTGCCTATGACCCCAGTGGAGCCTGAGCATCCATTTGCTTCCATGTTCTACTGAAACAGTCAAAATGAAGCCTGCAAATGCTGCCAGGAAAAAAATCCTTGGGAAAATGGATGCTAAGCTGAATGGGAATCTGTACAACAAGCAGGGAAAGAAGGTGTAAAGAAAAGATAAGAGGAAAGCCAGAGGAACAAAATGTAAGTCATATTTCAAACAGTTCTTTTGGGAAGCTGATGACTTTGGTACTTTCTGAAAGCATTTAGAGCAGCAAATTGCTTTGCAGTTTACTTCAAGATATGAACTCAACTAAATGACCAGCCTGTTCATGGGGACTTACTTTAACTACTCCCAACTGATATTTTCCAGAGATCACTTTTGTATTCTCTCTGTAGAAAGATTTTACATTGACTTATTTTGAACAATACTCCCTTGTAATGACAAAGATGTCTGTTCCTCCTGTTTCATAAATCAAACACCATTATTTTCTTTTTCACTTGTGCCTGTGAATCTAATATTTAAAATGGTCTAATTCTCCTCACAGTGAGACAAATAGACTCCAGGAAATGGATAAAAATGACTAAACCTTGTAATCTTGCAAAAGTAGTTCTATTTTTCTTTAGAAACGTCTGCCAACAAAAGCTAAATGCAAAATATCTATACTTTCTCATTTCTTAAAGCTGAGAACCATGACTGGAACTTTCTATGAATAGTGACTAATTCATAAGATGTAGTCTATGGTTTGAAGCACAGGTGTCATGGGTTAAAAAAGGCTGGAAAGCATTCTTTATTACATGATACTACAAAAAGGTCTGCATGAATAAATTTATTGTAGATATCAAAGTACTTTGGCTGGAAAAAGTCTTTCCAGCTGTGTTTAGATAGAGTTAAAATAATACTGCCCATCTGTGCTGTACTTTAATGTAATTTGACCAGTTAGTAAAACTGAAAGTACATTATTAGAAACACATAACTTCTACTGTACAGCTTTTCCAGAAATACCCAGTACTGTTTATGCAGATAAAACATTGCATTAACTTTTCTTCATAAAACTAAAAGAACAATCCCCCTCATTCCCTTAATCTCCTTCATAGAAGGTAGGTCTGTAACTTTTAGTTAAATGTGGACACTTCTTTCCTCCTTCTTTTTTTTTTTTTTTTTTTTTTTTTTTTTTTTTTTTTTTTTTTTTTTTTTTTTCTCTCCATTTTGTTTTCCTTTACTTACTGGTAAACTTGAGGATAAGCATGAAAATATTTAGCCTTCCCCTCAATAATTTCCTTCCCTACCTCATATTGAAAGATGCAGAATTGTTTTAAACAAGTTCCTTACAGGCTACCTTTCTTTTATGGTCCTGTGAGGTGTGCACCAAAATCAAGCAGGCTTTGAAAGACTCTTTCTTTCTCAGCTGCTCTGTTCTGAGAGAGTAAAGCTATTGTGCTTTTGTCAGGCTTTGAGGAAATGTTTGAATCACTGGTTGTGACTTAAAAAAGAAAAGTCTGAAAATGTGTGGAAAATAAGTATGTGCGTATGCACGCAGTGTTTATGTGGGTTGGTTTTCTGTTGGGACATTTTGTTGTTGGTTTGGTTCTGTTTTTTTCCATTTGACTCCATTAGTTTGGCCTTGTGGTTAGTTCATTTATCTGCAGAATTAGAAAGCAAGTCATATTTTGGGGAAGTGCAATTTTTACATCAAGGCATGTAAGGCCTAACAAAATTTAGAAGTACAAATTATGATTCATTAAGGAAAGATTTACATATGTTTGTGGCAGACTTGCAGACTAAAGAGAGCTTGCTGTGTTTTTGTTGGTTACTGACATGAAGGCATTCATTAGTCAGCCTGGCTGTCAGGGTGGCAAACAAAAAGATACACTTCAGGAGCTGAAGCAAAATACTCTTATGTAAAAGAAAGTCAGATGGGTGAAGGTTATTTGTTTCTTAAAGCAGGAAAGTGCATACACAAATGATACCTCTTGACTGTGTTCCTAACAAAGATTTTGCAAGATGTGTTGCTGTGTGTGTAACCAATGTGCAGCCATAGGTAAATAGGTATGTAGTGAGCATTTTAAACAGTTATTCATAACAATCCATATAACAAAGGAAGACAAAGAAAATCATGCTTCTGACTTCAACTAAGGCAGAATAGTAAATTCAACTAGTACTGCAGGGAATGAGAATATTAAGGGTCAGCATTGAGCAGCTTTTCTTATAATACAAGATTTTATTTTAAAGACCTCCATTTAAACTAGAAATTGATAAAGGTCCACTTAATTATTCTTATTAAAACTTAAAATCAAGCCTCAAGACTAAGAACTGTTGCCACAGAGGCCATTGGGGGAAGACACTGCTTGAGGCATACTTGCCAAAAACCTACATTTTTTTTTTAAAGAGTTTCCTGGAATTTCACAAAAGCAGTAAGAACATGTAGTAAACTTAAAAGTTTAAATTCTTTTATTCTTTTCTCTCTGCTGTGGCTGGGGAATCACAATCAATCATGCTCTTATTTTTACCTCTGATACAGCTGCTGTTCTTACAATTCTTGTAACTTACTGTAATGTTATTTTATGTAACTAGACAAAAAAAAAAATCTCTTCATGATCTCACAGGTGTGTGCTCATCAGGTTGCCCCTGTTATCCTAGGAAATATTTTTCTTTCTGCAAAAACTTCCTGCTTTTTTTCCTTCCCTGATTTGTCACTTGCAGCTTATCTCTTCTCAAAGACACCTTCTGTAACAGAATAAAGCCAATTTCTGAGGATCTTCTAGGAAATGGAAAAATAAAGGTAGATCGGGCTGAAATGCAGAGAGCTTTGAGAAGTGATATAAAAAAACCCACAAAAGTCACAAGCACAAGAAATGCTATTTCCCTCTCTTCCCCATGAGAATCTTGCCTAAAACAAAATAAGAAAAATCTTACATTTATATTGCTTTTTAACTTGGTCTAAGCTGCAAAGAACTATTCTATTTTCAGTTTACCATTAGAGAGCAAAGATATTAGTCTATGTTTAGATCCATGGTTTGAATTCATGTTCATTTACAATTCTGGAATAGGCTCACAGGATAACAACCTTTTGAGCTGACATCCAGATGTGGGATCTTGGCAGGTATCAAGACAACAAGACCAGATTTTCTGGCTTCCTCCAATTCTTATGGTTTTTACTTCAAAATAACTTACATTCCATTATTGTATCCTGTGTAAGCCTGTAGCAAGTGTAGTATGGGGTCAGGAGCCTGCCATACCCTGCCTATGTTATTCCTTGTGTGTTTCTTATACTTAGGTGTTTCCAAGGGAGAATTAGGTTGACATGACTGCAGGGAAATTTTTTTTCAGTACCAGGGCTATTCCTAAGTATACTGATGGCTTTTTGTAATCTCTTTACTGTGGAACATACCCGCTGTGTCCCTGAACTCCTCTGCTGTGTTTGGTGAATTCACCCAACGATCATGATAAGTTTTAATAGAGTTATTTGTTTTAATGAATGTCAAAATGCATTAGTAAGGATTGCATTTTCAGGACTTTAGATTTGTGCAATTTCTATCAGAAAAGATCCACCTTAGCCTGGTTCCTATTAACACAATATTAGCAATTTGAAAAGTGAATAATGTAAAAATCTGGAGATTGTTAACAGGAAAGATGTTTTGAACATAAGCAAAAATGTCACACATTTCCACTAGCACTAATTACTAGTAAAATATTGTTAGAGACAAAGTCTAATTTAAAATTCTGGGTGCAGAATAATTGTCTTGTTGTTTTAGGGAAAAAGAGACAAAGTACATCTATAAAATCCAACTGCAAATGTTTTCCTGTGCTGCCTCATTGATTCACAATGTCTTGCTGTGCATCCTTTATGATTAGGGATTTACCAGCTGTGTGGGTCACAGCATTATTCTCAGCTTTAGTTAATTCCTCTCTGCTGAGGGTGCAGGGTGTGCTGTACAGCAAATATCCTTGGGCTCTTTGACTCTGAGAGATTTCTACAACAGCTTTGTATGTTTGTATTATATTTGATTATATACTGATTACATTTAGCTAAATGTAATCAGTATATCTGCTGGAGGATTCAGTTTTACTTTTTTTCTGTGATTTCACTATGTCTTGAAATTTTTGACTGCACCATAAAAAATACTAGGTGAAGGGTAGCTGAAGACATTGGCAGCTGTTTGTGTTTCTATTAGATCTTTCCTCTCAGAGAAGTGTTAGAGGGAGTTAACTTTGGACTGTGTAGTGAGCTGTGGTAGAATGCTACTGCTAAAATCATCAGCAGTAAAGAGGCCAAATTCACAAACCCCATATTGTTAACAGGCCATTAAAGCTGACAGGAGCCATATTTATCTTTTTTTGTCTCTGTTGCTTCAGACTCCCTACAAGTGAATGACACCCTGAGTTGATTTAGGCTGCTGTTGTACAAATCTAATTTAATCTTAGCCTTTCTCTTCCCATTCCTGCTGCTACCTAGACTATTGCCACCACAATGGAATACTGTTGATCTGTTAATTATCTAGTGGTTTGAGTTTTTTGGTTTTTTTTTTTTTTTTGGTGACACCTGTCTCAACAGTTTTATGACAATTGTCTGTTTTAAAAATAACCAATCACTCACTCTCCGTTCTTTGGGACAGACTATGCATTCTGCACTGTTTTGTTTTCTTTTCTGAAGCCATAATAGCAGTTCCTTCCTTTTTTCTGGTTCTGAATGTAAAAGATTCTTGCTAAGGCATGGGGAAGATCTGGATAATAAAATGTAACTTGTTCTGTTATGTGCAACAACTCTCTTGTCATAGGGTGCATATGCACTCAAGGTTCATGCTGTTCTCCATCAGGAATTTATGTAGTACTGAAAATTATAATTATGGATTCTATGGTATTCTAGTTAATTTTCCTCAAGGCAGAAGTTAAATGCCCATTTATCATTTAGCTTTAAATATGCACATGTTGGTGCAGTGTTAGTACAGTATCACTAACACAGGTCATCCCAGTTACTTGCTTGCCAAAAAGAAGAGGAAAGCTGTTATAGTTTGATAACTTCTCTCTTTTCCCACTTGCATTGCATCATCTGGTGCCAGTCACACCTCCTCACATGGGGCTGCTGCCTACATACATAAAGATCTCTTTTAATAGTCTTATTGAAATTATCAAGGACGTAATAAGAATTTGAAAATACAAGTCTAAGTTAACTAAGTGTTTTGGTAGTAACTGTAGAGGAAAATGGGTTCCTTCCCTGACAAAATACCTGATTTTGGTTGAGATTGTAGAAGGTACTGTACTTTATGATGTGTAAGATGTTTAAAACCAATGTGTTGATCAGACAGAGCTATCAACAAAAAGAAAACAAAGACATCAAACAACAACAACAAAGTAAAAAAAAAAAAAAAAAAAAAAAAAAAAAAAAAAAAAAAAAAATCCAAAAAACCGAAATCAGAAAACTCGTTATACTTACAAAAAAACTTTTTTACTTAAAACCAACAGCAAAAAATTGCTCTTCTCAAGGAAGATTATGACACTTGTTGTTCGTGTTGTCTCAGCCTATCAAAATATGCATATCAGCAGGCTTCTTTTTAGAGCTGTGTTTGACTTTAGCACCAAAGATAATTCTCTTATTAATTAGCATTGTATCTTCTGTTGGCTAAATGATTACCTTGTTTCTTATTCTAGTTAATCTGTATGCTCAGTGTTTCTCTTTTGAGTTGCTGGGTTTCTTGGGTCAGTGGTCCATGAGTTGGTGGCTGCAATCTGCCCCTGCTAAAATTACCTTTTACCCAGACAGCTGATTTCAGCACAGTTGCTGAGTTGGCTTTGTTAGTTTCTTCATTTTCTTGGGAGTTCTGCCAAATGACCTAGTGGCCTGTAAATTCTGCATTCTGTGTGTCCACTATCAGCAGTACATCCTTCTCCCCAAGCTTAGTCAACCTCCCCCCCAGCACCGATATCACTGAAGCATGTCCAGCCCTAAATCTTAATGAGGGAATTCTTCTGACGTGTCGTTTATCCTTCTATAACTGGACATTTAGTCCCTGCTGAGACTGGGACAGTGGGAAGGGGAGGATGCTGCCTCTCCTGAAGGTCTTCCAGCTTCTACATTGCTCACCATGGGCTGAGGGCTGCTTCCTCAGCCATTGGCTGGGTTTTGCTGTGACTGGGGATGAGCTCTGACCAGTTTGCTGACAGTGTTCCCAATGCAAGACTGCTCAGTGGGAAACATGGGACAATGCCCCTGTTTCTTCTTACTCTTAATCCTGCCTTCTAAAGGTGACTGCCCATGACTGTTCTGCAAATTGATGCAATTGTGTTTGACAAGTGTGGATTTTGGTGAAGTATATAGAAGTTATTCTTGTTTTCTTCTGCTATACTGGTCTGTGGGACACACTAGTCCTGCTACTAACTAGAAAATTTTATCCTAGAGCATCTTCAAACTAGAGCAGAGGGGTTGTTGGCAACTCCATCTGAGGCTGCATCTGGTCCAGGCTTCTCTCCTGCCATGAAGCAATTTAAGTGGCTTCCTGTGAGTCATTACCCGAGGTGAATTGATGTGTGCTTGTGTGAGTGTTAGAATTAATGAAGATTGGTCTCTGAAGGATTTGTGTCTTATGATTACATCCTCTGATGTCTACTGGAGCAAAAACACCAAATGAAACTTCTTGTGCAATTGAGGTCCTGAAAATCTCTTTTTGTGCAGATTTTTTTCCTAAGGATCATTGCATGTTTTAGCTTGTCCTTTAGTGGAGGCCTCTATTTCCTTCCAGTTTTCTAGATCCATGAAACTTAAGAATATAATGTCATTGGAGGTCTTTATCCTCCTGTTTAATGTATTTGAATTTGCTAGTAGGTTGAAAGATAACTGGGGAATGGAATGGCAAATTCTCACATGCAGACATAGTGTATTTGAATGAGATTTGCTTCTTCAAGAAGCCAGGTTAGAAAGAGGTGAGACAGGTTTCCTGCAGAAAGATTGCCTAGACTGTGAGGACCAGAGGACTGGGGTACAAAGCTGTCTGTAAATAGCTATGCTCAAATAAAGAAGTATGCTTTCACTCTGAACAGCCCAAGATTTAATTGACAGAGCAGATTTGGAAAGGCAAGGACTTATTACTAAATCTTTACTGATGAGGTTCAGACACTCTAAAACCAATATTTAATGTACTCGTAACTGGCAGTTGCAGCTTAGGAAGGAGCACTTGGAGTTGTCATGACTGCTTTCACAGCTCTCTGAAATCCATTAGCTCATTTTGAAGCAGAGGCCAAAACCATGTTTTTAAAAATATTTTTTAAAAAATTGGCCATCATCAAGAAGGATTTTAAATATAGAATGTACTGCATTATTTTGCTATTGTGTAAGATCTTCATGCACTTGCATCTTAAGCACTGTGTGCAGTTTTGGCCTCCTGACCCAGGGGAAGATAAAGTACCACTACAGAAGGAAGAGAGGGAAGGGCAACTAAAATGATAAAGCGGATGAAACAGATTGAAGAGAGACTTACAAAGATCCAGGTTTCTTCAGTTTGGAACAAAGGTTGAGGTGTGAGGTCACCAAACAGTACACCGTCACAAAGGCAACACATATGAGTTATTGGAAACATTGTTCATCAACTTCAAATTGCAGGAATTGAAGGACACTGGACAAAGATAGCAGTAGATAAATTTCACACACTCAAAAGGAAGCATTTTACACTGAAGGTTGCAAACTTTTGGCATTTACTAGTAGAGGAAACAGTGGAGAAGGATAATATCAGCAGGTTCAAGAAAGTTGCTTGGATTTATGAACAGCAGCTCCATAGACGGTTACTAGCACAGGGGAGGTTAGTGCTGTCCACCGTTTCTAATTCCTGGAGTTTGGAGGCTGGAGGAGGGAATAGATTGTAGAAAAATCATCTCTTATGCTCTGTTGCAGAGGCAACAATGGGCTTGATGAACCATTGTTCTGAACTGTTGCAGCATTCCTTAAGTTCTTGTAGTATTCTGAGCTCATGTGTAAGGCAAAAACTAAATTGCAGATTTAAAGTGATGGTGTGTGAAACAACAATTAAATTCCCTAGTTTTATCTGGTCTGTGTCTGTTGACCCTAAATGTCTGTCTGGGATGATCATTAAGCCAAGAGGCACCAAGTGAAACTGTGTTAGGATTATTGCTTGAAGAATAGATTAAAGATTTTTCTCAGCCTGCTTTTGTGTATTTTTCAGAGCTACAGGTTGAACTGTGGTTGATAATGGAATGTAGTGCAGAAGACAAATGCTGATGACCATTTTCTTTTACAATGAAACCTGTGAATTTGCTTAAACATACGCAGTTATCTGGATTTTCTTCTTTGACAATGAAACACTCCCTGTTTCATCACTGATATAGGATTGTTTATTTAAATGATAAAGTATATAAAGTGACTAATTTGAGAGAGACTGGTAAGCAAAATTAGTACAATGCATTTTGTGTGTGTAATCATAACACTTTCACCTCAAAGTAAAAATTCCTCGGAGTTTGGGGGTGGAAACTATTTCTGAAGCAACTGTGATATTACAAGAAGTAGTAAGAAAATAAGAATTAATTTCTAATTTGAGTGGTGAGATAAAATGACAAAATCAATTAAAAATATTTTTCTTACATTAAAGCTCTCAAAGTGGTTTTATTTTCTCAAAGAGAAAGAATAACAACAGAAAAAAACTTTGTGTATGTTGTACATTGCAAGGTGTTATTTTGACTGTCTCACATCATGCTAATTATTTCATGATTTTTTTATCAAAATGAGTTTTTCATCATCTTCAATGGCCACAGTAAGATGCATTTAAAATTATACAAAAGATTAAAATACTTTGGAAATGTCAGTGGGTACAAGTCTGTAAGTATTTATTGGTTTATACTTTGAACATTCTTTGGGCTCAAGAAAGTCTTTGGCCTTCTTACATAATGAGGTACTTTACATGTGTTGAGCATTTTTTGTCCTACTCAGTGAAACTTTACGTGGAGTAAATTAAGTCTTGGAGAAACATGTTTTTTCACAAGCAGCTGTTCTCTCTGCAAATGTTTGTCTTCCAACTGTTCTTTGCCATCTATCAGCCCATTTTAGGGTCAAACTAGGCTGGCTGACTGGTTCTTAATGCTCTGAGTCATTCATTATAATGGGATGTTGCTAAGGTAAATAAGGATACAGATCAGAAAGGAAGCATATGGTTATTACTCTATTTTAATTTTTTTTTTTAATGTATGTGTCCCCAGAAAGAAGTAAAGAACATGAAGAAAGAAAGACAGACATGGAAATATGAGAAAAATCAGTATAAAGGATGCTTCAGAAAATAATTGGAGGAGGGCAAGGGGAGAGAAATAATTTAATTATAACAAGAGATTTAAAAATATTTCTGGTGAAAGAACCTGCAAATCTAGTGGTATCATGAAGGACAAGTGGTTAACCTTGCCTCTGAGATGACATACAGCAAAATAGGAGAAAAAGTGAGCACTAACAGGCAGAGGGCAAAGAAGACTGAGGACCGAGATCTGAGAGGATTTCAGCTATGGAGGGGGGATAATGCCAACCACTAGTTTTTACTAGAAGTTGCTAGATCAGCCTAAAAGTCCACAAAGAACAACAAGCTCCTCACTTTGTTTGAGATACCAGGGTCATAGAGGATCCTGGCATGCCTGTTGCCATCATGATTTTCCTTAAATTCAGGTGTTTTGCATGAGATATAGCCTGTAGATCTGGCCCAACGTGTGCAGGGATGATAAGTGTGGTGGCAGAGGCTGGGCAGTCTGCCCCTGGCGTGGCAGTAGTGTTGATAGGTGGAAGTTGAGCTGCCCCACCAGGGCAGCAAGTCAGGAAAAAAGGATTAGTTAACTATAATTTTATTTCTACCAAAAGAAACATGTTTACTGTCAAGGCCAAACATCTTTTGCTGCCAATATTTACATCAGCAGTGACAGTCAATCTTCTTTACTGAGTCGTTGTGTGCTTAGTGCAGGGGCTGTCCCTCTGCCCCTCTCCTGTTGTGGGTATAGCAGTGTGGGTGGGCAAGCACAGCAGGGGACTTGAATGGTCCATCTAAAACAGGACCTAATGTTTTCAGAAGCCTGTCCTTGTGTTGAGTGGTGTGGGGAGCTGTAGCCAGGCCCAGGGATGTTGATGGCAGTGATTTCAAGAAGTGTTTTTGATCCAGCCTGGTTCTATGGGGCTGTTGTGCTGTCTTGTGTGGGCCTGGGAGCGGTCCTCTATGGGACACCACATCCCAAGGGTTTCCTCCTCTTGGTGAGTTATTCATGAATGTGCTCTGCTTTTGCCAGGCTGGCAAGCTCTGCTACACAGAGGACAGGATAGATCTTGATGTAGAAGGATTGCAACAGGGAAAGAAAATCATGTTCTCTGCCTGTGGATGACTTTTTGTAGAGTTAATGGTCTCATAGAAACTACTGCTGGCAGGCAGAAAGCAGAACTTTAGTTTGGGTCCCTTAGGATGTGATGAGTGGGAAGTAGGGAAATCAACCACAGAAATGGCAGGCAGCGAAGTAAATGAAGAGCCATGCTGGGACATTGGTCTCACAGTTTATGGAAAATAGCAGGAAAATACATACAGTCAGTAACCACAAAAAAGATGTGAAATAGATGAGGACTGAACACAGATAAGGAGGCTTAAAAACATTTCAAAAAGCTTGGGTTGAGTGACTTGACTGTACTACGTTTTAGATTACTCAGCTGATAACTAATAAGAAGCAGAGAAACGGATTTTGAAAGTATAAAAAGCTCTGCCTAATGGTGAAAGGAAGCAGAGGCACAGACACGTGGATTAAGGTGGGGTTAATAGGGGTTTAATTAGGAACAGTAGAACATGCTCCCAAAATGAATAAGGAAAAGAATTGGTAGAGGATGAGACAGTAACAGTGAGAGTGAGAAGACAAGAACAATAATTTAGTAGTTTGATGCTAAAAACCAGATTGAAGATATGAACTGGCTTAGAATTAGCAGTGTCATAATTGATGAAGCCATGTCAGTAAGTAAAGCTTCCAATAGTATTAACAATTTATTTTCCTATCATGGTATTTTTAGTAAGTATTTAGTTTGTATTTACTGCACCATTAATGTAGGGCAAGTGCCAGAAAAAGCAAGACACTATCTGTCTGGAAGTTAACGAGATTTTTGTGTTTCTCCTTTGATTGCTGTTTGCCTCTCTCTTCAGTCTCAAAAGCCTTAAAATATCTGATTAGATATATTCTTCATGGCCTGAAGGTCTGCAAGCTGCCATACGTATTTGTTACAGAGAGTAGTTCTCTGTCTCTATATGTTCCCATGTTCCTGTCAAAAGGGAAATTTCAGGCATGCTAAGTATGACTTTATAGTTTCCCATGGGGGCATAATATCTCTAGGTAAGAAAGCATTTTATCACAGAAGCAATAGAAATTATGACATGGGATGGTTTTACATGTAATGTAAACTAGCTGAAGTATTTATTCATTTACTTGTACAGATCAAGTTAAAAGGCAAAATTATTTTTTCCTCTACTCATTTCACAGAAAGAATAAATTCCTCTGTAAATCAGTGCACCCAGACATCCAGAAGAATTAAAGTTATAATCCAAACGTTATATAATCTAAAGGTTCCTGCATCCTATTGAATTCAATTGGTTTTATATAAAGTATAAATGGGAAAGATAAAGTTTTAAAATCATTCCTCTTCATGATAAATTTTCTGCTGATTGTCAATCATAGTGTTGCTTTGCTCAGACATTGCATTGGCTGTATGCACATTGTGGGGCAGACATGAAAAATTTTCTTTTTTTTTTTTTTTGTTTGGATTGGTTTCACAGCTACCACCAAAACTTATCCAAATTATCAATTTTTCTGTCACCAGTTTTAAAGGCAGTAAAGCCAACCTGAGTCCTGATATTTTGTGTAATATGAATCTGCATTTTGCAGAACTCTGGCATGTCTGATGTGTATGTGTCTGTGCACTTACACAGTTACCTCAGCATTGTAATGAGATGAAGGTTTTATGTACATGAATGAATTTTTTGTTCCAAAGAGCAGTGATGGGTGTTAGGCAGGCTAGTGAAACAGAACTGTTGCCAGAATATATTCCCGTGTGAGTCTTTAATCAACTGATGTGGACAATATCTATCATTACATCAATATCTACCACGCAGCATGAGCATATTGCTGATATTTATAAAAGATGTATCTGGAAAAAATAATAATTTTTGCTTCCACTATTGGATGAAATTCAAATGTAGAACACTAAAAATTATGAAATCATGGCTGTTATTCAGACTCTAAAAGTTTAAAGAATCTCTACTGTTTTGGAGATTTGAGAGAAATTATATCTCATCTCTCTTTGCTCATGTAAGCAATTCAGGATTGGAGGAGAGAAAGAGAAATAGAAAAGGATGGGAAAGTGAAACGTGATGTATATGTCCAAGTTAATACTGACTGTTGAAATGCTCTTTACCCTTGTTATCCTTTTGGGGCTTGAACTTTGAGTTTCAAAGTGTAATCAGCATATTTTTCAGTCCTAAAATTTGCTGAGAACATGGAATGCAAAACACACAAAGAAGGCCATGAGCTGTATGAACTTTTCTGTGGAAGAAACCACTAAGGAGAAAAACCAAACACAGAATGCACAGATTGGACAAGCAATAACCCTGATCCAGTGTGTTGCAGATATCTTCCCCATTCACTTCCCTGTCAAGCGATAGGGGAAAGTAAAACTTACATGAATTCTGCTGCCACTGTTCAGCTGTAGCCATCAGGGAAAGTGTTAGGAACAGGCCTGGTCTGTGTATCCACACTGGGGACTGTATGTTTTACTTCACCACCTCTTTCTCTGGTCTTTTCTCAGCGAACAGGAGAACTTTCAAGATGCTGTGAATTGAGTGCCCAGCAGCAAGCAGGCCACTTACTGTGCTGCAAAAGGGAGCTTCAGGAAGGGAAGAGTACTGATAAGTAGACAAGACCAAAATGAAAGCTAAGAGATAAAATCCAGGAAAGATGATCATGTATTTCTAGAGTTGCATATAAAACAGGTAGTACATTTATCTAACTATGAGATGCATTCAATGGATCCTGTTCTGGGGGCTGATTAATGAAGCACATAACGTTGGAAGGAGTATTATGGATCTCTTGTCACTGTAGTGCTGTGACATGTTGTATTGGTTTTCTGTAAGTGGCAATAAAAATAGGGAAAAAATACCCTCTGTAAAGGAAGGAGATGTCTTGCACTAATCCTCACTGCATTTGAAATGGTATTTGGTGAGCCTAGGAAGTCAGAAGCATACCTAAATAGTCTCTCAGAAGAAATGAGCTTGGGTAAAATTTCCTGAGAGTCTCCAAAAGTTATATAGGAGTTCATAACTTATATTTCTTAAAGTTACTTTACTGGTAGATTTTCAGCTCTTTGGTTGAGAAACAATAAATAGTACTGTTGTGGTTTAAGCTTAAGAGGAAATGCTTTTGTTAGCATGTCTGAGCTCAACTGACCCTGATAAGAAGAAAACATGCTATGATGTAATGAAATTACAGCTTTTAAATTCTTACTGTCTGAATTCTCTAGGCCAGAAGCAGGGTATTTTATGCGTGTCTGGAATGGTACTTTAATTTATATTAATAATTATTTTCTAGAAATATAATTTAATTCAACAAGAGCTACTTCAAATTCTGTCTGAAATTAAAAAAAAAATTTAAATGGAAAGACTAGGAGCCTTCTAGATAGCAAAACTTGAAAGACTGTATTCCTTTATCCTCCTTTAACTCAGTGATTACCTCAATCCCCTGGGGTGCAGAAGGACTGCCTGAGGTGATCTGCAGTTACATTAGAGTTCAGGAGTTGGTGGTTTCAGCAATTTCCCTTGGTTAAATAAGGTAAGATGGGTGCTTTAAGGGCATCTATTGAAGAGCCAGGAGTATATTTTGGAGCTCTGCAGAAATAAGGAGCCCAAGGTACAGGAAGGCACTCTGAAATCTGTGCTTAGTGGAGACTGTGAGACAGCAATCCTGTTCCTCATTTGGAGTCTTCTGGTCAGAGGCAGTGGCACCAACCTGGTGGATCCAATGCCCTTTGAGCTGAGCCCCATTTCATTTACAAATTCCTCTCAGTGAAATGAAACATTTCCTTGTTATTATTGTCAGGGTTTGTCAAGGAAATAATTTACATTTACAGTTTGGACCTAAGTGAACTGAGGTGTGTATAACTTCTCTGCAGGCTAGTGCTTGTTGATGCACCCATTGCATCAGTTCAATCGCTGAATCCCAGAGTGTTGTGTCTCTGGCTCCAAACTGGATTTTGGTGCTTGCTGGTGAGTCATCCCTTGCAGCCCTCACTGCCAGGATCAACATCCAGCTCTTCATCTTTGACTTTACAGTCCATTTTCCCACACCTTCTGGAACTGAGCTGACTTATGCACAGTTAACTTGAATGTGACCATACTCACTTTTGAGGTGAATTCTTGTAGTTCTTTTTGAAGCTTTTATTTTTCTGTTTAAAGGGAAAGAAAAAAAAAAAAAAAAAAGAGTTGCATTGTTATATAGGTTTAGGTTCTAAGCTAGGTACTGTTTGAAACAATTTATAAACAAAGAACTTAGTCCTAATCACTCTTCTGGTAACTGATTTACAATATATTTCATCAGTACCCTTATGCCTGATGACTATTTAGTATAACAACATAATATTAGCATTGCTTCATGTGTTTTTAACCAGGTTCAGGTTTTATGGTATTATATAAGGAATGTAAACAAAGCCCTACCTTATACTTGTAGCTTTTCTGTTTGGGTGTGAGTGAGAGGAACCTTGGCAAAATTGGTATTGGCACAGATACCTTATTTTAGAGGAATAAAGCATGCAAGGTATGAAAACAGATGCATTTTTACTCTGTGATTAATTTAGGTTGCAAACCTGTGAATTTTCCCATTAAAACTCCATAAATAACTGATCCAAGTAATATATAAAATTAAGTAAATTAATTTCTCTATGATGACATTGATTTTAGCAGCTTTTTGACATTAAGAAGCTGTATGAATTAAAACCATAGGGCCTTGTATTCAATTTTCTCCACTTTCTTGCCAAACTTTTGCATGGTTTTTAGGTGAACAAACTTGTAATTTGATTGCAAAATGTACAAAAATCATATGTGATTTAAGAAGACATGTAAAAAGTATTTCTCTGTTTTGGAGCAATAACACATAACACAATTAAAAGCCATGGATATGAAAGGAAAGATTTTCAGAGACTTTTTCAGGCTTTTTGTGAGACCCTTGTGTTGATAAATAATCTGCAGAAAGTGTAAAATGATTCATTCCTCAACAAACACAAAATGAGGAACGACTGTTAAAATGCACGGTGTCACCCCTGTAACTCTGTTCTCAGGTGTCACATACACCTCCTTGTCAATAAGATGTGACACACAACACAACATTTAAATGGTGCTATGCTACCTTTAACAGCACCAGAACAGCATTTCCTGTTCCTCATTATATTTTAATTAGATATTGATGGACAGATTGTTTACATCAGGATTTTATTCTGTTAAAAAATAATGCCAGTTTATGATTATTGTTGGTAAAATAGCTGGAGCAGCAAGTTGGTGATTAGTGTCAATTTCTCTGTTGACCCAAGAAACATGATATAAATAAATTAATTTATACTTGTCAGTTGAGGGTCTGGAATAGATTTTGTTAGCTAAAGCTAGCTGAATAACCCTGAAATATTTTACTGTATGTACCTTATGAACCTTATGTGTGCTGTAATGACTTGTGTGAACAGTGCTATATAGACACTGCATAATAGAAAAAGCAAAACCTGCAAACATTATGCAATGCATAGTTTTAGGTACAAGTCTGAGCCCAGGAACACTGCTTTTGATGTTCTTAATTGCCCTCCTGTCTACTGGTTACACTGCATGTTTTAGTTTTTCTCTGACCACCTAATGCATTCCTAACTTTCATGAGATTTGTATCTTGGTTCTTAAATTACTGAATGAAATAGAAATAAAAAACACCTAAAATATATTACAGAAAATACAAGTTTACTAGCACTTGCAACTGTATATTCTATATTTTTTCTCATATCTAATTCTCATCATAATTTTGCAGGAAATAGATCCTAGTTTCAATATATTGATTTAAGTGGTAGCCCAGAAGAACTTGAAATACATGTAAGGAGAAAAATCCAAAGCAAACCAGAAGAAACTCTAAAACACAAAATTACTAATAGAAAAAGATGCATTTGTCCTGGGCAGATGAAAGTAGTGATATAACTGAGAGTAGTTTGTAATGCAGAATATAATTCAACTTCCTCTACAATGACATTGCAGATATTGTTGTACATGGAAATATTTGTATTGATTGTGTGCTGAGCTAATTAAACATCTCATTCATTGTTTCAAAATGCACAGTAAATAATGGTGAAAGAAAGATGAAGTTTTGAAACAGAAACCCCACTTTTAGTTTGCTGAAGAATTATTTTCTCATGTAGCAAGGGAAACAATAGACATCAGCCATAATTCTCATAATCATCAGTGAAGTTACTTGATAAACAATTGTCTGTCATTCTCAAAATAGCTTCTAAGCTATAGAAGGACAGCTTGTAACAAGCTAAGTCACCTTCACAGTTTAGTCTTTGCTCTTAAGTAATGTAATCCTATTGAGCTGGCTAGATGATCATGGATTCCTTAGATGTCAGAGAAGTGCTGTTTGTTGGCATGCCAGGGTGCAGAACCGAGAAGATTGCAAAGAAATTTTCTAATACAAGAAGGTCCTTTGATACTTCATGTAAGAAGCAAAAGAAAAAAGGAGGATGTGGGTCTGATTTTCTGAGTCTGGAGTTTTCAGCCTTTTAGTAGCTGAATTCTTCTTCCCTTGAGAGAATTCATTCCTCTCAGGGACAGTGAATGTAAATAGGTATTCTTTTTTTTCATAACACAGCTAAGTTTTCATAACAACCCTCTCACAGGTGTTGTTTCTATTATTTAACCAATGAAGAGAAGTGTTGTCTTTACTGACCAATTATATGGTTCCTTAGCACAGCATGTTATAAAAGGGCTGTGCAAAACTGTAAATAAAACCTTTCTGATGTTTCGTCTACCTGGAGTCAAACTCTTCATTCCATGTCCAACAGCAACGTGAGAATGTTGGAGAAATTTTATGGGGTTTTTGGTTTTTTAGTGTTTTGTTGTGTTTTGGGGTTTTTTAAGCAAAGACAGTAAATGGAAGTAAAAAAGCATTTATTTGAAAAAGAAGGGTTCCTGCTAGAGAATTTGAAAGAAGAGTATCAATAAATTGTTGTTATTATCAGACACTGATATTGATTGGAAAGGACTTGTGAAGATCCTGTTTGAGGGTTCAATCCTCAAGCAAAGAAGGAAAAACTAAGGTGAAGTTGATTTTAATAGCTTTGTCTAGCTGAGGTTTCAGTATCTCCAGGCATGGATATTTCACAGCATCTCTGGGTGACTATGCCAGTGTGTAACTAACTTAATGGTTAGTTTCTTAATGACTTGATAGTCATTAGTTAGTTTCTTAATGTTCTTGATGACTTGTCTCTGGGTCTTCTTGGATGCCATGTGTTCTGGCTACTTACTCACCTTAGTGACCATCTGTCAGGCTGGCTTCAACATGTCAATGGCTTTCTTGTCCTGGGGATGCCAAAATTGGATGTGGGACTCCTGGTGCAGTCTCAGGGCAATCCCTTCTCTTGCCATTTGTTTGCTAATGTAGCCTTGCCCATATTTGTCCTTCTTCAGCACAAAGGCATATTCCTAATTCAGTTTCAACTTGTGAACTTAATTTTTCTGCAGAGCACTTCCTTAGCCAGCAGGTGTCCAGGCTGAGGGTTTTTCTCTCTTGCCTGTGGGGTTTTTGCTTTCCCACTGGTGTATTGCTGCTGAGCTTTTTAAGGCTTTATATCCAGCCCTGAGGTGAGACAAAAGAGCAGCACTGCCCTCAAGGCTGTTGATCACTCCCCTGAGCTGACTGTCTTTTGATGGATAAATCCATTGACACGTATGGTTGGTGACTCATGCTTACCTGGATTCTCAGTTATTTCTCCTGTCTTAGCCTCAGAGGAGCTGTGTATTAAAAATGTCTAATTTTTTTCTTCTGTGTGATGAACCAAAAAAACACCAAACCACAAGGCCCCACCACTTTGTTTTTAATGTTCTTCATTAAGCTTCATCTGTGAAAATCCACAGTGACTTTCTTTAGGTGTCTCTTTTCCTGCCCATCAGAGTAGAGATGTGAGGGTTAGGAGAAATAATGTTATTTAGATAATTGGACTGGTTTTCAAGTGATGGCAAGGCAAGCATGATAAAGTTGTGCAGGATTTTGAACTGGAAAGAGGGAAAAAATATGAAACTTTTTATTTTGGGATTCACTATATCCTTTTCAATGGCATCTCACCTCTGGTTTCAGAATGGGGAAACAAAATGGTGTGTACACTGAGCCCTGCCTGCTACATGATTGTGCCCATGAGCCATCACTTGGAATAAATCTTGTGAGATAAGTTCAGTCATGGTTTGTTTGGTTTTGCTTTTCTCTTTTCTCAGTGAGCTCTCAATAAATAAAAAGGGCTGTTTTCACCCTTTCTAACTGAAGTATAGTGTTTGCTTTGGTGGTCTTACACAGCATGCTGATCTAAGGGAACTGGCAGTGGGACCCAGTGGCTGTGTTGGTTTCTGCCAGTTTCTTTGGTTTGTTTAGGAGAGAAGGAACAAGAGTAATTTGTTTGTAGGAAAATGTACAGTTTTTATTATGACCCTGGTTTTCTTTCCCTTTTCTGACAACCACTTGCTTCAAGCAAACTAAACTAGGTTATCTCCCACCTTTTATTCAAACTGCTCATGCTAATATGCCTTACTGCCTGCAGCTGGTTAGAAGATGCTCACAGGAACCTCACTGCTGGCAGTGGCATGGTGTGGCTGACACAAACCTTTATGTCATGGCCAAAATGGGTCTCTGCTGCCCAGACACTTTGCTTTTAGGTCCATCACTGCAGTTGCTGCAGTCCTTACACCTGTGGAAACTATGCCTCTCCTGCTGAAGCTGTTGGTATGTGAACTAGTGAAATTAAATTGGATGTGGCAGCGTGGGCTTCTCTGTTGGTTTTTACTGCAGTACACGTATTCCTTCTAAGTATTGCATGCACCTTCTGAATTAAGCCCAAAACAACCTGATTTGTAGATGTGAATGTTCTCCCAACTTGATAGGAAGAGGTTACTTTTCAACCAACCTTCTCACTGTCCCTTTTGAACCATGTGGCAACTACCTGTGACAGGGCTGCTGTAGATTTGTGTTGGCCATTGCACATTTGACTCTAAATTTTTATTAAGGTTTTTGGGTTTTTTTTTTTTTTTTTTTTTTTTTTTTTTTTTTTTTTTTTNTTTTTTTTTTTTTTGTTTTTTTTTTTTTTTTAATGCCACCTTTATATGCTGAACATGATGTCAGATGATCTGGAATATTCCTTTGGTCAGTTGGGGTCCTGCCTGTGTCACCTCCAAACCTCCCAAGCATCCTCAGCTTCCTCACCATTGTGAGCCATTGTGTGCAACACATTGTGGCAGTGTGAGAAGCAGAAAAGGCCTTGGCTCTGAGCAAGCCCTGCTCAGCAATAACAGACAGATCCATATTTTCAACCCTGTGTTCAGAACAAATCCAAAACACAGCCCCCTACCAGATACTGTGAAGAAGAAAATTAACTCTACTCCAGCCAAAATTAGCAAACACCTTTACTGCTCTTGCTAATGTTTTAACATTTTCAAAGTATTTAAATGCATTGATTTTATGCGGGATGCATTTGTTACCTGCATTGTCACTTACTATGCACCACCTGTTTGTTCTTGCCCAAACTTGTACATTAGTAAGCTGTATTCATTCCAAGGTCAGCTATTTCCACTTCAGGTTTTCATGCCCTTTTTCTTAACAGCACATTTGTAACAATAATCTGTAGGACTGCTAGGAGAGAAAAAGAACATGATATTAAGTATTCTATGCAAATATGGTTAAAATCTATAATTAATTAATTTTTCTAATTAACATTTAACTTATGCTTTTAGAATAATATGAAGTTTGGTCGTGCTTCTCAAGATGAGTTCTAAAAGATCATCCTCAAAAATATTAGTGAGTATAATTTAAAATTGTATGTAACTTGCCTAAAATTTCTTAGAGCATAAATAAGAGATAACTGTAGTCAGCTGGTGTTAAAAAGAAAAAAAAAAAAAACCCTTTAAATTAAGGGCCTGAGAAATAAAAGATAAGAATCTAAAATCAGACCTCTTAAGTTTGCTTTAGGTTTTCATAATTTCTTTCTTGAAATGTGTTTTTACTTCTTCTCATTTGACCTGGGAAAGGATAGGTATACTGATGCATATGTTTATAACTTAAAAAAATTGGTAAAATAGATTAGAAATTCAGTGTTGGCCTTTCACTGTCTTTATATTTGAATTAGCTTAATAGAGTTATACCAAGCTGCCATGCAGCACTGTGTGTTTTCAGCATTATTGAAAAAAGCTCCACGTTGAAAACTGCAGTGGCTATAGTAAGCATTATTTTTCTTAAAACTACTGCTGCATTTTCAATATCAATGAAATCTTGAGGTAAATAAGTTTTGATTTGGAGGTCTATCTTAGATTCAGGCAACTGAACCTATACACTGCCAGTATGGATATCAGGGGAGGATGGTTGCTCTTTTGCTTTAGAATTAGCTCCCTTCCTTTCACTTTTTCCTCCTTCTTAGTGCTCTTCATGACATCACTGCCAGTTTCAAATGAGCCCTTGTCACAAGGAGCTGATCTCTCACTAGAGCATCTCATACAGTAACAACCACAATGGCACTTAAATTTGGTCTTTGGCATTCAACCTATCATTCCTTGCAAGGTAAATTAGTTTCTCTTTGAGGGCAATCTGGAGTGTTTA
This sequence comes from Aegithalos caudatus, assembly GCA_013389925.1. NCBI lineage: Eukaryota > Metazoa > Chordata > Aves > Passeriformes > Aegithalidae > Aegithalos > Aegithalos caudatus. Next base: position 123,127 of record WEIU01006457.1, on the reverse strand, counting down.
TTTCACATATACAGTTGCTGAGATCTGTCATTAATTTGAATTTACTGTTCAAATTGACTGTATTTTCATTTGCCAATGAAAGCGTGCCACATTCTCTACCATATAAATATAAATTCTCTGCCGCGCAGGTATTGTCCTGACATAGCATATTAACACTATATTTTCTACTTGTGGGACAAATGAAATGAGAGACAGCTTAAGAAATATAAACATGCATGTTTTAATCATATTTGAATTATGGCAACTTGACTATTTCATACCAGTATGTTTCTATATCTAAAAAGTAGTCATCTTGATAGACGTGTATATCAGGACTTGGATATATTTTGTTCTATCCTTATATCTAAAAGTACATAAAACAATCCTGGCTATGCTGCATTTTTTCAAAATACATGTCTCTTCCTAGTTTTATATTTTAATGAGGGTTTGAGCAATGAGCCCAGAAGGGAAGGTGACTGTAATCTGGATTTTGTAACATGTTTTTTTCCTTGTAACATGATTCTCTCAGTGTCCTGCAGGCTAAAAGTACACACACCACATGGGATCTGTGGGTAAATATGTGATTCAGAATCAAATATATTCAACTGAAAACAGCATGCAACACATCCCAACAAAGTAAGGTTGCATGACCTTAAGTTTGTTTGAGTACGGGAAAAGAATGAGTTATTTATTGGAAAGCTAAATCATATTATACAAGAATACATAAAGGTAGTATTAACTGTAATTTATGTATATGTTTAGGAATAGAAAACTGGGAAATTTAGAGGGAGTTGGTGTAATGTTGCTGGGGTTTAATCCCAGACAACAACTAAGCCCCACACAGCTGCTCCTTCACTCTCCACGTCCACTCCCAGAGGGATGGGGGAGAGAGTTGGAAGGGTAAAAGTGAGAAACCCCATGTATTGAGATAAAGCCAGTTTAACAGGTAAGCATGGAAGCAAAGCAAGACAAGAAACAAACTCTCCTCTTCCCATGGGCAGGCAGGTGTTTGGGCTTTCCCAGGAAAGCAGGACTCCATCACTTGTAACTGTGTACTTGTAACATCACTTGTAACAGTGACTTGGTAAGAAAATGTTATTACTCCATTTACCTTCTTCCTACAGCTTTATATAGAGAACAAGATGCCATATGGCATGTAATGTCTCTTGGATCCATTGGGGTCAGCTGTTCTGGCTGTGTCCCCTCTCAACTCCTTGAGTACCCCCCACCTCCTCGCTGGTGGGCTGAGGAGAGGAGCAAAAAACCCCTTGGCTCTGTGTAAAAACTGCTCAACAACAGCTAAAACATTCCTGAGTTATCAGACCTGTTTCCATCACAAATCCCAAATATAGACCCATATTAGCTGTTAAGAAGAAATTTAACTTTTTTTTCCAGCTAAAATCAGCACAAATGTCAGCCCATTATCAGGAAGGGGACCCTGTTCTCCACCAGCAGTGTGACATTTTTCAACCAAAATTAGAACTATTGAGTGTTAATAAGATCTCAGTTGACAAAAAAGCAGACTATTTTTAATAGGAAAAAAAACCCCAAACTATCAAAAGTATATTGTTGCATACAAATGGGCCTAAAATATTGCATTTAGTAGCTAATAAAATTTTCCTTGAGTTGGCTAGTTGCTTGGTGAGGGACAAAACCCTATTATTATTAGGAACTTAAATCTTGGCACGTATTCTCAAGGCCTTACTTGAATAAACAAGACATTGCTTATGTAGCATTAAAGTACCTAATACTGGAAAAGTACTTCAAGCAAGTTGCCATCATCCTAAGAAAATATGGGCAATAAGACATCTGATGGAAATGAGATGCAAATATAACCAGACTGTCAACAGAGACCAGTCCCCTTCCTCTATCATCTTCCCATTTTTCAGAAAAAAGAGAACATGTGTATTGAGCTAAACGCCATTAAAAGCTCAAAGAACAATCTTTTAGAAATCTTGCAAAGAGGCAAGAAAAGAGTCATCAGGAAAACACAGAGAGACTTCTGTTAAAACCACCTTTTAGAGCTGTTCTAATAATTCTGTTTTACCTTCTGCCAGCTTATTCAAATTAGTCCATCAATGTCTCAAATTAGGGCTGCTCTGTCAGGTTCATTTTACAGGCTGATGATTAGTAAAGAAATATTTAATTCATAGATCTCAATAAGGTCTCTGTTTTTTGTAAAACATTTTATGTCTGTTTTGTAGGTGAGATAATTAAAGCACAAAGGATGTAAGGGAGTTTTTGCACACTTAAAAAGGGGAGGATGAAGTTTTCTTGAATTTCAAAATAATGCCCTGGCTACTGTGCTGTGAATTAATTTCTACTGAAACTGTGTCCCATGCAAAATTTCTATGAAGTATAAAGTGAAAGAGTTTTGTAATAACCCAGAATTTCCTCCTGATTCTCCTTCAAATTGACACAACTTCGCTCTGTGGGAATGGTTGTTGTGATGAGATTTTTCAAATCTCCTGCTGTTTATTTCAATTGTGGAGCAAAAGTCATATAAGACAAGTTCTGCACTTTGGTTTCAAATTCAGAGTATCATGTGCTTCTAGATCTAATCCTACTGGATTCCTGTAAGTTTGCAAAGCTAAGTTGTTTGCAGAAGGTTTTGACTACTCCTTCACAGTAATTCCACTATACAGTTTCCCTCAAACTGCTGTAGGGATTTCTTGAGCCAGGTGTTCATATAATTTTATGTTTCACTGTTCAAGATTAATTTCTTCCATTGGTTTACGTAAAATCATGTTTTTTGAAACAATTTTTAATATTCTAGGAAATCCTAATGCAACCAGGCTGTTTGATTATGCTCTATGAAAAGAATACTTTCGCATATTTGGTTTGAGCTCAGTGACTGACATTATTCATCAGGTGACACAGCTCTTAAATTACCATCACTTAATAGCTACTCCCTATTCATCCACCGCATGCTGCTGCTCATTTTACAGATTTGTTGTATCCCTTTTATCATTCCTTCTCCTATACAGCATCTAATTGCGTTTCTTTTTTTTTTTTTTTTTTCCACTGAGGTATTAACTTTTTTTTTTCCGTTTTGTAGTAATAGTCTATTTGTTGAATGCAGAAAAGTAGATAATCTGGATTTGAGCATATTGCTGATATATGCTATGGCATAAGGGTCTCTGTTTTGTGCTCTACTTATTTCCTAATGTTCTGTTGTGTTTCTGGTCAGCAGTGAGACTTTTGCCATTTGTTTCCACAGAGATATCTGCAGGGGACTATAAGACCTTCTTCTTGAGAATAGCAAGCTCATTTGTTACTGCATGTGCAGGCAGGCTTGCCCATTACGTATATTTATTGACTGAATTTCAGCTGCTCTTCTATTGGCCAGTTAATATACAGCCTAATGCTTATTTTTAAGCTTGGTCTACAGGTGAAGACTAAAGTAAAATATTCCTGACTTGCCAAACTGAATTTTCTTTCAAAAATAATCCTGATATAAAATAGGTTTATTACATTATTTCAAAATATAATTACTTACAATATTTTTCACAGAATATGTGCAGAGAAGTCATTAGCTGGTTAGAGGGATCAAAAGCTATCAATTTTTCCAAAGTTTACTTTAAACCTGTCTTACAGTTCTTCCCAGTAGCTAAGTACTATTTCTAAGTACTTTGGGTGGGGGGGAAAATCCTTTCAGCAAAAATGTCAGAGGTTTTTGAAACACAATTTTATGAGGTTCCATTGTAATGCCTTACCTGTCATATTTTGGTTTTAGTTTCAAAAGCAAGTAATTGTGTACATAATGCTCCTTTCATGGGCTATGAAAGGAAAACATACTCATTAACTTCATTGCTGACATAAAGTTATGATGGTTGCCACTCTTACTTCAGAATGGCTCCCTACTTCAGCTGTGCTTCTGCTAATAAGTTACTGACATAAAGACAGACACCTGTCAGAAATTTCTTCCTGAGACAGTGGTAAAACCACTTCTCCTGTATCTGTGCTGAGCAGCTTCAGAGTTAAAAGGCACAAGGGCAGAACAACTGAACATCCTAGATTTCTGTTTTCAAAGATAATATCAACAAGAGTATATGAAAGCACTGGGGTAACTCTTGTTATTCTCTGCTCTTAATTCCAATATTAAAACTTATCATAAATTGAACAAACAAGTTTGGAATAACAGGCTCTAATTTTAACTTTGTGACATATTTGTTGGAAACTCAAATTTCTCAGTACTCCTGTCTTGGTTTTGGAAGACAGGTAGGTGTCTGCCAGGGAAAGCTGGAGTTTCCCTTAGAATGGAGAATGTAAACCCCCTCCCTCCAAATTATTATAATTTTGCAATTAGGGACTTTCAGGCAAAGAATTGGGAATAGGAATAACAGTTCTTTAGTAGGAATATTAAAAATACAAATGTAGTAGTACAAAAACACAAGCAAACAAAAATCCTAGAAACCCTGACAAAGTCAGAAATATGACCTGACACCCTGTTGGTCAGGGTGTTAGAAGCAGTCCAAATAAATCCTCCTGGAGTAACAGATATGGGTCTGTTGGAGTAGAGATGATCCCACAGAAAAGGGTCCAGTGGTGGCAAGATGGGTCCAGTCTTCCTCTGGAATCTAATGGAAAACAAGCTGTCCTGATGTTCCTGAGTCTCAGTTTTATCCAGGTAGGAAAGGATGGCTTCCTCCACTGGGTGGAGCATCTCACAATGGGATGATGTGATGTTATCAGTCATGTGATGAGACTTAATGGCCGATTAATAGAGGATATCCCCAGGAGGATGGGTTGTGGAAAAGATAAAGAATATTGCTCCACCTGTTTTTAACAGCTGAGCCATTGTCAAAAGGCACACACCCCCTTTCCCCTGGAGTTTTGAGGAATGGGTTATACAAGAGACAAAGAAAACATCTCCCCAACTGGTTTCAACAGATGGAAAAATAGAATAAACAGGGTTTTTTTTTTGGTTATATAACCCAAGACAACTCTGGCATTCTATTCTGTGGAATCTATCTGGTAGTAAAGGCCTAATTCTCTGGGCTCCCAGGGTGGGGGAAGGAGGTCTGATTTGAAACTTAGCCTTCAACAAGCTGCAAACCATTTACTAAAATTCTCAATTTTCTTGAAGGAAGTCTCTATAAAAAGCAAACTAATGCTATGTACAGGAGATCTCTAAATACTTGGACAAGGAATAAACTTAAATGGAGTTCAGCTACCTACCCTACAAGCAGTTTGTCACAGAGCATTGAAGTGGTTTCCTTATTGCACTCCCTTCTTTCCCCACTTTTTGTAAGCTAAGTTATCTTGAGGATTTTAGCAGATATAACCCAGGTTCTTTTGGTTACTTGTTTTTATAGAAGCCATTACGTGATTTGTGCTCTGCAGGGACAGAGTAAAGCAAGGAAACAAACAAAAATGATGGTTGTGTGACAGCTTTTGTGTTTGCAAAACATACCCTGTCACCGCTGAACTTGCTGAAGAGAGACTGTGAAGGTAATTTTAGTCACAATATCTTTTTCTAGCAATATCTTTTTTGTTTATTAACACTGAGCAATGGAAAACACTTCATCCAATAAATTGCAGCTCAGAATTTGTTTTGTCTAGTTTAGCTAAAAAGTTTAGAAGTAAAGCCTTCTGACAAACCACTGAAATGTGATAATCAGAGCCATAACCTTTCTACAATTTGTGAAAACATAAAAAAACCCAAGCCCCCCTCCCCACAAAAAAACAAACAAAAGCAAACAAAAACCAAACCAACTTAAAAAAAAACAACAAACCAACAAACCACCCGAACAAACAACAAAAAACCCACAAATAAACAAAACAAAACAAAACAACAACAAAAAAAAATCTGCCCTTTGAAATCTTATATGTAGAAATGAAGATTTTTTTTTTTCTCTGACTGGAAATGGAGTCATCATAAATCACAAATGGAGTCTTTTCCCCAATGTTCTGAATAACAAGACATTGTAATCTTCAAAGCTACGTTTTTAATGAATTTACACAAAGATGGAAATAAATCTGAAGGGAGTCTTCTGTTACAACTGTTGCAGAAAAATATGGTATTATGCTCAGAGAACAGTCACTATGAAAATTCAGAAGAATTATACATGAATTTCCAGTGAGTGACTAAATTTCCAGTCAGTCCCTACCCAGAATAAGGGGATTATTTTCCTTCTTCATATTAAAGAGGAAAAACTACTCACTGGAGCTGAATATTTCAGGAGCACAGGGGAGGAAAATTACCCAAGTAAAATGTTATAAGATGTCTTTTGAGGAAAATTATCACAGTAACTAAATGTTGTAATTCTTACCAAATATATTCTGCTTCATAGAAATTAAATATCCACTGTAATACACAAATGTTTCCCTGCATTAAAGGTTTTCTCTGAATTGTGTTTTTCTGTTACTGTGGAATCATTGTAAAGCTCTTTTTCTGTGTAAGTTTTCTGTGAACTGAATTGGCTATGACTGTTCAGACTCTACAGTCATTCACATTGTCATGAAGGAACCATTGTTTCAGAAAGGAGGGAGACAAAAATAACACAGGCTCTCCAGGAGACTTTGTGGTCTAGCGGCTGGAACTAGGAGATCAGAAGACTCCTAAAATTGCCCAAAACACAATGATCGGAGTCTAGGCACATGATAGGATCCCCAAACAGCAGCCACTGGAAAAATATTACAGGCACAGCCTTCAAGAACCATGATAAAACACAGGATGATCTTGAAAGCGTCTTACTCCTGTTCCCTAAATTCTGACATTAGTCTAGTCAATAATATGGTCAATGTACAGTTTTAGCAAAGAGAGCTTGTGAGGCATGACAGTTGATTTGCATTATCTGATCATAGGTCCCCCAAAGCAATGATGGACACGTTACCTTTCAACTTACTGAAATGTGCTTCATGCACCATTTTTTGCCTTTTCCCTCACTGTCATGATGCATTTCACCTTCATTTTCAGTGCCTGACTGAAATCAGCTCTGTTATTAAGGGAGGTGAGAGCCAGTGAGGTGCACAGCCCTAACTACAGCAATTTGCACACAGATCTATTACTTCCCAAATCTCCTCAGAGACTACAAAATATCCTGCCTTCTGGTCAATACATAAACTATGTTTATCGAAGTTTTTCTCATCATACCCTTAAGACTCTCTGTGATGGACAGAGAAGTTCAGAAAAAGCTGTACTTACAGTAGAATAGAACTAAATAAAAATTAGTGCCTTGTTCACCAGCAGTGTGAGCTAAAGAAGAACTATGTCCACATCCAGAAAGCTCCATGGGAAGAGGACATGAAAGGACACACATTACTTGTGCATAATCCTTGTATTTAAGCAACTAGTTAGTTTACTTGTATCTAAATTAATTAGATTAAATTAATGAAAAAATATGAATTTGCCTATACTCCTGATATCTTATCTTAGGGGTCTTTCTCAACTGAATGCTTTTTTTCTCACTCAGCCTGTTTAAGGAGTAGAAGATAAACATTCTTAAGAGAGAGGGCAGTCTTCAAAATTGGATGTTATACCTACCATCTAGGTGGAACATCTTACTTTAAAACTTTGCTCTCTCTGCAGAGGAGCTATCTCTCACCAGCCTCTGAACTGGTTCCTGGATGAAGACTTTTTATTCTTAAAGTTTGCCCAGGTCCAAAGCTTTAGAGATGTTCAGCGCTAGATCATTAATAGCTCAATCTAGGAAAAGGAAATCTAATTTTACCTCAAAGTGCTGACAGGTCAGGTTCTTCAAACCATAGCTCTGAAAAATGTTGCATCCTGTATAATCTCTTCCAAGTGCCATTGCATCAGAGACACTGCACTGAGTTACAAGCTCTTTCTTATACCTTATGGAAGGCAGTTCCTTTCTTTCTTTATATCTTTGCTTTGACTTTTGTACTTTTGAGGCACTACTTCCTTGCCAAACACTTTATAGCTGTATTATGTTGGGGTTTGTTGTGTGCCATTCAGCTTGGAAGAGGAGATTAATGTATTGTTCCTAAATTCTTTCTCCTTGGAGGAAAGGCTCTCTTAGTCTTTTTGCTGGCAGTAAGAGACTGAATCAGACTGTCAGCATGGACATGTCAGCATGAAGGCAAAGCTTGTGATACTATGGCAGGCCATTCCAGTTCATACATTTATTCTCCCCGTCTTCTACAAAACAAAAGAGGATGTGATTTCAGAACAAAGGGAACATGGAAAGAGTAGAAATCTTGTAGTCCCTGGAGCTTCAAGTCACCCATCCTACGTGATGCCCTTTGACTGGTCTAATGTTCTGAATCACCAGTGCCATGAAGTTGGTTTTATTCATCCCTGGATAGAAGAGTTTAGAGCAGCATTCTCCTGTTATCAGAAAAGTGGCCAGAGTGTGGCATCAGAATTAAGAGGTTTATAACTTGACTTTCCTCAGACAAAAAGCTACAACAGTACCAGCACTATCAGGGTAGATAACAGAGGAGGGAGTGGGTTGTGGGTGACAAGAAGGTCTGCACTGGGAATGGTTTTGCTTCATGATGGGCTAATAATGCGCTTATGATGTTTCTGCCTTTCCATAGCTTTGTGGTCCTTGGGAATTTGTCATAGATCCCAGCATTAGACAGCACACGTGCAGAAAGAGTGTTATTTCACTCCTGTAGATAGGTGGTTCTTGCACTCTTTATCACATTTTGTTGTTGCTTTGAAGCATAGAATAAGGACTTTACAATTAGAAAATTATAAAGTGGGTATGTTTTATTTCCAGCTGGGACACACAGGGGGATATTTCCTCCAAACTGTGAGTACCTGGTAACTTTTTCTTAGTTATTTATCTCCTAAAGTATTATATATGCATTAAATTTCACAATATGCTTATACATATTCATTACCTAGCCCCACCTAGCCTCACTTCATATTAAAATTAGCAAGAAGATATTTCTGCAGCTGAGCAGTCCCCTCTGGTGGTCATGGGCTGGGGTCTTCTGATGAATTAAATAGTCTTCCTCCTGATGCCCTCTTCTTGACCCCCCCTTCTGAGCAGGTGCAGTAAGGATTTGGCTAGTTCTCAGGTCAGTTTGTCCTGGCCAAACCACAAGCCTGGTTCGTGCTGGCTCCCAAGCCACAAAGTTCTGCTTTATCAATTTTTGACAAATACCTAGGTCCTGCTTTGCTGAGTTTCAACATTATACATCTTACTTACATGACTTCTACCTAGTAACTGCCTAACAACCAAGCTTAATAGCTAATCTATGTGTTCTCAGTACAAGCTGTTTTTCTATTTCTACCAAATCAGCAAAAGCTGCTTCTAAAATCCTGTATTTTCATATCCATAAACGTCCCCCATATCAGTTTGGTTTGTGTGTGGTTTTCTTTATACATGTTGCAGTTCATTTTTTTTTTTTAAATCTGATGAATCCACCTTTTCTTCCCAGCTATCTGAGTTTAGACAGCTACACTTGACATTTTCAAATATGACATGGAATGCTGATCTCAAATCTGGATGACAGGTATAAAACAACTTCTATTTGTGTCATGGACCAGGTACAGATACCACCCAACTATCTATTCTATGAATGCACACAAGTAAACATCAAATATGAATGCAAAATTTTGCATGTTGTGAAGTTCTACTGATATGGGCCTGATGAACATTGAGGCCCACCTTCATAGAATGCAGTGAGGAATAAACTGGATCACCAGTGTTTATTGTATTTGCTCCCAAGGGAAGAGCTTTGAGTTGAAAGAGTTACTTAGACCAACAATTGTATGAAATTTTTTTCAGAAAGGAGATTCCTGTCTGGAATTCTATTGACTCATTTTATTGACAGTTTGGAGAATTTGGTATTGGTGTAGGCTGGGGATTCAAATAAGCTATTCAATCAAGGGTGAGAGTTTGGCCTTCAGCTGCAGAATGGCTTAGTCTAGTCTTTAAAAAAACCCAAAGTAATAACAAAAAACCCCATTCCAATTGCAAGTGAGTATTATTCTAAATCACCAGTTTTGTGGCTGTTTCCATAAAAAGACAGCACTGTAAAAAGCTGGCATTTTTAATGAACATTGAAGAGAACCCAATATTTTCCAGACTTGAGAGTTAATATTAAATGCTATTAGTTGGTAGTTTTATTCAGCTACAATATCTTGAACTATTCAATTTTGAACTGCAAACAAGTATTTTGTTGGGGAAACTTAAATATTTTAGTGATTATATCCCTTGTCATCATATCAATTACTGGAAGATCATTAGATGCTTTGTGTCCTGTTGCTTTGGAAGTGAATAATGACACCAAATGGTGAAATCCCAAGGCATTCTCTGAGCATCAGTTCAATGTTCTTACTTTTTCACAGTCAGGAAATCCTGGTGCTCAGTAGTTCTATTACAGTACTTTTTTTTTCCTTTTTGGGTGGTGGAAAATATAATCTAATCTTTTTCTTCCTTTAAAACAACACTTCACTTGCATGTTTCCCTGGTGAACATCTGCTCTGTAGTCCTGCTACTCATGTTCTCTCATTCTTACAAGTGTTGACAAATCAGCTTTGGCACCACTTCCATAAATAGCTAAATCTTGCATGCAGGTGATTCTCTTAGCTTCAATGTACTTATATACTTAGTCAAAACTAGATATTTGCTAAGCCTCTGTAGGTTTTTGTTTATTTGTTGGGTTTTCTTTGAAAAGTTGTAAAAACAACAGTTGAAGTCAGTCATCACAAAACCATGTTAAATAAGGACCATGGGTGTGGGCTTTCAAAAATAAATACCTTCTATCCTAATTTATATGGAATATGTATTTTGAAATAAATATTCATTAAAATATAAACTCCTTAGCAACAACATATTGATATAATTTTATTGTTTCCTATAAAGGAATTTAAAACTTTTGACAAATCTTAACCTTATTTTATTTGGGTTATAAAAGCAATTGTGTTCTCAGGAGAACAGTGAATTATTGTTATTTCTTGGGACAAAGTACAGAAAAATAGTAAATGCCAAATAAAACCCAGATTTTTTCTAGAATTTTAATTTAGGAAGAAAAAATACTGCTCTTATTAAAATGTCTGGCAGATTTTTTTTTTCCTCCCTGTGGGTCCTAGTTCTAGAGCTGTGTCCTTGAAATCAGATCTTGAAGGCTGCATGCAGTTCAGTTCCCTGTCTCTCCAAAAGAACACGCTGGCTGTGTATCCATGAGAGCAGGCTTTCCCACGTGCATTGTTTCCCACTTCACGTCAGGGATGCTTCTGCCTTTCTGCCATAATCTCCTTTTGTGCACTGTGCAATCTGCCTACCCAGCTTTTTTGGCAATCTGCACTCTGCTTTGCCCTAAGGCAGCTCTGGTCTGAAAGTGCTGTGCTGAGGTGTATATAATCAGCACTTTTTGAATTGGAAGTGCCTCTGTCCACCTTGGCAAGACTGCCAGAAAGTCTTGCAGACAGCCCAGCTGTTTATTAGTGTGCAAGGCCTGAGTCTCAAATTTAGCTATTCAAGGCTCTGTTGGAGGGGATTAGAATTCAAAATTTGGGGTGTGAACATTATTCATGTTTAGTTTTAATCACATTTACACTGCTCTTTTCATAACTCATCTAGATTAATTGCAATGAGGTCAGTCGACAGCAGCAGGGAATTTGTTCTGAACAAGGTAAAACTTCACACCTTCCTGCTTGGAAAAGGGCAGAGTATCACAGAGAGCCATAAAATCAGGACTGGCATGAAAAATGGGAGTGTGAAATAATTTAATCACTGTTTCTCAAAATACAGGGACTCAAGTCAGTCAATGGAACTATTTGATTTAAAAATAAATTAAGTACTTTTTCACACAGTGTACCATTATGTTGTGAATTCATTCCCAGTGCAATACTGAGTGGGCTAAAAGCATAAATGTGTTTCTAAAGCAATTCCATGAATTCATACAGAATAACTCAATTGGTAACTAGAAGAAAATCTGTTCTGGATGCAGACTCAGAGGTCACTGACTACTCTGTAGATATACATAGACCTATTTTTTTTATAGAAATCTCCAGGCATTTCCAGCTGTCCACTTTCAGAGGAGAAGATCCAGGCTCAGCAGACCAGTGCCTCACTATTGTAGTTCTTGTGCTTCCTGAGTCCCCTTCTGCTCTGGCCTCTGACAACAGTCCCTAAATATGTGTGTCTGCTTGCTGCTGGAAGGGAGCCAGATGAACACCCCACAGCAGAGAGTGTGATGTAGGGCTAGACCTACCTGTCAGGTTTTGAGAGGTGCAGTAACACCACAACCTGGGTGACAATCCAGCTTTTCAGGCTTTTAAGATGAACCTAGATAGTAGTTTTGTTGAGTTGTTAAGTGAGATGGTTGATCTGGAAGATGGCACTTGATTTTACCCTCAAACACAGGTAGTTTCACTTATATCTTGGTAACCAGGCATGTTGCTGTCCTATGCTAGACTGGGAAGTCATGATGAACTTTCTTTTGTAAATGGAACTATCCAAAACAATGTAGTTGCTACAGGCTTCACACCTGCTAGAGATAACTATGACCAGTGCATGGCTGGATAAGTAAATTCGCTGTGTCTAATGTATACTCTAGCTGCCTTTATCTTTCTAAATGTACAGTTTGTACATTTGATGTTTGTGGAATTAAGCCTGGAGAAAGAAAATGTAAACAATTATAACAAAGCATAGAAGTATACTGGGAGGACTCAGAATTGTTTGCTTTAAGGCTTCTGGGGAGGAACTGTGATTGCTCTCAAACATTAATATAATCAAAAATAAGTTATTACTTGTCACCAGCTTTGTCTCATCTCTCCCAACTTACACTGCTAGGGTTAAAAATTGGTAATGTTGAATGACTTACCAGTAGCAGTTATAATTTCTATATTCAAGGTATATATATTCAAAACTAGTATATTCAAAACATAACTCACCTTGATTTCAAAGCGTTTTTAGGCACCCTTGAAATCTTCAGTAGCACATTCATTCAGAAAAATGGGGCCATGATGCAATGGGAAGTGAGGGTTTCTTTGTGGGAGTTTATTTTATTTACTGTGCATTTTTTAATATTTTATAAATTTTAAAGTGTCTAGAATTATGCTGTGTACATTATGAAACAAAATGCTAGCTCTGTGAGCTTATTTGTTAATAGGAAAGTCTTAAATGAGGATCTATGTGAGCCAGGGATGTTGGAGTTCATCATTCAGTTGAAAAACTCTGCTTGTGGTAAGGTAATCCCAGAAATATCTCAGATGGCTCTGAGGTAGTGACGCGTTTTGCTGATGGGAGAAATCCGTGTTGGTCTCACAGCCAGAAGTCCCCCCCTGACTTGGTGGGCCTGAAACACTGAACAGAACCATGTCTATCCTGGTGTAATTTCTGAGCTTGCCAGTTGCTCAGACAGGCTCCATCCTTGTCTGTGTCAGTGCCAAACCCCTGCCTGAGAGCTCACTGGTAGCAGGAGCTTTCCAGTAAGTTACTAGTTACAGCACCTAACCAGGAAAGAGGAGCCACAGGCTCTGCTTTCCTCTTTATCCTGGGGGTACTCCTCACCATCAGGGCTTGCCCTGGATGTTAGGCTGACACTTGCACTGAATGCAAGCTTTTTCCACTTCTCCTGACAACCTGGGCCACTGAAGAAAGACCGAATTAAAAAATTCCTTTAACTATACCAGAAGGTATGGGGGACATAGTGCAGTGTTTCAAGTAGTTGACTGAACAATATGGACCTTTTAGACTCCAACCACCATTCACAAGATCTTCAGTTTTCTGGACTCCTTATGTATTTTGTTTTAAAATAGCCACTGGATAAAATCTTTTCAAATTTCTTTAAACGTTTGCCTTTCACGCAAGCATGAAAGAGAAATGTGTAAATATATGGTAAAAATAAGCGGGGTTATTCTCTGTAATGAGCAGTACTTAAAAACTATGTGAAGTACATAGTCTCACTGTCAAAAACAAAGTTTACTGCAAAGAAATATGTTTCTAATTGATTTTCTTTTTTATTAATCCTTAACAAGCTGTTAAGTTGTAGAGTGTGGTACTTACAATAAATGGTGGAGCCATATTTCTTTTGATACAAAGTCTACAGTCCTCAGTTTTCTGTGTGTGTCCTTGCTCAGCAATGGATACAGAGACTATGCTGGTTAGAGAGAGTGATGGCAGAAACATATGGAAAATCTGCTGTCTCAAGTCGCATCTTTTTAGTGATGGCAAGGGCAATAAAGTAGTGCCAGGGCTCCATGAAATGAAGATAAATGCATGCCTTTTCTTATGATTTCAGGAAAACTGGAGTTTTCTGGCCATTTGTTGGCCACCTGGATGTAAAACCATATGACTGTGTCTGATAATTCATATACCTATATATTTGTGTAAGAACATGTTATGCATATATAAAGATGTGATAGATCTAGTCTAGTCTATGACTAGTTACCTGGAATAATTATTTATCTTTTCCAGAGAAAATGAGAGTGTAATTCAAACACAAAAAATGAAGCTTTTAAAGTTTTTTGTTTATAATAACAGGGGCTTGGACATTTGTTGGTTGAATAGGTCTAGAAAGCAGAATGAAAGGTGAACTTACAGAGAAAAGGTCTGAGACATCAAAAGACACACTTGTAAGCAATAGATGATATTTTAAAAGGGAAAATTATATTACATTCAGAAAGATCAGGCACCTTTGAGAGAAAGAAAAAGTGAATCCTATGGAAGACAGTGAACTAAAAATATTAGAAGAAAATTAAAGGGAAAGGTGTATATACTAAAGGCAGCAAAGCAAATACTTATTGGACATCTTACTTTTTTTCCCTTTAAAACTATTTAGACAAATAAAAGGAGTTCAGACACCATAGCTGAGACAGGTTTTGCACTATCCTTTTGGAAAAAGGAGATGGGAGTGAAAACGAGTTTGAAGACCAAAGAAAATCAGGGCACTAAGAGAGCCTAACATGGAAGAGAACATACATAAAATGTAATAATAATAAAAGGGTTGTTTTTTTTTTTTTTTCCCTTTGATATTTGAGAAGAGTATTTAGGATTTTTAAATAGTCTATAACTAGTAGTGAGAGCAGCAGTGAGCCTCAGTAATTGAGTCTCCATTTTCTTGTTTTGAAAGGGCATTAGAAGCAATCCAGTTCCCTGACTCACTACTTCAGTACATTATAAATCTCGACACAGAAATACATGCAAGGCTTACAGAAGACTGCTTGTTCATCAAATGGGAACAATAAAAAAGTGGTTCATGGCTCAGGTTATGGTATCAAAGATAGACTGCACATATCTGCTCTCCCTGGTAGAGCTGTGGTTTTATGGGCTCTCTGTGTTCTGTGTTGCCTTACCACAGAAAGTTGAAGCATAGGGACTGGACATGCTTTTCAGAAGGTTCTCATGAAAATAGAAATGATGAAAAGCTCAACTGGTGCCATTCACTGTTTAAGGGCTTCCCGTTGGGCTGTTCTTGAGTGAATGGTTAATTTCAAGTATGCTTAGAACTTAGATATAGGGTAGAAAATTTAGAAAATAAAGCACATGATTACTGGGAACACAGATCAGAGGAGAGCAAGAAGAAGGAAGCTGTCACATGTCACTTAAGGGAGTTGTTAGAAGTGAAGGATAAATGCAAAATATATGTAGCCTTAAATAATTATTCATCAAAATACACAAGAAGACAACACATTTTATTTCTTGATTTTTCCTTCCTTTAAAAATGAATTTTCATTTCTTTGAAAAGTCTTTTTTATTTACTGAGGTCCATGCTGTGAGAACTGGAAGCAGTGCTTATTAAATGAAATAGGACTATCTGACTGGATATAAGGTTGGTTTGTGTTTTGTTTCCTTCTGTGAGGATTCCCAGATACTGGAACAAGTTGTTCAGAGGGGCTATGGGGTCTGTGACCTTGGAGGTTTTAAAACCCTGGGATATTGATATGAATTCAATGTTAGCTTTGATTTTTGGAGAAAGCTAGACCTCCTGAGGTTTCTTCCAGCCTCAGTTATTCTATTAATCTGTTTTTTACATCTCTGTTCTCTTTAGCATGCAGGAAAAAGGTAGGATGTGGGACCTTGTGATTTTATTATCCACACTGTATCTTACATATGGAACTTTGCATGCTTTCAAAAACAAACAAAGAAAAAAGTGACATTCTTTTTCCCATAAGTTATGATTATCCTTGGTTCTCATATGTGAAATAAATTCAGAATAAGAGAGTATTTATTATTTAGGGTTGATTTAGCCTGTTCCTAAACTCACGGCAGACCTCAGAAGTTTTTCTTTGGAGAGCTTCTCTGTAAAGGTCTAAAGGTCTTTTGCACCTGGCAAAATCAAAGGATGACAATTATGGAAAACTTTAGTAGCACATTTGTGGCTGACAATGCCACTGCTGGTGGGAATTGTCCCATCTGCCCACTTTGCTTGCATGAGATATCAACAATACTACACTGTAGAACAGAACCTGGCAGGCAAAAATGCAATTGAAAAGGTGTTCAAGGGTGATAATAAGGTAGATTATCTTATCAGAGCTACCTGATTATGTAGAATGTCACAGATATAGTCACTTTGATTTAAGAGGATACTCTGGGTAGTGCATATCCATCCTGATGGCATGTCTATGGAGCAACAAGCAGAAGAAAATATTAAAATTTCCTGAAAAAAACTCCAAACCCTTAGAAAAGAGATTAATGGAAAATAATGTATATGTTCCTTGCTGTGTCATTTATAAGGATTTAGACTGGATAAGGAGTCAGAGACTGTCACATGTGAAACATCTTTGATGGTAAAACCCAAAGCTGATCTTTCTAAAGAGCTGAGTAATTCACTAAGTGCTTTCCATTTCAGAATGTGGGTTAGTGAAATCACACACCCTTTGGCATTAGTTCCCAGTGCATAAAAAGCTTCTGTCCTTTATGGCACATTAACATATATGAACAACTGGGCAGGGAAAGAGGATTAAGTTTAGGGTTTTTAAATTTTATTACAAATACAGCACTTAGGCCCTTTCACTGACAAACACTTTGCACCAGGAGTCCTGCATAACTGCATGATGGGTTTTGTCAAGGACTGGTCATATATATTTTTTTCTTGTGACAGTTTCCAGTTTTTCTTCCACCTTTTCATCAATTCTCTGTAAAAGTATCTCCACAGTTTGAAGTTGCTCTTTTGCTGAATTACCTTTCCCTCACCTTTACTTCCCTCAATAAAGCTTTGTAATTACCATTTTTTATTTTTTATTTTTGCTATTTTTAAAATTTTGTTAGTGAAATCATTGCTGTATTTTTCTGTTGAAACCTAGAGAACATCTTACCAAAAATCCCATTTTTCTGGTAGAATATGTTGTGATGAAAAATCATTGATCAATTTTAGTTTTTATGTCTTTCTTTAAAGCATCCAGTATTGCCTGGCTACTCCTGCATACATCATGCTTGGCTCTGTAGAAAAATAACTATAGCAAAAATCTATGTTCTTTCATAAAGGAAAGGTTGGCTGTATACCAGTCAAATTTCAGATTAAAAGTTTTAGTTTTTTTTTTTTTGAAAATAAGAGTTTGATTATGGGTCTGAGGTAGAAAGCAAGAATGGCAGGCTCAAACAACAGTTGTCTTTTCAAGGATGAGGGTAAGTAACCCTCAGTCTTACTAGAACTACAGCTATTTCTTCTTCCCTTGGTTGAAAGGAAGAAGAATTATTGCTTGTAAATCCAGGACCACTGTCCAGCTGTGCAAAACTATATCACTGTATAAAAGATCTTTTACCAGTGGTGCTTTCTGATTTGATAAAGCCGAAATTACTTAGAGATGAGAGAGTAGAGGGAACGATTATCAAAAAGGAAATCTGCAAGCAGTTCAGCATTTCTCATCATACTTTTTTTCCACTCTTCTAGGAAATAGAGTTGTAGCAACAGATATTGATCTAGCTCTTCACACAACTTATAGTTTGCTGCTAGACTGAATGTTGTGGGTTTCTTAATATGTAGTGGTGTTTTACTTTCCACAATAAGGTTCAGTTTTATTTGGCAAAAGATAGCACTTCAACTAGACTGAACTTTGGAATGTGTCAATATGTAAAGCCTGAGGGGTCTTTTGCATGTTTATGTTGCATTTGCAAACATGCACAACGCCAGCTGTGCAAAATGTCCCTCTGCCTGAGGCTGGACAGGAAACTGCACCCTGTCTTCCTACGCTTGGCCATGCTAATCCCTGTATGTGATTGCCAAGTGTGATTACTGCAACATGTTGCACTGAAAAAATCAAACTGCTAGCTAAGTCAATAGATCTAAAGGGAGAAATGGAAGTTTACAGAGAGGTCCCAGGTCTAATTGAAATACTAACTAGGAGTGCTACATGTCTAACCCATAGCAATCTCCTGGCTTCTGCAAGAGCAGTCTTTTACAAATCTTAAACCCAGTAAAACCAAAATAAAAAAAACTCTAATTCTGTTAAATAGATTTGTTACATCACAAATTAGCTGAGAATTCTTAAGTGTTTTCACACTCTGTAAAACCCAGCAAGGAAATGTGGCCTTCTCTGGAGCTGTTTTGCAGTTCTGATACTCACGGAAACCTATAAATGTTCTTCCTACTGATAAAGTTGAGTGGAACACTGTAAAGCTAAGCTGTGTTTCTTGGTTGGTGGACTCAGCAGCTGAACAATGTAGGTGGAACCAGAGGCATTAACATATTTTTACTCCCTTACATTTCATGCAGGATGTGTCTTCTGTTTGACTCACCCTGGCAGACTGTTGCAGCCCCCAGCCCTTTTTGTGTCCCATGATAGGCAGGAGTAAAAGCCATGTCCTTCTCACAGCACTGCCTTTAGAGCTGTGACTTGCTATGTGCAATATCTTTAGCTATCTGAAGTTTTCTTTATTAAGAGAATAATATGTATCCTGGACTGTCTTGTTACTGTTGGTGAATGGAATAATTTTTTTTTTACATACGTTTATTACAGAATTTCTTTTTCTAAAAAATTTTGAGTGAAAGGGCATGCAAATAATCTTCCCAGTGTGAAATAAAATGCCATGAAAAAACACTGACAAACAGTTGAAATATTCTCTTGACCATGTGAAATTTTGCATGTCACCACTGTATTTGTGACCTTTAGTCTTCTTTTTCTTTTATGTTCTGTGAATGATTCATATTTTTCTCATTGCTGCCAAAAACTCAGTTCTCAGTGCCAGTTCCTAAGCTATCATCCAGTTTCAACTTACTTTTGCCATATATATAATAAAATTGAACTGTTGAATATCCCTGTTTAATTTCTCACCCTAGGAAGTGGGTTAAAAATAGCTAACAGGTCTCATGCAGCTATTAAGGAAGCAGGTAGGGACTTTGAGACTGTAATCAGTCTAAATTGCTACTTTTTCATATTTTAACCTCTACTTACTTCCTGCTTGTCTTTGTCTTGACACTGACAAGATATATTTGTTTGTGACACGTGACACAAAATGTGCTATCCACTTTTTGATATCCTATTTTTGTGAAGGTAGTGTCTCAGAAACAACTGGTGAAAAATGGCCCTGGCTGGCTGAGAACCAGGATTGTATTGTGTAATAATCAGGCAGTCATTTCTCCTGGAAGGTATTCATTTTGCCTGTGTACATAGATACTTTGGGGGTTTTGACCTAAGGTGTCTTTCAATTGAAATATCTTAGAATTGGAACATAAATACTTAAAAACAAATATGACAATCAAGTATGAAGAAGTTAAACACCAAAATCCAGTACATTTTCTATTTGATTCCTGTCCAGCAATTATTTTTTGTTTTCTTTGGTAGACAATGTGAAAGATAATCACTTGGTGTTTCTGCATAGTAAAATTAAGGAGTAATACTTATGGAAGAATTGCTATGGAAGCATATTTCAAGGAATGTTTATTTCTATTGGAATTCAAAATGAACTAAATCCCAGTGTTACTCTCTTTTGTCTAGGGGCTGTCCTTCAAATACTGTCTATCTCGCCGTTTTCTTTTTCCCCTGCAAACACTCATGGCAGATGGCTGGAAATGTGTATTTTGCTTAATCAAAGTAGTACCAATAGCTACTATCACACCTTTTGAACATTCAGTTAAAAGTCATATGCCTGGTCTACAGTTTATATATGCACACAAATCCAAATTCCTGTGTTATGTGATTGATGTCTGGGGTATGGTACTTTAAGAATTTAAACACAGAAGGAAGAGCGAACAGGAACACCAAGAAGCAAATTTTCTTTCTCACTTAGGAGTTTGGAGGTTTTTTCCAATCAAGTAAAAGCACTGTTTAGCTCCTTTATGTCAAATTTCTTCTTTTAAAAAGTCTGAGTTTAAAATATTCTAGTTATCTTGCCTTGAGATGAGCCACAAGGTCTCTTATTTTTCGTATTCAAACAAAACCATGCAAAGTGAATACAAATCCTGAAGCTGTCTGTGAATGTCAATGCTACAGTGCCAGAAGTCTGTTGGCAATTTGTGTGAAAATGTCCCAGCTGTGAGCTTGCTAGCTCAGGTGCTTCCAGCTGTGCTGCTGCTGCTGTGGCATGAAGTGCAGTGCAAGCTGCAAGCTCTCCAAATCTGTGTAAATACTTAAAGCTGCACTGTGTCTTGGTGCTGTGTCTGCACGGCTACCATCCAGTACAGACAGTGCAGAGCTGGTTTTCCAGTTTCTACTTTAGTTGTAGTCATACTTTTTATTACTGTGTAGACATATTACTTTAAGTCTTTGTAACCTGCATGTAGTCAGTACAAGCTAAAACAGGGAACATCAATTATTGTTCATTATATCTGTTGGTTTGGATTTGCTTTTACTTGTGTTTTAGACATCTAATTCCATGTAAAATAAGATGCTGTGGCAGGTTGTCTCTGTTTTACAAGGTTAAAGTTTAAAATAGTCATAATGAGATAACTGAAATTAGATCCTTCAAACATGAAAACAAAGAAAAAAAAAGTGTTTATTAATATCCACTTATTTATCTGAAATTGTGGAGCCTTGGTACCATTTTCCCCCTACTCCCTCCCCACCAGTGGTGAAGGATCAGATTGTCACAGTGGGAAAGGATGAATTATTTCTGTAAAATACTTTTTTTTTCCCTGCCTTTGATAATTTAGTTCTTTCTCAATATCTTTTATTAAAACAAAAATCTTGGAAAGATTGAGATGATTCAGTCACTGTGTATTCCTGCTAAACCTTACTTGGTGGAGTTGACTATCTTTTACTAGGATCTGTGATTTTCAAATGGCACTGATAAAATGACAAATTCCTGCTTTGTCAAAACCTTTGCTTAATAGTGTTTTGGTTTTGTTTCTTTTTTTTCCTCTTTGCTCTTCAGTATAGAGATTGCTGCAGGTAAAAGGAAAGACCACTTCTGTCTCTATCCATCCTGCATCTTTCTTTAAGGAAGGAAAATATATTCACCTCAATTATCATGCTTTTGTTTTTGTTACCTCTGATAAAGTCCAGTAAGCAGGTTGTACTTATTCATTTTCTGCAAAAGAATTAAGTTTTCTTGATTGATCCCTTTATCTAGCTGTGAGACACAAAAGAAAGTATTTCAAGTAACATCTACCTAACCATTGCAATATACATTTGGAGTGTTCATTACATTTTGGAAATATATTACTCACCAGCTCATCTTAAAATAACACTGCAGATGCTGTTATGTTACCAAACACTATTTTTTGTAAAATTTTCATGATTCTGATGGTGCTTTGTATCCACATTTGACATGTTCTCAGTGAAAAACCTCTCTGTGATGTTCCATCCTATGACATCTTTCATGTTCATTTTCCAGTTCCATATAGTTATTGTTAACTACACTCTGTAAATTTTGTATGGGAGTTAGTGGGATCTCATAAAAAATAAATGCTCTAGATATGCTAAGGTTATCTAGTATTTCTGTAGCAGCACAAAATAAGATGCAATGTGTATGAGCTGGGTTATGTTAATGATTTCTCATGTTCTTATTCTCTTTGCTTTTTCTGTCTCCCTTGGTGCTCTCTAGTGCCTTCTGTTGTGACTTACTATAATTTAGGTCTTATAGATGCTGTGTGACTAACAGCTCCCTAATACAGTCTACTTTTGGTTTTATACAATTTATTTCATTACACGTATTTCAGCTCTTGCTCCCTATCTTTTCATATTGCCTTTCTGTGTCCTCCAGTATTTCAGTTTTTAGCAAAAGAGATGTTGATTATCATTACATAATTGTTGATAGGAGAATATATTTTGTTTTAATCCAGCACAAACCTTTCTCTTGACTAACTAAAGGCTGTTCCTCCGAGAAATCTTCTGCAGTGAGAAGACTCCAGTTGCCTCTTTTCTAAATCTGAAATAGACATAGTGTCTTCACCCAAGAATTACAAACCTCATTTCAGAACAAACTGTTTATGTCAAGTCAGAAGATGTTTATCAGGAGTGTTTGTGTGTCGACTTTTCTACCTAGTTAAAACTGAGACTGCATTGCCCCAAGAACTGACCTCAGGAAAATCTTAGTAGGAAGAAGAAAAAAAATCCAAATAATATTAATGTATATCAACTTCATTTAGAAAGTAAATAAATGTACTCATGGATTTCCTTTTGAACAGCCTTAGTCTGGCAGCAGAAGAAAGGGACAAATGAAGAAGAGAAGCAGTACCTCATACATACCAGGCTCTGGAGGTAGCTGGGCATGACAGAAAGAGGTGATTTCATACAAAGGTGCTCCCCATGCCAATCATTTATTTTGTTTTCCTCAATGTGTTCCTCTGTGCTCATCAGTCTGAGCAAATTTGAAATCTAGATTCCTGGTTCAGAATTGCTGAGGAGCACAGCAGGGATTGGTGCCAGCAGAAAGCATGAACATGAAGTAGAATACAGTCCAAGGCCAGTAATGTCCTCTTGGTTATTCCTGAAGCCAACAGCTGAAGATGAGGTATTAGCAGCCCACTTGGAGACTGAGGACACAATAGTCACAATCCAGGGAAAGAAAGGGAAGGGAAGTGACAAAGTTGAAGTTGAAAAAGCAATATATCCTTCCTGCTAAAAGTTTATGGGTATAATTAAGACTTTTTTCAGTGCCAGGACCAGGTTTTGAAAACAGCCTGATGAAGCTGCTTAATTACAAGAAATGAGGAGCCTTATCTAAGAACAAATAGAAATTACATGAAAACAGTTACTAAAGTCTCATAACTCTCATAGCTGGAATTCTGTCAGATTTTCCTGGCATGACAATGGAGTTCTTACTAACCTGCCTACCCAGTCTGACCATCTGAATTCTGCTGAATTAATATTGATGCACACCAGGAAAATTATGTGAGAGGGACACCTGCCTGAGGCTTCTCCAGAGGAACCTTTGTTATGTTCAGGGAGTATTACAGCCATGAGTGTTTGTCAGGTGGAGGATTAGGAGGAAGAGACATTTTTTATCTGAGACCACTGGAGTTTCTTTTGGTGTCTCTTGGGACTCTTTTATCCTTATTAATCTAGGACAAGATGAATATGATGACAGATTCTATCTCTCTGTTTTGTTTTGTTTTTTTTTCTCTTGTGATCACTCCACCAGCCATCAGTCACTGCTGTTTGCCCTCTGTTCTTCAGGTTTCCATTTCGCTATCCACAGTGTTAGTTCCCATCTGCCTGGCCTTTGGTCAGCTCCTTTTCTCTTTATGCACTGATACCTTCCACCCCTGTGTTGAAAAATGGCACTGATGCTGTCTGTCATGAGATATTTTCCTTCTGCAGACTTTGGCCCATCCTCTTAAAAAAAAA
>WEIU01006457.1:70551-84953 GCA_013389925.1 Aegithalos caudatus | reverse complement strand
AGAGCTGAATGAGCAAATCAGACTGGTGGGGTTTGAAGACAGTCTTGGCAGCTGTGTATAAATAGGTGTGCCCAGGACAAAAATGGCTTTTATGGGGCCAAAATGTTATAGTAAGTGAGCTGTAAAATAACTGTGACCTTAATGAGAACTTGAACAGCATGAGTGGATGAAAAAGGCCAAGTTTTAGAGATAGTTCTGTGGGCATAGCAGTAAGTCTAAATTAAACCTGGCATCCAAGTTATGGGTGTTTGAAACTAGCAGGATAGGAAGAGTCCTTTCAGAATTTGGAGAAGAGGCAGGGAAGAGATGGCTTGAAGAAGAAAGCACTCTGTTTTAGCTGTACTGAACTTGAGATGACAGCTAAGGGCATATCAGCAAGGCATGCCTTGATCTTACCCTATGAAAGTAATATTTTGGGGAAGAGAAGTCTGGAACGAAGCAGTATCTGAGATATTCAGGTAAAGATGATAAGGGAGTTTGTAGGTGAGATGAAATCATGAGAGGGAAGTGCAGAGAATATGACCTGTAAGGAAATAATGAAGGAATAAAGATATTTTTTCCTTTAAAAAGAAAAAAGAGACTTTGTTACTACTGTCTACATAAGCATTAATGTAACTGGAAAATAGAGAAAATAAACTGCTCCACATCACAAGTGGGAAAAGAACATGTCAGTTTAAAGTAAAGGAGCACAAAAGCCTTTGCAATAATAAGGGTAGAAATCCATGAAGACTGTGATGACTCCTTAGCTGGTTGCTTTTAGAAACATATCTGCCAAGAAAAACAGGTACCAAAGCTAGCTACAGCTGAATTTACCAAGGTAAGATGGTTCTGATGGTTTCTTGCAGTCTCTTCCAAGTTTGACAAAATTGATACGCCTGGATATGTTTGGTTAACTTCTATGGCACTCCTATTTCATAAAAAACTTTGTAGCCTAAAATAGTGCTGTTAGAAGCTTATTACATCATGACTGATGTATAAGTTGTTGGAACCCTTACAGTACGAAGAGCCACAACTCTTCTACAGATGCCACAATGAATTAAATTGATAAAAGTGAACAACTTCTCTTAAAAGCCAAGCCTTGTCCTCTGGCTACTTGTTAAACATAGAATTTGACTCCCAAGTGTGTACAGATTTTTTCTTAAACCTCTGAATAATGGGGAAGGAAATGCAGACAGCTGTAAACTCACTGTATCTACTGGAAAAAAAATGACCCAGTCATATTTTCATATTCATTAACTGAATTCCTGAAAATAGGAATTATAAGAAGATAATCCAGTGCCTTGAAGGGATATTAATCCTGTTTTTCTGTTTATTTTCATCAATAGTGTGTTTTCTTCTAATTTTTACAACTTTTTATGTTTCTCCTTTTGTTTGTAAAGATTTATGGCAATTTTTTTCAATGTGTTCAAAAGCCATAGAGGTTTATTACACAAAGAATTTAATTAAGCTTTTCCACAAGAACAATTATTTCTTCATCCACTATTTTTTCATCATGACTTCTTCAATTAGTTTTCCTTATTTATCTCAGAGAGTACAGAGGGGATTTTGAAATTGTATTTTTATATCAATTAACTTATATTATTTGCTCTGTTAAAATGAAAAAAAAATGGGGAAGTGCCAACTTATTATCTATGAGGTAAGGGTGTCTGAAATTTTAGTATTTAGCAGACATGGACCAAAAGCATTATATTATGTGTTCCTTACTTGTTTTAAATTGTGGCCAGTTATAGCTGTAACCAGAAGCTGAAATGACCTGCAAGCTGTGAGCTGGTCTGGCAATGTGCATTCACACTTAATTGTTTTCACTGGTAGAGCTCTGTCATTGTACTGCTTGCAGTTCCTCAGTAACCTCAGCAGAGCTCTAGAAATAACCAGATTCACTGACTGACCATTGTTGAAAACACTTGAATGCCAGTTGTACTTCTGGCTTGTATTTCTTTGTCAAAACTTCAAACTCAAAAAGGTCTTTTCAGTATTCATCATCAGATCTTAAACTTATGGCACAAAATGATAATTTCAAACTGAATTGGAAATACTCTCTTACAATGCTGATGCTGCTGATCAAAGAAATAATCCAAGTTGTAGAAAATTGTTTGGAAACCAAAACTGTCTGTGTAAAGATGGTCATCACGACAAGTTTTGTAGGTTTTTTCCAACTCCATCAAAGATCAGTGGAATGCTGTTTTCACTTGTAGGCATAGCATTTTGTTACATTTTTCTCGAGTGCTTGTAATACTAATTTTAGCTTTTCTGTTTAATACAATCTGATGAAAATTCATCTGTAGTTCTTCATGTACTGCAAGAGGTACTTAAGTACATGCAGATGATATGGAGTTATTTTGGGTAGCAAAGATGAAGAACAACTACAAATTCTGCAGAAAGACCTCAGAATGTGGAGTGAATGAATGATAAGAGAGGAGGTGAAATTCCATATATGCAACCATAATGGGACACACAGAGAAGGAAGCAATTCTAACTTCACAAGAGTGACGGATTCTGAACTTGCTGTTGTCGCTAGGGAACAAGACACTGGAACTTCAATAGCTACTTTTGTGAAAACATCAGCTCAAATCTCAGTGGTGGTCAAATTCAGTACTGAAAATTAGGAATTAGTAGAAAAGGATAGAGAGCAACCCAGATAACCTCTGATTTCTTCTGTCTGAGGTTTGGTACTATGCAAATCCACATAGCACGCCTAAACTTAAAAGGCTGTTTACACTTTTGATTCCTCCTGTTTCAGAACAGGTAGTAAATTGAGATTCAGAGAAGTGTATGTGGTCTGGAGAGGACAAATAAGTAATGACTAATCACTTTGCCTTATGATATAATAACAAGAGAAACTAGGTGGGAAGCTGTTCAAAATAAAAGAGAGTGCACCTTTTCAAAGCACATGGTGGCTGTGGCATTCCTCAGCCTAAGGGGCTGTAGATGCATCAGTGATGGAAGAAATTTTGGAAACATAGGTCTAGAAGGACTGTATAAATGTACTGAGATCCTGCATTACTGGATGTCTGTAAGCCATTAATCACTGATGGGGAGCAGTATGCTTGCCTTGTTTACCTCATTCTTAAGAATCTCTTATGGGTGACAGGTTTATTAGTCTAGATAGACCATTGCCTTATTCCATCTCCTACACTAAAGAATTTGAGTGCTCTGGGTGGAGGTACTATCTGAATATTGTTTGGCAAAGGGGAGAGTGGATTTCAGGCATAGTACTGAGGAAACATTTTATTATTCGATTGACACGATGAACAGCAACATAATTTTGCCTTTTCCTTTTTTTCTTACCCTTTTTTTTTTCCCTTCTTTTAATCTTTCTGCTTTTCCTCATCTGCTTGCTTTTAATCTCTGCCTCTCTTTAAATTATATCCCCTTTGTACCAAACAATCCTCCAGCCCTAAAGAAAAACAGGGCTAAAAAAAGTAAGCACCCACACTGGTGAATAAACTCTGTGAAGCATTTCCAGCTTTCCTTCTTTGTTCTTCATTCTCCACTGTGGAGCTGAGCTCAGTCTGTGGTCTTCCAGCTATCAGAAAAAATCAGGAGATGCCATAGGGTGAGATTTGAAGGGAGTTATGATTCTTGTTTAATGTTGTTCTCTCTTATTACTATCTACTAAAGGACTTGCAGTTTGTTGTATGCTTGTTCATCAGTTGTTTAGAGGTCAGGTTAAAAAGTGGTTCCAGAGCAACAGCACTGTCTGAACTCCTGGTCCAACATTGGTGGGATGCTGGTGAAGTCAGTCTTGTTTGTGTTGGATCTGTTGTGCTTTCACTGTATTTTCAGTGTTAAGATAGCAATAACAAACATTTAGAGGGATAAAGTTTTTCTGTTTCGATCCAGACAGGGGTGCAAGCCTCTTGTTTTTTCCCCAAGATGAAGCTTTTCTAATCAAGTCACCTTGAATTGAATTAACATAAACAAGTGAGATATTGATTAATTTTTGGAAGTGCTTCCACTGCTTTCTTTCAAGTGGGTTGAACTGAAGTTGTCCCATGACAAGCTCCATTGAAAATCCAGAATTTCTTGTGATGCTCTTACTAATCTTTTTAGAAAGTATTTTAAGTGTTACATACATAGCATAACATTTCACTCTTTATTCTAAAATAGTCAAAAGGACTTTGGTAAAAGGGAATGTGTTTGAAATTAGATACGACGTTAATTTGGCCTCTACTCCTCTGCCTTGGCACTGGAACAGCAATTCATTGGCAAGTTAAAACATTCCCTTTTAGCTTCTGATGACCCAAACTAGTTTGAGCCCCCAAGCCAGCAGTCTTTCTTCATTTACCCTTCCTTCCTTCCTTGAGGCCATTGCTACTGGTTTTATAACAAGCAGGGTCTGGTATCATCAAACCCAGCTGTACACATGCTGGGTGATTGCTGTGACATAACAAATTACATTTCCACAGGCTTTAGTAAAATGCATTTTCATTTATAATGTTACCAGAAAAAAACCTCTCAAAACAATTGGCAAGACTTGCTCTTCAGCACTTCCAGTTACAAGGGAGGGAGTTTTAAGAAAAAGAGGACAATAAATACCAAGGAAAGGTGTATGTATGTTAGGTAACTAATTTCTGAGAAACAAAATATATCCTTAAGGAAATTTTGATCAGATAGTGTTAGGCACTCCATTACTAGGTCTTGGCAGTGCTAAGGGATTCTCAGATCTCTGTCTCTGATAATAATAGCTGAACACCTTTGCCTTTTTTTCTCATCATATTTGTAGAGTTTATCTGTAGCAGCCTCCACAGAAAATCACTGTGTGAAACTTTCTATCAAACAGAAGGACTGTCATTGATTTTTTTTTTTACTATAACATTAATACTGTTGGTACATCCAAATGAAACCAGAGTCCTGTTGTGCTAACCACTGAGTAAATACACAGAGTTATAAACTCTGTGGTTTCCTCAGGTATGGTATTTGTGGATGACAACACATTATCAGCAGTAACCAGTATTATAATGCTCTTAAATAGATAAAAAACCCCAGTACTCTTGATGTTGAATAGTTAGGCAACATAGGATATATGTTAGTTATCTGTATTTTTGGATGATTGATCTGAATTTGAGAACTGAAAGCAAAGCTATAATTTAAAATGAAAAGACTCAATTTTTGTTTTCTTTCCTGATCTCAACTAACAAATCCAAGGAGTATTTTGGCACACTCTGAGTCCTTTCCTGCTGATTTTTCAGTTGTATTTGCTATACAGAATATGCATTTGAATTTTGGTTTGTGCAGTTCTTCATAGGGAGTTCCAAGCAGAACGTAATTGATTCAGGTTTAGAGGATACTTTTCATGCTGTGTCACTTTTAAGACTTGCAGTGTACTACAAGATGCCACTAAATACAGCAGGAACTTTGAGCTTTATTTATCTACACTATCTATTAGTTTTCCACTAATTGCGAATCCCACTGGTGTGCAAGAAAATTGCAGGCACTTCATTTCCTTAAATGGCGCTTTGTTGTATCAACCCAGAAATGCTACAACCAATTCTTGTTCCCACTCAACTCAGAAAAAATAATATTGCCCAAGTATTTGCTGTTGAACAAAACTTCAGAATGCTTACAGGTGTTCTTACTGCATCTACTGAAGAACAATCCTGTTTAATCAGCCAAGTGGGAAACTTTGCCTGACAATCTGCCTTAAGGACTATCTAGGGCATTCCTGATGGTAGTTCCATGTCTGCTGACCCTGGGAACATCCATTAAATGTTGAGTACAAGTGTTTGGAAATTAATTTCCTCAAACACTGTGAAATAAAATTATAAAACAGCAGTATTCTGTCCATTCACATTGCTTTTGATTACAGCAGCAGAGTGAAAGCATTTATGACCATACAGAATTTTGCCAGTTCATACAATTTTCCCCTCAAATAATAGAACATCTCTCCAGCTCCCTCCCTAAAACGAAAGAAGTAACAATGTGAATAGTCCAGAAAACTTTAGACAAAACCTGAGGTCCTTTACTGAACAACCTGACCAAGTAAAAAGGCAATAAAATCAATTATACCATATGTCTAGGGGAGCTGGTCTGAGCCTATCAAGATCATGAGGGATGGAGGAACATAGTTCACACCTCTTCCAGCTTATGGAAAGCAGGAGGAGAAGAGGGTGCCACCATTCAGACATAGGAGACAGCCTAGGGAAAAGAGTCTTCACTTATCTTTCCACAGAGCTTCTTGCTTCCAAGTGCAGCTGCTGTGACATTGCATATGCTTTTGTCTAATGAAGAAATTACTGTGTAAAACTCTCCCAGAAGCTGTTGCTAATGAATATGTCAGATTTTTTTTTTTTGTTTTGGTTACAGGACTTATTATGTTATAACCAGAAACTGCCAATTGTCTACCACGTTGAGTGACTGCTTGCTATTGTCCCATGCATACATACTTTGGAATGAACCTGTCTTTTCCCTTGTGCTAGTTATCCACTTTTACTCAAAATGAACAGCTTTGGGGAGACTTTCTCTCAGAAAAGTCCTTAACTTTTGAATTAGATTTTATCTCCTTGTCCAAGTTGCTGTGTCTTTGGGACATAAAACATAACCTGTTCTTGTGAAAAGTCAAGGATGTTGTCAGGCATGGAGGCTTTGGGTTGCAGTTGTATGAATGTTATTTTTTTCTCGGGCTAATTCAAGTACTTTTTACCATTTTTCAACTGAGTCCTATTATCAATGTCTTCATTTTGATAGGACAAGGAAGAAATTTTTACAGTAATGAAGATAGCATTACCCATGTATCTCTGCATATTTCTTCCTTTACTCACTCTTGTCTTTTTTAATTTTTAATTAGAATTGCTCTCCCCTGCTGACAAAACCGATTGAAATCTGACATCTTTATGCAAACTATTTCATTAACAGTTTTGTCATGCTACAACTATTTTTAAAATTGTAGCCTTTGAATTCTTTGTAAACATATGGCTGATGGAAGAACAAACATTGAATGGCCTTATTTTGTTTATGCACCAGCATCAGTGCACACATGAATCCCCCCACCAGCTCTCAGCTTCTGTTCTGGATTGAGAATGTCCACTAGACACAGGAGGCACTTCAAGGTGTGAAGACATTGGCCCTTGGTCTCCTTTTGTTATCTTCTGCTACTATTTAAAGCATGAGAGCAGACTTACAAGGCTAACATGGGATTTGGTCTCCTTCCTTTCAACTTGTGTCTTTAATGAACCCCCAAGTCTGAATAAGTAGTAAAACCACGTAGTTATTGAATTGGAGCTTGGCCTAACTGCAAAATATAGTGTTTTTTTTCTCTTCAATAGCATGTCTGCACATCCCTCCTCCTGCTTGAGTGTTCTGCAATGAGGCTTATTTATGAAACTTTAGGTATCAAAAGTCAGATTCTGGCCTCCTAGAACAGACTCAGCCTAGGTGTTCCCTTCTGGAGCAAAACATCTTACAAGTTTTCAGTTTGTCCAACCAAATAATGATTATGCAATATTTTTAACAAAGCAGTTTTTATAATGCAAAATATAAAGAAAAAAATAAAAATATTTTAACATGATACTTCTGGTTTAAATAAATTCAGTAACTACAGAGTTTTCAGGCTATGGAAAGGAAAAACAGGGCTACATATTTAATAACTGAACTTATACTGTACAGAATACTAATTATTGCTGAGGGCAGTAAGTCAAGCACTCAAATGTTAGGTAGTAATAGTGGGTAATTTAACCCTAACTAGACACTGGGTATGCATCAAAGCCACTCTGTCACTCCCCTCCTCAGGTGGGCAGGGGAGAAAAAATATAATGAAGGGCTCATGGGTAGAGATAAGGACAAGGAGAGATCACTCACTCATTGCTGTCACAGGTGACACAACTTTGGGAAATTAACTGAACTCCTTATTTCTTACTTATTTTTGCCAAGCAGAATAAGAGTAGCATAACAAGCAGTAAAATAAACCCTAAAAACACCTTCCACCTGCCACTCTCTCCTTCCTGGACTTAACTTTATTCCTGATTTTACACCACAGCCCCAGCAGTGTAGGAAGAAGGGGAAAGGGGGTGACATACAGTTCATGAAATATTTATCCTGCCACTTCGTCCTCAGGCAGAGGAGTCCTTCCCCTGATCCAGCATGGGGAGAAGTCCTCCATGGACTTGTCATACATCAGTCCACCCCACAGGCTGGAGTTCTTCACAAACTGCTCCAGTGTAGTCCCTTCCATGCAATGCAGCCCTGCAGGAACAGGCTGCTCCAGTGTCACCCCACAGGGGACACAAGTCCTGTCAAAAAACCTTTTCCAGTGTGAGCCTCATTCTCCATGGGCCCACAGGTCAGGTTCTGCCATGAGCCTGCTCCAGCATGGGCTTCCCATGGGGCCACAACCTCCTTTGGACATTCCCTTGGTCTGGGATGGGGCCTCCAGGTCCTGCAGGTGGATTTCTGCTCCCCTGTGGACCTCCACTGGCTGCAGGAGAATCTCAGCTCCAGCACCTCCTCCCTCTCCTCTCTCACCTTCCTTGGTGTCTGCAGAGCTGTTGCTCTCACATATTCTCTTGCTTCTCTTCTCTGGCCACAATTGCTTTTGTGCAATAACTTTTCTTTATTAAATATTACATCCCAGAGGTGCTACCACCTTCATTGTTGGGCTGAGCCCTGGCCAGTGACACGTCTGTCTTAGGGCCAGCTGGCATTGGCTCTGTTGGACACGAGGGAAGCTTCCAGTAGCTTCTTAGAGAAGCCATGCCTGTAAGCCCTCCATTACCAGAATCTTGCCATGAAAACCCAATGCAACAGGAATTAGTATCACCAAGTGACCCTTTTTCCATTATCCTGCAGTGCTACTACTTCCAGTTTTTTTGTTCATTATGGAATATAACTTTGCTTATACCCTGAACTGACAATGTCACAATGCAGGCTGATGTATATTTAGAATGTATATGTATACAAGAATGAAAAAAAAAAAACAACTCAGAGTAAAAAATAGCTGCGCACTTTTAAATGGTGTGCCTGCAATAAATGGATGTGTTTTGCTTTGCTAGAAAAGCTCACAGCTGTTTGGGAAATGGTGGGATCTCTTTAATTTGGGGATCACTCTGGGACAGAGGACAAAATGAAGGCTTAAAGTTTGACAGTAGAGAGTTCAGCTCAACACAGATTCTCAACAGATTTTTGGTAGTGCTTATAGGAAACTTTTGAAACACATTTTAAAAAGAAGACACTTGTTAGTTTCTCAAGTACACCAAGATGCACAAAAAACTTGTAGAACAGTGGGCTGGCTTACTTTCAAGTCCAGAAAGACTTAGGTACCTCCTTATACTCTCATTGCTCTAGTCTGGACTGAGTTAAATTAGCAACAAAGCAGAATTTCAGACTGTGAGGAGGGTGCTTTAGTGTCTGAGTAAAATCATCAAAGTAACTCAATTCTGTAGGCTTTGCAGAGTGTGTTTGTGTATGTGTGTCTTTGTTACTTGTTTTTATTTCTCAGTAACAAACACTAGTTTTTAATTTATTTTCTCTTTTGTCTTTGCCTGCTACTGCTTCTATAGCACTTTCAAGTTGTTAAGCATTTTGCTCTGTAGCAATTTCAGGTTACAAAGACTGGGTCTAAACACCATCTAGTTCTTTCCTAACAGGCAACTGAATACAGTATAAGAATAACTGAGGAAAATATCACTTGAACTGGACTTGTAACTTTTATTGCTGCTATCAAATGATCTGACAGGAATTGCACAGCTGGAAAAATGCTTACAATATGTCACACAGCTTGTTAAGATGCTGACTCCCTTCCTACAAAACCCCTCTTGACAAGTACATCTACCTTATTTTGTTCACTGTCAGTCTTAGAGAGTGAAAAGGCAGAGAGCATCTTGGTCACATAAATATGCTGTCAGTGCCTAACTAAAGGGTAAATGAACGCTCATTAAAGACAGTCAAACTCTTTATAAGAAAACCCGTTACTGATTTTTTTTTGTTGTTAATATCTATTTAATTTATGTGCATTTTTAGTGGATTTAAGATATGCTCAAAGCAAAACAATAAAGTTCATACAGAGGTTTGCACTAATTTAGATAAATCGCTTTTTAAAAGTGACTTAGATGTTGGCCTACTTCAAGAATTTACTATTAAAATAATTTAAATAGAATGGGCAATTCCACCACCACTTGGTAAGCTTGCAATAGGGCCTCTAGTGCTAGCTCAGTGCCAAAGAAATGTCTGAGTCATGAGGACTTCACAGCTGGTTAAAATTCCTTTTAGAAATTGAAAATGTCTAATTCTATGAAAGCAGGAGTTATTCCAAGTATCCTCTCTATCCACTCATCCCCAAAAATGCCAGCACAAAACTGAAGTCTAGGTGAGCTCTATATCCTGTGTTTTAGACTTCTTGGCAGTTATAAAGTCATATATATTTATAAGTGTGTCTGTGCATGTGTGGTGTGTTTGCGTGTGTGTGTGCTCTCTATCCAAATCCCACTTGTACTGCTGGGTGATGTAGTAACACAGGAATTCAATATTAATGATTAGGGACAAGCAGACAGGAGCAACTAATGGATTGCAAATATATATGCTAGCTCAGTTTGAAGAGCTGTCTTAGGGCTAATAACCCCAAAAAATGAAAACTTAAATTAGTCTATAAGAAAGTGTGTAAGGCAGCAGAATATATTACCATCCAAAGTAGAGGGGGAAAAGCAAATCTTTTTATTATGTATTAATTTAGAAACCTGTGAATCTTGATTCAAATTTAATAGCCCTTATGTCTCAGGTTTGTAACTTTACATCATTTCAGCCTAAATTCTGACCTATGTAAGAGACCAGAGTTATTAATGTTTCCTATTATTTCTACTCCTCAAACTTTATGACTGGATTTCTCCAAGGCATTCTTCATTTCCACTATCTTCCTCTTCATTTTGAAAGTATCAGTTCAGGGAATTGGCTGAAAGATAGAAAAACAGACACATAAAAATTGTTTGACTGACGGTATTCATTGTAAAATACTTTTTTCCTGGAGGAGATATGAAGGTGAATCAGGAAATGGATGGCATTTTCGGATCACATGAATCAGTACCCAAGAATTCATCATTTTCACCAAATTTCTAACTACTTTTAGGGACTTGAAGTTAGATGGCCCTTATTTAGAACTCATAACTTCTTTAACTGCCTTATCTGTTAGAGACTTTAATGGAAAGAAAGCAGCAATTACTAAAAATCAGGTCACAGATTTATAAATGTAAATGCACATTTATGTATATAGCTGTGTTGAAAATATCTTATGCATTCATGAAAAGAAACCATTTTGTTTGTAAAGAGAGTTAATAATAGAAATGTCATGAGAAATAATACTTTATTATCTTTTGATCACAAATAGTAAATATAAACTCCTCAGTAGAATGTATAGTTCTCAAAAGCCAAGTTTTAGACTCTCACCTAGCTTTTCCTAATTTATAGATATTATGGAAACCAGTAAGCTTAACCTTTAAATACAGAACATAAAGTGTGACAATAACTTAATGGAAAACAACAAAGTTTGTAACTATTGACACTTACTTCCCTATTATTTAAATGAAAAATTGCAATGGTGTCTTTTATTAAGACAAAACAATGTTCAGTCTGACCTTGCCTGGTGTCTGCTACTGGGAATACTCAGCTACAGCCTTTCCTGGCCTGCTTTTTAACAGTCTACTTCCCTACCAGACCCATATGAGGATGAGGATGGCAAACTTAAATCCTCTGCTTTCCTGGGATGAAGATGTCATTCCTATTTTTAACCATAATAGCATCCCAAGTCCCTGGTATTTAAATATGGCAGACTAGTGAAGATCCAGCCTTGCAAGATGATGTTGCTCAATGCAGGAGGGAATGCTGAGTGCTCGCTCAACTCAGGTGTAACAGGGCAAATACTTTCCTGAATCTCAGTGGGAGAGAAGAAAGAAACAGGAATGTAGATTTGAAGATTAGGTATTTCAACAATGTTTTGTAAGTCAGGTAAATTCAAGACACCAGGCTGCACAAACTCTCTGTTCTTAAGCACTGATTCAAGAAATTGTGTTTGTTTGTATGCACCATTCTCCTGCCTGGTCTGCTCTGGAAAGGCTCTGGTCACCAGTAGGGTTTCTCCTCAGTAAAAAATGATGTGGTTAGAAAACACAAAAGTAAGCAATTAACTGTGAGACTTCAAAGTTTTCCTCTGCCTGTTTCTCATGAATTAAACAAAAATGACTAATGTTTTCAATGGTCTGGAAAAAGCAACATGAAGTGGTAAT
Organism: Aegithalos caudatus; assembly: GCA_013389925.1. Classification (NCBI taxonomy): domain Eukaryota; kingdom Metazoa; phylum Chordata; class Aves; order Passeriformes; family Aegithalidae; genus Aegithalos; species Aegithalos caudatus. Next base: position 72,747 of record WEIU01006457.1, on the reverse strand, counting down.
AAAGACTTTGAACTCTGTGATCATGAAGTAAGAAAAGTCCTTTCCCTATGATGGAAACATAACTCAAGGTTCAGTTTTACTGAAGCTAATACCTTCTTCCTGTTTTGTTTTTTTTTTTTTTTTTTTTTTTTTTTTTTTTTTAAACCCAACTTAAACTTTCAATTTACTGTATCGGACTTTGTTTTTCTAAATGGTGAAAGAGATGCTTACTATACAAGGTGCTTTTGATGGGTAATATGAAGACAAGCCTTCTCTTACACTGTGACTTTCCCACCTAAACAGATGGAAATCCACCCCCTTCCCTGCTTTCTAACACTCCTTATATCCTGCCACCACAGGAACGAGCTGAAATCTGGCTTCCCACCAAACTGGCCAAAAGCCTGAAGGTGCTGTGCAGCCTTTTTCTTCCAACTGCAGTACCTTTACTGCTTCCACATGCTGCCATCACTTAATATGCTGGGCTCTATTTTGTTGGAAGGAGAGATCAAAAATAACTAACAGTGGGAAATACAATGTCAGGAAAATAGGAGGCAGAGGAAAGGATGAAATCCATCCTGGAAGAAAAGCTGGATGTGATGGACTTGGTCTTCTGAGGGGTTTCTTTTTTTTTTGTTTTTTTTTTTTTTTCCTTCCTTAAATCAGACAGCGTAGCAGAGCTTCTGCTGCTGCTTTCTCCCTTGCCCTTAGCATCATATTCCTAGATTATATTAGAATATCCTCAATTATTTTGGATATAGTAACACACTGAGGCTTAGCCTAGGATTGAGACACCACTGTTCAACTTGTGAAGAAACAAAAACCCCTCAGCGCCTACTTGCAAGGGTACATCTGGGGATTGCATCACCTAAAATTGCTGGGCTCACTCACTCAACTCATCTGGTTTAACTCTATAACTTAGACATAGCACAGAGTTACATGTAACATTAAAAATGTAACATTTTATACCTTTATTTCAAACATGGTTAATATCACAGGCAGTTTTAGACATCTTTGCCCTTAAGCTTTTAAAATAAAATTAACTAAAATTAAGCTTTGACATAATGACAGTTCTTCCATGAAACTGCTACAGAACTATAAAGTGCATGACTTAAATGCTCTGTGGGTGATATAGAGTCAACATGATTCCAGTGGAATTTTTCTTAGCATGTACTGTATGTAATTAACACAGTATGATATAAAGATATAAATGTGGTGAGTTTGGGGGTTTTGTTTATTCTTTACTTATATGCCTATTGTTTCATAGCCAAACTGTAGAGGAAATGTTAGAGGCTAAATTGTACATCACTCAAGGGGCTAGAATTTTGATTTTTTTTTAATTTTTTTTTTTTTAATAACAATAAGTAATCAGAAAGAATGTTCCAAATTCCAGGACTTCATTTAAATGATAATTTAAAACTTTTGTTAGTGTTTTTTTACTTGAACAAGTTTATTTTATATCCTAGCCAAAGCAAAAGTCTCCCTTGAGTTGGAAGTTTAAGGCAATTTGGATTTGCAACATTGGGCTCGCTGATAAGTTTTGATGCTAGTTGTTTTAATTAGCTAATTTTTATAGGATTACTCTAGCATGGATGAATTCCATGGTTTTGTTTGTTTTAATAAACTCTTACTGCTTTTAGTCTTCTAAATGGAGGTCTTGCTGCTAACAACAAAAGTCAATTTCTGCTGCAGTTCGTAGCAGAAATACGCAAGTGCCGTCATAAAAGAAAAAAACAAACAACTCTGATGGGGTTAATTACAATGCACACATGAACAAAAAATAACCTCCTGGTTTAATACAGGTGACAAAACACAAAAGCATGCGCCGAAAACCCGGTGAGCGCAGAAATGCCAACGCACGTACCTGGGGGAGATGCCTGCGCGCCCCGGCGGCAGCCCCGCAGTGCCACGTCTCACTGTCCCACGCACGCCCCGGGACCTTTATAGGGGACTGTCCCAGAGCCTGGAAATGAACTTTTGGGGCTGACACGTCGATCGTGCCACGGGGGGAGGGAGGGATCTGGGGGGCGGAGAGGGACTCGCCGGAGGCTCTTACGTGGCGGCAGAAATGTCAGCAGCGCGCTCCCCCGCGCAGCGGGGCTAGGGCCGCTGGTGCGGAGCTCCTGTTGCCTACACGGTTCCTCGCCGGAGCCCGGAGGCCCGGGGCCGGAACACTGGGGCTGGCTGGCCGGCTGCGGCGTGGCGTGAGAGGGGTGCGGA
>WEIU01006457.1:46739-69716 GCA_013389925.1 Aegithalos caudatus | reverse complement strand
GGCTCCGGTGCCGGGGGGCGCTGCCGGCGCTCGGAGCCCGTCTCGAGCATTGCCCGGCCCCACCCCCGAAAGTCCACAGAGCCTTTCAGAACGGGCGGTCGTTCTCCCCGAGGACGGTGCTGTTTGGTCGGCTCCAGAAAAAAAACAGACGGACAGGGTGCCGCATCTCCAGAGGGGCCGGAACCCGGACCGCGGGTGCTCCGCGTAGCGGGACCCCCGCGCCGCTCTTGCCCTCGGGAGCGCATTCTCGCCCTGCAGAGCAAGGTGCGTTGCTGTCGCTGAGCCCCGGCTGCGGAGAGGGAGCCGCTAGCTCCAGAATGTTTCGGAGGGTTTTGGCACACTTCAGCAAGTGAAGTTTGCTCAGGCTCATCTTCTGGTGAGAGTAGAAGTGGCGTGAAAGGCACCGGCAATTGTCCGAGAAACGTGGGTTTTCAGTGGGATGTTCGCGTAGCATGATTTGAAACCCCGATGTGCTTTTATACTCGCTGATTTATTTAACTGGATTGTCTTCGGTCTGCGGCGTGACTGTATTTCGGCACTTTCTGAATTGGGGTGTTAGAGTTTACCGTTCCACAACGATGCAGATGGAAACACCTCAGTCAGTTGTATAGATTTATCGTTCTGCGAGGATTGCTTACCAGATAAATGACAACTATTGGGGTTTGTTGTATAATTCCAAAATGCTGAGTGTGCATTGTAGATAAACACAACGATAATCTGCCCGGATTAATTCTGGGGTGCAGCTGGAGTGGGGGGAGCTGTCAGTGTATCTGCTCCTTCAGCAAACTGGACTATCGGCATGAGAGGTCTGTGTGTGCAGGCACACGCAGCCTTGTGAAGATGGTTAGAATTTTCAAGATTATAGCTGTGAAAAACATCCCAAAACTAAAACATGTTGTTAAAGTTATAGTGATAGCATGTTGCAGGAGCCCTAAAGTTGTGCATCTGAAGGTCTTTCTGAAAGTTGTCTAGCCACTCTTGGTTTGAATCTTGGTGTAAAAGCCTGATGTGATGCTAGCCCAGCTACAGTGATATAGAATTCTTTTCACAGTGGAAATTGCACTCAAATCTTACTTCTAGAAGTTTGAGCATCTCCCCGTTGTTATATAAGGCTGACTCAGTTCAGTAAAGTTTGACTTAGAATTGTTGAATTTGCTGTTGTCATACATATAACACATAGTCAATCAAAAGTGCATTGCTGTCTTGAAAGGCTGAGGTATGGCCTTGGGTACTTTGCTTAGTATAGAGAAAGATGTTGGTAGATTTCTGGACTGTGTGCTGTGTTCCCACCTTTCTCTCCAGTAGGTACCAATAATATAACTTTATTACATTTACTAATGAATTCATCTCATTTTCTCATTTTAATGCTGAACAGCTGTGAGGAGTCCTGCTGAGAGCTAAGGTTTTGCTCTGGAGTGTGGCAGTTTACTTCTCTGTTCAAGAGGTTGTTTTGAACTAAGTAGTGTAAACACTGGATTCTGAGTTGTACTGCTTATTCCTTGGGATGTTGTAACAGAATTGTTTTGGTTGACAAAGCTGAAGGCATTAATTTCTGAAGCGTCTAATTTATTTTAATCTTTAACTAGCGCTGTTTTCATAAAATACTTACAGGTAGTAGGAGTGCCTGTGCACTTTGTAATGATCCATAAACATGGTTGTAGCAGGTTTGTTGTACTCATTTCCTGCTGGGTAAAGATACGGAGGGTGGTAACTGTGTATTGGTGTTGTTTTCAGAAGAAAGAGTTGTGTGGTCGTTTGTTTTTCACTCTCTTTTCCCCCAGCTACTTAGGGAACCCGTGTGGATTCTGACTTCTGTTGATACAGTCTTGTACAAATACGGGATTTTCAATGAATGAAGTTCATTACTTTTCAGGGAGTAACTGTACACTACAATCTGTGAACTGCAGAAATACAACACAATTCTGCAAATGTTGGCTTTTGTGTAAGAGGTTGCATGCAGGAATTCAGCTGAGCGCCTGGGGTGAGCAGGAACAGGGAGACCCATTTCTGCCCTCTGGTCTGCAACAACTTTATCAGCAGTGTTGGCTGGGTCTGATTTCTGTGCTGTGGGACACGTAAGTGGATTGCTGATACTACTATCAGTTGATAGTAGGTGTGTACTACCAGTACTATCTGTTGATAGTGGGGAGGAGGGTGTGTGAAATCTGATACTGCGCTACTTCATGTAAAGCAGTATCTAGTAATTGGTTCATATGTTGTGAGGATGGACTTCTGAATAGCAGTGAAATACGATTTAGCTTTAGATTTAACATCTGGTTTATAAAATTTTGGTATGCTCTTGATGTTTGGTAATGTATGTTCTGAAGTTACTATGGCTCCTGAGATTAATTGCTATTGCTATGACCGTAATTATAGGAAGCAGCACTGAGGAGCTTCTCCTTTTCTGTAACATCGTTTTATGGAAATGTTTAATGGGCATTCTTGTCAATGCAGAGTTCCCCAAATTATTGTTAATCAGTCTGTTTCTCTTTAATATCATCCTTTCATCCATTCTGGCATGTGTATGCATTCTGATTTGGAAACAGTGTTACATTACAGCCTATAAGTTCCTTTTCTCCTAATGTGTTTTGCAAAGCTGTAGCTCCTTCAAAAGAACAAATTCTTCGGGTTCTCTGTTTTGTTATTTTGTTCTGTTTTTGTCAAACACCATAAACATTTTTTCAAACTGACCCTTTTGAGGTATGTTTGCCAACTATTGGCGGCAGGCTGGATTTAATTTCCAGGCTGCAGCACTGCAGCTGTGACCCGTGAAAGGCAGGTGGCACTCTGCTATCTGCAGTTCTTACAGACACCTGGGGAATGCCACAGCTCGAGCTGTGCACTTCAGGTATGGTTTGCTATTAAATCTGTTGCTGCTAAAATGGAATTTTTTTTTTAAACCAAGGTTGGGAGTTTTATTTTAGTTTTCTTTATAAATACATCCTATGATTTATTTAAGAAATTTGCCAGTTTGCATCTAACTATAGCACATTTGCTTAGCATTTGTCAGGAAGGTAGCAAATGTAAACCAAGTTAATGACCCCCAAAGTGCAGTCTAATTAGTGTCCTCTTGATTTTTTTGCTAGAATGTACATTCCAAAGTATGAAACATGCAAATCTTATGTCATTTAGTGGATTTGTTCATGCCTCTGTTCTCAAATTTGTGTTTTCTCTGGGGAACTTTGATGCAATCCAATTGTCTGCTGTGTAGTATGAACTCTTTATCTCCATGCATAAATACATTAATAAAATTAATCTGTCATTTGGGGAGATTGATTTTGTAAGAGATTTTCTAGTGTCCCAGTATATATTAGAAAGTCAGGCAACTCACAGAAAGTTCTCAGTGATAGTAGCAGAAAACTGGGATTGATACACAGTCTGCACTGAGACTTTTGCAGTGAAACTCTTGAGTTTAGCTTAACTGTTGAAACTTATCTTTTCAAATATTATCTTTTCTTTGCCAACAGTTTGAATAACTTGTTCAGAAAGTTTAAATGCTGTGTAGCATTTTACCGTGCTATCATTTCCAGACTTATCTCCAATTAGCTTATCTGTGTTATGAAATTTCTTGCATGATAGCCAGATAACACAGTTTTTCATTCCTTTTCAATTTTTTTCTTTTTTAAAATCAGGGTATATCCCTGAGCTCCAGTACACCTTAGAATTGTTGGATCTTAATTTCTGACAGAGCTAGTCTATCTTTTCATTGTTACCAACCTCAGTAATAGAGATTAGTTTCATTTAGGGGATGTTGATTGAGTGGCTCTGAATCTTTGGCATTTAATATTCTGATTTTTTTTAATCCCTTGCTAGATGAATAGCAACATGCATCCATTTTGCAGTATTTATTTGGTTTAGGAGAAACTCAGAGAAATTCTAACTTTGAAAATACTGAAATGCAGCCTTTTACTCTTCTCTCTCTCTGTAATACTGGGATACATGCTTAGGCATCACTAAATACATGTGATGAATCAATTAGGGAATGTGTGATGGCTGAAGGATTGGCTTTTAATGTGAATTGGGTGGGCTGAAGAAATGGGCTGTACTATGAATTGTATGGATTTTCCCACTTCTTTTCCCCACCTCTCTCCAAATTTCAAAATTGAGCTGCTGTCTTTGGTGCTGTTGTCCTTCTCTGAATTGCTAGTCTAATTGGAAACCCAGAATGCTATTGAAATGTGCTTTTTTGTTAGACTTAGGTTTAAGTGGGAATCAGAAATGCTTAATATAAACTTAACTATAAGGCCTCTGTAGCTAGGGAGAAAATATTTTAATAATTTTGGGCCCTGTTCTTCTGACCCACATTAATCTTACTGCTGAATCAGTCATTTCTCTTACTGGTGAACTCTACAGACAAAGGTATGAGAATAAGTATTTGTTTGTAGTTTTAAAAGTTATGAGGCAGTTGTTCCTCACTGTGTTTTCTTCAGCACACAGTCTTTTCATAAATTCCTGTTGCCTTTTTCTTTCACTCTTTCTACATGTTTTTTCACCATCTCTGTCATTTCTGTGACCTCTTTCACTGGAAACCCACTAACATTTGCATTGGCAAACCCCCCTAATTATGAAGGGCACCCTAAGAGCATGGCTGAAATGACCTTGTTGTGGGAGAAAATGTATGGGATGAAACCATTTCTGTTGACCTTGTCTGATAGTGAAATTGCCTTTTATTTGAGGAAAAACTCCTGACCTTACCAATTATAGGATGGCAGGTCATGTGTATTGCTTTGTGTTTCTCAATATCTGGCAGGGTTTCAGGGCTTCTTTACTAAGTCCTAGTCAAAGCTGGGGACTGTGAAAAGAAATTATCCACAGCCATTGGGCTGTTATGTTGCTTACCATGACTTCACTTGCTGATGGTCTCTTCTCTTGATGGTCTTGCTTTCTTATTCTGAACTTGCAATAGGGATATATAGTTGTCTTCCTATTTTTTCTCATATAAACTGAGTATGTGTAGTCCAAATTCTAGCTGCTTCTCATGCTCCAGTGCATACTTTTCCTTGTTGCTTTTTAAACCTAAGCAATTATATGGAAATATCTAGGAGACAGTACAGAAAATTGTTACTAGTGTCAGATGTTATATTACCCAATGCTGCAAAATGGGACTCCTTAACTTAGCCAAAAGATGCTTTGGATATTTTTCTGGTAGTGTTCTTCAAGGTGTATTAGCCTGGGATAGGCCAAAAGCCTGATGACTCCTATGATCCTGATCAGTGGCTGTGATGATGAAGTTGCTAAAGATGATGTTGGTACTATTGTTGTCAATTGTGATCATTTTCTGACCCTGTAAATCCATGTCCTGGCTCTCACTTGATAATATAGTTCAGAAAAACCCAACCAACCAGAAACCCCCCTTAATTCCTGTCCACTATTAACAACTTCCTGACCTGAACACCATTGTATACCATGATTCCCAAAGGCAGGCAGATATAGGTGGAGAATCCTGTGCTGTCAAAGAGTGCTGTTGTAGTTTGTTGTCCACCTTGGAAATTCTGGGACTATGTCAATCCATTGCCTACTGGGTCCTTTTAGTTGTGCTAGTGTGGAATCACAGTATAAACAGTGTTAGGGAACTGATCATCTTAAAACTTTGCCTTTGAAGTACCAATCCTAGGCTCCACAGGCACTGATTTCAGTGTAACTGCAGGTGTGCAATGACTCTTGTCAGGCAGGGAAGGAGAGGAGAGGAGGACTGTGTGTGCAGAGGAAAATTCTGATTGGTCCCTCAAATAACAATGAAATGTGGAGGATTTTGCCTTGGCATTTTAGAGTGTAACCAGACAGCTTTTTGTTATGTCAGCTTTATAACAGGCAGTAAGCTCTCTTGTGGAGGTTGCAAATGGGCTGAGGCACAGCTGTATGCCTGTCTCCACCACAGTCTAAACTCACCTCCTGAGGACTGAGGTGCCTGAGAGGCAATGCCTCATTGCACTGCCCTTGAGTGTGTCAGAAGTGGGGAAATTCAAGGAATTAATCTGTTAAATACTGAAGTTCAGTCTTCCAGAGCTTGTCTGGCAGACCTTACTCTACTGAAAAACGATAATGGATTCTGATACGTGCTGTTGGGATTGATAGTAGAAAGCCACAAAACCCTTCTACATTTCTGTGCCAGGACAGGAGCATGAGTTCACGTGTACATGCAACATGAGTTCTAGAGACGCACAAGAGTTGAAGCTGATATTTGTGGGAAGAAAAACTTCTCTTGATGTATGTGGGTAGAAGTCCGAAAATGCTGCTACCCTGGGCTCTGGAGACTTGTCTAGCTGATGTAATTCTGTTGTAAGTCTTGGTCAGAGTTTACAGACTTTCTTGAATTTTCCAAGAAAGCTGCTGGATTTCCAGGTTATCTTCTGTTGCTTTCCTAAGCGCATAGTGTCAGACTCTTTACCTAAGCATTAGTTAAATCTTTAATATAGAAAGCAACCCAGTGAAGCCTGGGCATCATGCTTTAATGTCTGGTTCCAAAAACAAAACAAAACAAAAACAAAACCAAACCAACCAAACAAAAATAAAAAGTAATTACAAACCACAGCAAAAAGAGATCTGGGCTCTAGAGCTGAATTTCTGTTCTTTTTCTTGCCATTGTTGTCTATTGTTTTAAATTAAATTAATGGTCTGAGTGGAGGAACTTTATTTTTTCCTCCAGTATTCTTTCTTTAAGTGAGTTTGCAAGTTTGATTAGAAAATTCCATTTTTGCTCACTTATCTATAACTGTCAGGGGAGATTGTTTTGCAAATTTATTTAATCTGAAGGCCAACGAGATCAGTATCAAAGTTGGAAGAAAAATAATCTTGAACTAGAGGTAAACACTTAATTCTGATATTTAGCTTGACTCTTTATATTTTTCTCTCAAACCCATAATCATGAAGTGCTCTTAAAATAACTTGAGCAAACGTTATTTTTTTTTTAGAGTACCCCAATGAACTCATTGCTGGCAATGGCTGTCTGCCTCTTGGGGAAAAGGACATATTAGTCTTTTTATAGGATGACTGTTGACAAAGCTTGTCCTTCAGCTTCACTTGTAGAGCTGCTGTGTTGTAATTGTTCCTTTTTACCAGAAGGCTAAAAAAAGAACTAGTTTGCTGTGGAGGCACAACACTAATATTTTGATAAGAGGAAATATAAGAAATATAGGACTTGTTTAACTGGAAATATAGGCAGCTCCATTTGTTTGTGAGGAACAATTTGTGTGCTTAACTTACCTTTCAGATTTACTGTGAATTCTGTATAAACCAGACCTGATTATAAATGCATGTGTTTGTTTATTTTGGGGATTTAGCATTTCCCTTAAAAAAGTAATTTAAACAAGAGGTTTGGGTTTTTTTTCCCTGCTGCTCTCATTAACCTTGATCTTTTTTGTAAGCCCCAAATTTCTAATGCCAACACTGAAAATTTTGGAAATGGCATTCAAAATAAGTGGAGCAGTTGACACCAGGCCTGTTCCCAGCTGTGTGCACATCCTGACGCCTTCAAAGATTTATCTGTAGCTGTAGATCTAGTCTAGAGAACCTGATTACAGATAAAACCTGGGGATCTAGAGATTTCTGGTTTTAACTAGCAGCTTTAGTTTGCTTCTTGCCAAGTGACCAGTCACTTGTCCTCTCTTGCCCCTTTCTGCATCATGAAAAATGTTGCTCTATGACGTCTGAGACCTTGTCTCCGTTTGGGGACTGAAACTTTCCAAGCCTTACAAGAAATTTTGCACGTTGAATCTTCTGGCTTCCACATAAAACCTTATTTTCTACAAATCAATCTTCATTTAAAGAATAGTGTTTCTGTGTATTAATATCTATAGATAGTTAATAATTTGAATGGTCAGTCTTTGAAAAAAACTGTTCCTGAATATCATTAATGTTGTCTTTTAGGTACTTCTAATGCCATCTTTCATCCCAAAACATTAAGAAGAGAAAAAAACCACAGCCTTTGGGTTCATAACAGCATCTGGGTTTATTTCCATAGTTGTATTGCTTGTCCGAAAAACATCAGGGTTATGTGAACTGGAGTGCTCATAGGAACCTTTTGTGACTTGAGTGGTAAGGATTTGAGTTAACAAGAATTAGTATTATATTATTCAGGTTTAAATGTCATACTGTGACTGAAAGGAGTTTGGAGTTGCTCTGTCAGGCAGCTGACTAGGGAGAATGTGCTGAGCAGAGGATAATCTCTTCAGTTTCAGCAACGGCAACTGATACATAAACTAGTAGTTTCTTCTTCTGAAATGTTTCATTTGGCTTCTTTTTCCACAGTAGTTCCCAAGATTCACTATTTTAACAGTATTTGGGCTTATAACTCTAGTCTTTATGTTGCAAAATGTGGAGCATGTAAGATTTTCTTAAGGAAAAATGTTCATTGATGTTTCATCTTTGTGTACTTTTAAGTCTAATCATCAAGAAAGGAGATTTAATCCATGAAAGAGAGAGCAGCTAACAAGCAAACTATAAATGGTGTCCAGGTGTTAGAAGTACAAATTACTTGTTGGTAGAATTGCCTTGTTAAGGTTTAGGACTGGACATGCTTCAGTGATCTCAGACCTAGGGGGAGGTTAACAAAGCTTGGCGAGAAGGATGTCCACCATTGATAGTGAACACAGAATGCAGAATTTAAGGGCCATGAAGACATCTGGCAGAACTCCCAAGACAATGAAGAAACTAACAAAGCCAACTCAGCAACTGTGCTGAAATCAGCTCTGTCTGGGTAAAAGGTAACTCTGGCAGGGGCAGATTGCAACCACCAACTCATGGACCACTGACCCAAGAAACCCAGCAACTCAAAAGAAGTACTCTGAGAATGGGACTAATTAGCTTGGGAAGCAAGAGAATCATTTACCAATAGAAGATAGAATACTAATTAAAAAGAGAACCACGTAACTTGTAGCCAATGAATACTAATTCTTTTGTTTTCTAAAATGTATAAATAGTAAAAAGTTTTGGTAGTTGACCTGCTTGATTTGTGTAGTATCACTGAGAACCCAGGTTTGTGCAACTCTGAAATAAATAAGCAATATCTCTCTTGAGTGTGTAACTATTGGCTTGTTGCACACTGGGTAATGAATCCAATTTTTCTGGACAACATTTACGTGTTGGTCCCAGGAACTCATCAACAGAGAAAGCTGTTGCATCAATTTTCCATTATCCACTTTTCTGGGACTATGCCTAGCTGCTCAAAAATGAATGGAAATTTAGCATCCTTGCCCCAAGGAATTTATGGATGGAATCAGTTTTGTCTGGTAAGATCACTTCCAGTGCATTCCGCTGTAGCTCAGCATGGGAAGTGAAGGATGCAAGTCAACATGCAGAATCATTGAAATGGTAAGATACTTCTCATACTTCTGGCAGTAATATTTTCATACTTGCAATGCTATAGAAAACATTTTGTAGGCTCTGTACTTTGTATTTAAATATCATCTCTGAAGTATGTTTTCTTTCGGCCTTCCTTACTCAAAGTTCTACTTCAGTAAGTCCTGAAAGTTTACTGCTAACTCTTGCCAAGTTTCTAATGTTTCCAGACCTGTTGGAATGAGTCCAGAGGAGAGCAGAGCTGGAGCACCTCTCCTGTGAGGACTGACTAAGAGAGTTGGAGCTGTTCAGCCTGTAGAAGAGAAGGCTGTGGGGAGACCTTGTGGCACCTCACAATAACTAAAGGGGGCCTACAAGAAAGCTGAAGAGGGACTCTTTGCAAGGGCATGTAGTGACTGGACAAGGGGGAATGGCCTTAAGCTAGATTAAATATTAGGAAGAAATTCTCTACTGTGAGTGAGGGTGGTGAGGCACTGGAACAGATTTCCCAGAGGGATTGTGAGCTCCCAGTCCCTGGAGGTGTTCAAGGCCAGCCTGGATGAGGCTCTGAGTAACCTGGCCTGTTGGAAGGGTCTCTGGCCATGGGGGTTTGGGACTAGATGACCTACCTTGAAAGGAGGTAGAGGTTGGCCTTTTGTCCCAGGAAACTAGCAACAGGACAAGAGGAAATGGCCTCAAGATGGGCCAGGGGAGGTTCAGGTTGGACATCAGGAGGAATTTCATCACTGGAAGGATTGTTAAGCATCAGAATGGGCTGTCCAGGGTGGTGGAGTCAGTGTCTGAAAGTGTTCAAGATGTGACAGGATGTGGCACTTAGTGCTGTGGTTTAGTAGACGAGGGACTTTTCCATCAAAGGCTGGAGTCAATGACCTTGGAGGTCTTTTCCAGTGTTAGTGATTTCATGATTTTAAGGTCCTTTCCAAACCTAATCATTCCATGGTTTAATAATTCTGGTGTCTTATGCAGTGTGGCATAAAGCAAGCTGGAGGCACAAGCTAGTTGCCTTCCTCTGGCATTTGTGTTCCAGGCAGCTGCCTGTATCCTGTAGGTGACATGTTCTGTTTGCTCAAGGTTCTGACCCATCAAAGGAAAATGAAGTCTAACACATCTCTGTAGTAAAACTACAGTGTTGAAAGATACTTTAGTAATGTGTGACAAATGTATATGATTTAATTGAACGCTGTGCTAGACAGAATTATTTGAGCAATAATTTCTGCGTAGAAATTGTTGGGTGGGGCTCAGTGACCAAAATTATTCTGTCCAGATAACTGGTTCATACTGTTCCCTCCTGACAGTAAAACTTATCTATAATTTAAGAGATTCATATTAATAGTAAAATGTGTATGTGACACTTGTAATTTCCTAACAAACTCTTTGCAAAGAGAATTTATAAATACTTACTGGTTTACTCTATGAATGGTCAAAATTAACCTCACTTTACAGTTCCTAAACATATTTGTAGGGTTGCTGGCTTGGGGGTAGGCATTTTTCTCTTTACACACATGTATTCACCACATTTTTAAGGTCCATTCCAGTTTGTCAAGAAGTGGAACTGGCTAGATATTAGATAATAATCTCTTCGTTTGTATAGTCAAATTGCTGCTGTAGTATCCCACAGAGTAATAGTGGAAGGACAAGGGAGGCCTTTCTGCTGGGAAGAACTTACGCGCTTCAGTCCAGTGGTTAGTGCACAAGATTGTTCCAAAGACGAAGTGAAGCTGAGATAAGTACACTGTTCTCATAGTTGATAGTTCTATTTTGAGCTCTGAAGAGCTCATCTCTTTGAAGAACAAAGAAATATTGGTATCAAATATTGATTGTGTAATATCCAAAATTCATAAACTTCTTAACTTTAATCTGGCAAGCTGGACTGCAGGGACAAATGCAGCAACCTTTTCTGGATAGTGAAAAAATGTTAATAAAAGAAATGTCATTTGAATTAATCTTTCATGATTAGTGGGACCTTTTAAAGGTAGATGTGATTAAGTAATTTGTCTGCTTCAGAAAATACAATTGAATCAAAAGAATTTTTGTAAATTATGAAGTTATGTTAATTTAGAGGAATGAGAAACAGAATAAGTGGACTATACAAATGTACACAGACATTTGAGGTTTTAATATACTTTTCTGAAAGCTGATGAATGCTTTGTAAATGCAAATGTTTCTCCATAGTTTGCCTCTGATTTGGTGGTATATCTTGCCATGCACTCTTTCTACAGGCTGTGATTAAGTCTCTGTGTTCTGTAAGATTTAAGTGCAGTTATGTTTTAATTTCTAAATTCTTCAGGTTCTGCTGCCTTGAACTGCAGCTGTAGTTCTGAAAGTGGCATCAATAAGTCCTAGTATGGTCTTTCAGATAATGTGCAGTAATATGTTGCTTTTGTAGGGCTCTTAATTAAAGGTTAGGTTACTTAATGTTAATGAAGAGGGGTGGAATATTGAGGGTTGACATTTAGCACAACTTCATTTAAAAAAATGGAAATAAAAGTTCTACACTGTTTGTTATCTATGTATTAGATTAGCAATGCTAATAAAATGAGCTCTTATGGTCTGTTGAGTTCCTTTTTGCTGTGTACATTTTAAGGCAAAGCCAAATCAGAATATCCCTTGCTTTACTGTTAAGTAATTTGTCTCACTCCTGCTGTGCAGGACAATGCCTAAGGTGTAAGGCAGGCTAGGGTATCTGCATTCTGCTTCTGAGTTAAATGTTAAATGATCCTCTAGCAGTGCTGGTGTAGTTAGCTGATCCCTCTCTGCCTAATCCATCCACAATAAGAACCTGTTGTGAATTTTGTAACTAGGTGGAATTACTCTTCTCTGCTTTCACTCAGCGGTGAGTCAGCCAAGATGGTGTCCCAGCAGGGGAAATAGTGTCTGTGAGCAAGCTGAAGGTTGCCATCAGGAGGTTGCCAAATGTCCTGTTAGTGCTATCACATCTCAGACATGCAGGTCACCTTTCCTGCATTCCTGTCGCCCAGGTTGAGTGTATTGCTGTCACTGAACTCTAAGCAAGCAGGGGGCTTGGGCTGGCAGGAGCCTGCTGGCACACAGAGAGCTGTCAGTTTTTTCCTGTTGCTTTGTGTCCTGAAGCTCAGGACAGAGAAGGGCAGCTGCTGTTATGTAGGTGGGTGGTTTTTTTTTTTTCAAGGAGCAAAGATAGTGATGTAGGTGGTGGGCAAGAGGGGAGAAACAGCTGGTAGAAATAACAGGTGGGATAGGATGTTTTGGGTGAGTGGGAATAGAAGGCTTCAGAGGAAACCAGGGCCTGTGTGCCATGGGAGAACAATGTGGTGGGAGCTAATAGATGGGCAGCTGCAAAATTGTGAAAGCCTTTCTCCCTTCTCTTCAGCACTACAACCTGGCACCCCACTGGGGGCATAGTGCTACCCTCTTAGTCTCACCCTGATTGCTACAGCATCAGGCTCCTTTTGGACTAGATCAAAACCCAAGGCTCCAGCTAACTATATCCACTGCTGCTGCACTGCTTTTCTTAAGTGCTTAAAGGTATACAATTAGCTAATGAATGCCTAACACAGTTTCTCACACACATAACTGCATGAAACTTCATGGCTGTTTTAATGCAAATAATTGGCAGGCGGGAGGAGTTGCTATATAATAGGAAGTACAGAAACTGAATTCCAAGTTGGAAAACTGGGTCAGGCTAGCTGAAGTAATGTCACCAGCTCTGAGGGTGGACACTGTTCTCATTTGCATATTGAAGGTCTTTGGATCTACAGGGATTTCAGCTGTTCTTCAGGTATGAACTTCCATGTATCTTGGTTTTTTTATTTGTTTTGTGTTTATTTTGCGAATTATTGTCTGCTTTGCAGTAGAAATCTAATGTGGGTTATATGATCCTATAGATGTGTTATGGAAATAAACAAGATAATTTTTCAAACTTATAAAATGCATCTTGATTTCTGGAACCCAAAAGAGATCAGCAAGGCCATCCCATAAATTAAAGTATACATTCACTGTGAAATGATAACAACTTTATTTTTTACCTTGGACAGAGGTCTTTGGTTTAGTGTGTTTACTTCATAACCCAGACTCTTTACTCTCCACCTTTTATTTCTGAAAAAATANTTTTTTTTTTTTTTTTACCAAAGACAGCCAAAAGCCAGCCTTTTCATTGTCTGAGAACTTATGATCATCAGAAGACCAATGAAATATTAATGCTTAGTTTGGTGTGGGAACACAGTTGAAATTGGTTGGAAAATCATAATGGACTTCTGGCTGAATTCTATTTGTTAGGGTGAATATGGAACACAAAATATTTGCTTAAATTATCTGTAATACAAAGTGTACTTTGAGATAATAGTAAAAAATTCAATATAGCTTCTTTATTCCACTGTCAGCACATCCCGACTTTCGTTTTTTCCCCCGTGTCTTTAAATATCTTCTTGAAAACCTTTCAAAGGTAATTTTATTAACCTAACATAGTGCAGATGTTGCTAGCTTGAGAAATAAGTCACAATGACTTGTAGTGTTGTGTCAAAAATATCATTTAGAGGCTTAGAATGAGGGGAGCAATTAATGAACAGTCTTCACTATGAACAAATGTCAGAGACTCCTCCAGGGCTAAGCTGCTTCTGTGCCATATTCATTAATTGCTCTTTTGAATAAAGTTGGTGTTGATGAGTGCGTTTAATTAAGCATACCTGAGAAAATCCACAAAAACAGATCAGAAGTTTTAGAATGAAAGATTTGCATTTGATTTGATAAATAAAGACCTTTTCATTCTCAGGGGGTTTTATGCTTCATGTAACTGTTTCTGGCTGACATTTCTCCCTAACTACTGTGTTGTCCTCACTGGAGAGTGGTAGACATTTCTTATGGTTTGCTCCAGGATGCATGCCAAATACCATGCCCATATTTAAGTCTCTATTATTAAATATATATTAAATCTGTCATAATGGAAGACATCTCTCAGAACACTCTGCATCTACCTGCTGAAAAATGGCAGGAGAGGGAAGAAGCACATGTGAGTAGAAGATAGAAATCTTATGCTGCTAAAGCTCATTCCAAACTTGCTGACCCTATAACTTGGTTAAAAACACCTCCTTGGGAAAAATCTCTGAATTCATGCATTTAAAAAAATTATATGTAAATCTGAATTGTTCAATGAACTTTGTGCCTTACAGGTCTAAATTGACACTTGATGAATGGTGGCCCCAAAATCCATGTTATTATGTGAAATACAGTAATACATCTGTCAGCATGGGCTTTTTGTTACAGTTTTGATTCTATTTTGACACCTGGGAGGGTCTGCATAGAAGGAGAAGGCTATTTCTGTATCTTTTTTCTCTGCATTGAAATGAAAATTGCAATAATATATAAAAATACTATTATTTTGTATTTTGATGAGTGGTTTTAGGAGGAGGGAGACCTATTTTAGTTATACTGCTTTTATGTATTTATTTTGGTTTTATTTGTTAGTTCTATTCTGTAAAGTCAATCAGAATGTGTAGAACAGTTTGGTGAAAGGACTCGTAGTTTGCAGTTTTGAGCCAAGTGGTAACTGGAAGCTTTAATAGCCTCTCAGTACCACTTCAGAAATGGAGATGTGCCATTGGACAGACATGTCAGAACTTAGTAAAAATAGCATATCCTACAGTGGGCATTCATCCAGAAATCTAAAATTAGCATTGTATCCTGGATATAGTACTGCAGGTGGTCACAAGCACTAAATTGTATTCAGTACCCTCTGTTATTCAAGCAGGTCTCAACATATTCCTTTTAAACATTCTATGGTTTTATGCAAGGCTACCTTTCTGTTATTTCTGTTGTTCTTTATATGGCATCAAAATGTGAAACGTGTTTCATAGGAATTAAAACAAATCCTTAGCCAGAGATGTTTAGCATCGTGGTTCTGCATGAATGGAAGTCAGTGGCACGATTCCAGCTGACTTCAGCTGGGAGTATTAGTAGAACCTGACTTCTTTCTGATAATGTATATAAACATGCAGCCAGTTGGCAGGTTTGAGTGTGATTTATTTCACATTATTCTGTTTTTCTTGTAGCATTCCAGTAGAGTTTGGCCAAATAGGCATGAAGAAAAGTTCTATCTCTGCATTAGGGGAATGTAAACCCTGAGGAGAAACAGATCTTGGATATTACGGTTTGATTAATTACTTGAATATTTATTCAAATTACATTAGGTTCTGATCAGAGTTATATGGGGAAAGTCTGTACTGATCTTTTCTTGCCATTGTTCTGCCCTCTTCTTCCTATTTCTGGAACAATAGCAGGACACAAGATTTTTAATGACTGTGGGCAGCAGCTTTCTTTAAAACCCACTGGAATGACCTGTAGAAATAAGATGGAATTTTCCTGACATAACTACTGAGTACAGGTGTTAGTTATTGTGTTTGTTTTCAGATGGGATAACAAGAGCATATGTTTCTTACTCTCTCTATAGATGTCTGTATGTGTGTGGGCAGGGTGTGGGAGAGAGACGACAGAACTCTGTGTGTATGTAAATATTCTCCTAGAGGACAAGCACCAAGGCAAAAGATGGTTTCCTTTTTTATTTATATTTTAACTATATGTAATCTTTTTTTAATTATTATTCAGAGGGTATTATTTAGTATTTTGGAGGTTATAAGGTCAGACTTATGACTTTTTAACACTTTTCTCAAGTAAGTTAGGAGACTGCTGCTTTACATTTTCAGATTCATCTGCAGATCTTTAATACTTTGGTCACAGTTTTTTCTACAGCAATTCCTTGTCATATTGAATTCTTGTGAGTATTCCAACAGCTTCTTGAGTGATAAAAGAAATTGTTCATTCTTAATTTAGATGATGTCTGATATCTTCATTACTTTCACTTGTAAGAGTTTAGATAATGCTGGGATGAAGAGGCTGGATTTTTAGGTGCAATATTCATGACTACAATAAAGAGAAAGCCATTCCTGTATACTGAAGGGTATGCAACAAGTACAGTGGGTAAGGCAGAAGTGTAATTTCTCCAAAGATTCTGAGCAGAGGCTTATTATGTTTATTTGCCATAGTAGATTAGTGGCAGGCTTCAAAACAGTGATAAGACTGAGCAGTACTTGTGCTTTGAAAACTGCTGGGGAGAACGCCTGCACATACAAAGTGTTTAATAAAGGTAATTTTAAGTGATAGCAAATGTGTCACACCTTTAAGAAAATGGAGGTGCTCAGTAAACCTAAACTCAGTGGTTTAAGCAAGTTTGCTTTATTAATTATAAGTCTTTGCTATTGTAGGAACAAGTAGTTAAAAAAAAATAGGAGGAAAAGTAAGCTTTTATCCACCAAAATTAACCTGGCATTAACGGGCTTGTGTCACAAGGATCTCTGCTTCTTATTTGCATCTTGGAGAAGCAAATGCTACAGCCATGAAAGTGAATGGTGTTACAAAGGCAGCAGCCTCAATGAAACTTAGTGCATTAGTTAGAAACAGAAATGAGTTCTGTGGATCTGGTTTGCTTTCCAAGTGAAATTGATGTATGTGTGTAAATGCAAGCACCACAAAGAACCTTCTAAGAAAGTATTCAGTACGGGATGAATTTGGGAAAAGCTGGATGTTGTGTCATGAGATCTAATGAAGCTGTAGTTATTTTCTTAGCATGATACTGATTAAAAAGGTAGATAAATAACAGCTTTAAAAAATATGGGCCTATAATGCCTTTCTCCTGTCTAGGGGAGAAATTAGTTTGTACAAGTTGCTTCTAAAACCTTTTTTAAAGCTCAGACTTCTTCAGTGGAAGGTGCTGTATGGGTAAATAGGTCAATTATATCCAAGTTCAGTGAACTTACTTAAAAATAATTTAAAAAAAATTGAGCACTAATGAGCTTCTAATACTCTGATAAAGGAAAAAATCCCATGCTGTTCTAATGTTAACCTGAACAGCAATATAAACAGTTGGAAAACACATTTAAGGTCAAAGAATTCAGAACAGTTTTGATTTCTCCAGTCTTTCTGTTTATAAAATTCTGGTTATGTTCTAAGATTTAAGGAAAAAAAAAAAAAAAAAAAAGAAAAAAAAACCNAAAAAAAAAAAAGGCAACAGCACCTTCCACCCCTTCCCTAAAAAGGAGCATTTTAATGCTTATTTCAACTACAACAGTTGTGCTGGCCTACATGGGGGCTAGTGAAAAGAAAACTTTTGAAGGCTGAGCTTGTTCATGGACTCTGCTTCCCCTTCAGCTTCTGTGCTTCTCAGTAAATGCACCCTGTGCAGGCAAAGCATTCTTGATTCTTCTTTCTGAACAACCACATCAGTGGCTTAGATGGTTCATCTCTTTTTATAAAAAGGATTTAAGCTTCACAAAAACAAATTATTCCCATATTGTTGTTAGTTTTTACACTAATTTTAGACAGAGATACTTTAGATGTGGGGAAAAAAAGTTCTCCATCTTGTTTAGGTGACAACTGGAGACTTGCATGACAAGTAGAAAATGTGACTAGTTCTTTATGATATGACATTTTAGGACAGATGACAAACAGCTTGAATGACATTTGAAATGTGAGATGTTGTAAGAACTCACTGCCATACTGCTCACTGCTGTATGCAAACACTTCTGGGAGAAAAATAAGCTTTTATTTAAAAAGAAAAATGATGAGGGAGAGAAGAGCAAGTTATGCCTTAAGCTATTTCCTTGTATGATTAACACCTGGACGAGCTTCAGAAAATGGCATGTCTTTCTGCTTTTATAATTTCATCAGAGTGGTTATTGACTGAGCAGTAGGGGACTTTTTTTCTTTATCTGGTGCTTTACTGAGTTCTTTGCAGCCTCCTGACTCTGTTAGGAAGCTAAAATTGCAATTTTAGCTATCAGACGTAGAAATCATTAACAACATTTATTGACTTCTAAACTCTTCTGTTATCTCGATGCTGTCACATCACCCTTGCCCACTTTCTACAAAACATAATTGAAAACAATGAAATTTCTCAACTTTTCTGGACAGGTTACAGACTGGAGAAGATTTTTATCTGAGAAAACATCATTCAAGATGAAGCTATAAGAAGCTGCATCTGCTAGCGGTAAGAAAAGCTTTAATAAAGAAATCTCAACAAAAAAAAAAATCACTTTGTGTGACTTTTCTGCTTTGTCCTTTGCATTAAACTAAGGGATGTTTTGCAGAGGTCAGATAAGAAAGTTGTAGTGGAAGTGACACAGAAATCCATTCATGCTGACATCAGAATTCTAGATTTCAGTATCTGTAGCTTTGTTGCATAGCTTAGTTCAGTTTTGCAGTAACAATTAATGCTATGGTTTTGGTTCTTTAGGTTTGATTTATGTATGAAGCCCCTTCAAAAGAATAGGATAGATAGCATTGCAACTGCTTTAGGTGAGAAAATGAGTGAGAATAATTAAATGCAGGTTTAAAGTAGTCTTATTTATTGAAGAGCATTCTCCATGAGGAGTAATAATATCCTGTCAACTAAGAAATGAAGAAAGGGTAAAGAGAAGATAATTTAAATTAAAAAGCAAAGAAATCTTTTAATAGACCAGAAAGTAGGACATGAAGCTTAAAAGCTAAAAAGGAAGCATACTGCAAAAATGTAAACTCCTTTTTAATACATTAGCAAGTCAACATATTTCTCTTACATTTCTCTTTGTATTTGGAACCAAAGCCACACACATACATCTTGCTGGAAATATGTGATTATTTTAATTAGAACCTTGAAAGTTTCTTTGCATATTAAATACAACAGAGGAGTTAGTAAATTGATACACTGGAATGTTAGAAATAAGGTAAAAAGAAACCTGGATGATCACAGTTGTTAAATATTGATTTTGATAGTCTGAGTATTGGAAGTTCTCCCACATTTTGGGAGAAATGTGAAAATTGGGAGTGGTGACAAAAATCTGCTTTCTAATGCTTTATAATAGTATCAGTTGGAGCAAACCTTTGGCCTTCTTGGTATGGATTATATCTGTTCTAAGGATGACATGCATGGAACCATCTTCTCCCCCCCCAAATGATATGTTGATAACTACTCCTGTTTGCTAAGTTTTCTTTCTTTTTGTCACTTTTGTGTACTTTTCATCTTGTAGATTGCCCCTCTGTAAATTTACCAGACAGTAACATCATCTACATAGAAGTCCTGTGCCATGAGATACTGGGAGCTTAAAATCCTAATCAGATATATGTGTATGAACTGTATTATTTGTCCTGATCTGGAATCTGTCTTTATTATTATACTTTTTGAATGCTCAATGTGTCATACTGTCAAAGGAAAATAATTCTCGCTGCCATCCATTGCGTTTTGTTCAATTTAAGGAAGTTTCTGTCAGGTTGCAGTGCTGTGGCTGTGTGTAGATTAGATACTAAAAATTGTGTGAGGAGGATAAAAGAAAGGTTAAGAGGAGTGGTCAGGAAGTAGCAGGGTGTTAGGAGATGGGTTTGGAGTGAGTTCAGAGTGAAGAGGCTGATCAGGATGCGTGGGAAAGGGTTAGGTTGTTCTCAGACATAAGATGCCGAAGGCTGGTATCAATTTGTTGGGAGGAATGTGATGAAAAATGAGACTCTGATAACTGTTTGAAGGTTTAAAAGCAACCTTTGATGTATTGTGAAATACGTGTCCAGTGACATTTTCTAAAACCAAGGATGGCAATGCTGTCAGCTCCACTTTAGATGAGGTCTTGTAGTTTTTTAATGCTGCTACTCTGTGAAAGTAACACTTCTGCTAAGCAGTAGAAGTGTTAAGGCTGTGGGGTGCATGGGGAAGGTGCTTGAGCCACACTGTAAAATGGCACTAGAAGGTGTGTTGTGGCCCAGGAAGCTGTCTCACAGCCACTCAGCTGGCTTCCCAGCTGTCAGGGGCCAGGACCAGTGTGGGACTTCACACAGAGCTGCTGGTGTTTGCGCCGTAAATAGCTCTGAGGAACTGTCACGTTGCATCACTTCCAAAAGAATTGAAGTGATCATCAGGCTGTGCCCACAGTGGGTACTCCCTCCAGTACTCCTTGGGCAGGGGTTTGCTCTCAGCTTTGCCAAAGTGCCTGGGTTCTCCCTGCGATTTCTGAGGTACTTGTCTCTGTCACTGAATGTGCGCAGAGCACAAAGGTAGCCATACATTCACAGCTATTGTGAATGTGCATTTACTCCCAGAATGGTGAATTCCAATTATAATGGGGCACCTGACATTTAAATGAAGAAACAAAATGCCTCAGCATTGATAATTCGGCTTGCATTCATATTCATCATTTTGTCTATACAAGGGAGGGATGGAAAACTTGCCTGGATGTGAAGTGCCAAGCGCAGCTGGACACCAAACTGCAGCATTGTTCTCGAGGGATGAAGGACCTGCAATTTGCGGGAAGCCTACTTGGGAGTAGAGAGCTGTCTGCTTTTGAACAGCAAATTTGCTACTACTTGCTGAAACTTTTGCCCAGTGACTGTAGTTGCTGTTGGCCTCTTTGAAACATACAGAAGCTTGCTTGCTGTACCGTGGTGATTAGAAAATATTAATTTTGTTACACACCAAAATCCCTAATGAAAGTTCTTAATGAAAGGTTGACCATTTTCTGCCACTGTTAATTTCTAAACTTTTTTTTTTTTTCAAACGTAATTGCTGCTATGATTATAGAATACTGAATTGAGTTTGGGGACATATGCAATATTCTTTTAGCCAGTAGTCTAGTCAAATAATTTTTAATGAGACAAAGAGCTTGTTGAACACCCAAATTGGTTTGTTTACTTCAGTAGCTTAACTGCATTAAAATCAAAGGGCTTTCATGGTCAGGGGGTAATCTGTGTCATTGCTGGATGCCATTAATCACCCCCTCGACTGAGTGCAACACTTTTGAAAAGTGACTTATAGATGATTGAATAACTTTACTCTCTACACCATTAATGGCTCCCAGCAGGCTGCTAGCGTGCAATCACAAACATCTGTGCATTTGAAAGTTTCCACTTCCCCAAACACAGACATATTTTACAAAGGAAAAAAGAAAAGGGAAAAAAAGTAATTTGTTTTTGCATGAGTGGTCTTTTGGAAAAAGGGCTAATGGAAAATGTCCATGCCTTAACTTTTGTATGTTACAGTATCATCCAATTTACCTTGAGAACTTTATGCTCTTTATGGCATTAGAAGAATTTTTTGGTTTTAATTTGTTTTTGTTGTTTTTACTCCATAGGATCTTTCTGACATTTGATATCCAGTAGTGAAAGAAAATGTATCCTGCTTGCATAGTAACTCATGGATGTTTTTGTTTTAACTGTGTTTAAAGTAAATGTAGCCTCTTACCCCTAGACACTGCCGAGTGTGGATTACTTATTCAAAGCTGATGATTCAAGCTTTTTTGTAAATCAGCTTAACAGAACAGAGAACAAAAATCGTTTCTCCAGGCAGTCTGCTACTTTTAAAGTGGTCTTTTAGACAAGCATTTATTTACTTGGGGACAGAGTGCTGGGCCTTGACTGTTTCCTCTCTACATGGTGTCAGCGTGGTTCCTCACCACACCTGTCCCAGGTGGGTGCTGCATAGCTGTTGTGACCATCACAGAATCACTGAGTGAAGGTTGCTTGGGAGTGGAACAGATTGTCCAATTAACCATCCATGTTCAAACCATATTTGTTTTCATTTAGCCTCTTCTAGCACATTTTACAGACTATCTTAAATTTTTACTTTTGAGGACTTCCAGTATTTGTCCTACATATCCTGTAGAGTATTAATCTAAGACTAACATCTTAAAAGCATGAGATTGATGGTGCTGTTTCACAATTCACTTTTCACTGTTCTTGCAGTGAAAAGACCTCACCCAAGAGGACTTGATATGTAGAAAAAAAGAAAAAAAAAAAGGGATGACCCAAAGGAAATAAGAAGAAGGAAGGATGCCTCCTTTATCGGTCAAAGATAATTGGTTCTGTACTGAATACACGTTATAAGTTATCTATGGGTGAGGATATGACAGGATTAATCAGTTTCATGAAGCAGTGAAAATTTACTGTGTAATTGAAAGGTGAAAGGTTTGCATCTGTTAATCAGATTGGTACTGGGGTAAGATAAAGATAGCCTTGAGTTAGAAGTCTAACAATTAATAATGAAAAGGAAAGTGAGATGAATTGTGTGTGTTCCAACAGCTATGCAGAATGGGACTCCTAGGTAAGTATCTGTTACTCCAGAGTATGTTATAACCAATAGTTATGTATAGCGGGAGAATAGGACACCTGAAGTTTCTGTTAAGTACCTCTTTGACAAAGCTAACTATGATTTTAGAAGACTGGGCTTCTTTTCTTATTCCAGCGTTGCTACTGGGAGTGAGAAATGTTAGATGGATTCAGAGTTCCCACTTCGCTATCAAGTGGGGAGGCAGATTTTTCATGCTGTCTCAAATAACTTGTCCAGCTGCTTAGATGAAGCGCCCTGTAATTTGCCACCTAATGGGTCTTGTGTCCCTGAAAATTCTTCCTGTCGGAATTTTTTTTTTCTGTGACTTCTAACCTGCTGAACTTCTGTGGTTTAAGTGTACTCATCACTGGTGTCCTGGACTGAGCACCATAATGTTCAATTCTGTGCAGAATATATGAGTTTTGAGCTTCCTGAATGTATTCTGGCTTGTCATCTGAACTGGTAATTCCTATTGATGGTAAGAAAATGGTAGAAAAAACGCATGGCAGACAGAGGGATCATATTGTGCAATATTTTTTTTTTTTGCCCACTACACTGGTATGTTTTATCTGTACATGTGTTGCACTACC
>WEIU01006457.1:31319-46707 GCA_013389925.1 Aegithalos caudatus | reverse complement strand
TTTTTTTTTTTTTGCTTCAGAAAGTTACTTGATTATTAACAGTAAATCCACAGTAAGACAGACCTTTCTCATGTACAAATACTTCCCTGCAGAATTTCTGTAGCCAGAGGAATTTAAGCAGCTACACTACTAGTAGCAAGGATTGGTCGCAAAACTTCTTTGTCAAAAGGAGATATTGTTTGGTCTTATGTCTGGCCATACTGATGACTGTGATCTTGTTAAATGCTTTCCACTACCCATATTATTTTATATGTATATATTTGTATTATGCAAGAGAGGGCCTTTGTGTGTCAAGACCAGGAAAATGAGTTTTCATCCCACCAAGTCAGAATCAATAAAAGGAGGCTCATTAACTACTGGCACTTGTCCTGGAACATAAACTAAAGTTGCTATTAAAAGAATGTGGCTGTAGATTAAACCTATCTTTAGCATAAGCATCCAATAGAACATCAAGAGGAGAGCCAATAAATAATATTTAAGTTTTAGAATCCTTTTCCTTTATAAATTAAAGGAAATTAAGTCTTACTTGTTCTGTATGATTTCTTTTTTCTCCCTTCCCACCTTATGATACGACGCAGAAATTAAGGCACAGAACCCAGTGAGCTCGAAGGCAGGAAAAAGAGAGCAAGTTTATTTACCACTTGGGTTTTATAGTTTTCCAGGGATTACCCCTGGATTGGATGGAGAAGTTACCACCTCTCCATCCACACTGGTGGAGACAAAAGTCCATCAAATGTGTCTCCTTGAGAAAAGAATGTAAACATAGATTGTTTTCCTACAGAGTCCTTGAAAGGACTCCACTTCAACATATAAACATACAAAAAGAACCTCAGAAAATCAGAAGATTTTAGAAACTCTCAGAAGGCTTTAGAAATGTGGGTGACACCACCTCCCCTAGTGCTTGTAGGTAGTGTTGGATTATTCAGCTGCAAAGAGTTTGTTGTGAATTTATCCCAAATATTCAGACTTTAATTTATTCTCTTTTAATTTTCATTGTTGGTGGCTGAAACTTGGTTGCTTAACTGCTCTTTGAATTCTCTGCTGCAGCTGTCAATGCTGGTGGCCCTATTCTGCTGGTAGATTTAGTACTACAAAGTTGGGCTTCAATCACCAGTGTTTTCTGTAGGCAGTGGGCAAATATGTCCAAGAACCATAAGGAGCTGAGGCTGGATCTGTGCAGACACTGGTAGGCACTGCTTGTGGATACTGTGTTCACTCTCCACTTGTTCTGGTTTATGTCAGCTCTGAGCTTGTCCAGACATTTTTCATTGCAGCTTCTGAGCAGCCCTGCTCTCCAGGGGGTGGGGAGGTCTCCCTGTGCCAGCCCCAGTGCTCTGGCTGTACCTCCTGCCATAACTCCATACTAGGGAGACCTTGTCTTAGCTGCAGGAAACCTCTGGGACTGTGGCAGAAATGGGAAACTGCAGTAAGTGAAATGTGCTCTACGTGGATCTACACGTCCTCTGATTTGGAGCTTGTGTGTTTACAGACCATGATAACTGAAGCTAAACAAAGCCAAGTAGCCTTTAAAAGATGTAATAAAAACAAACAAGTGTGTACATCTCTCTTCCTAGATGACTTCATTATGGCAATGGCTTGGAAGTGAGGTTATAACTAATACTCAAAGGTGTCATTCTCCTTTGTTTATAACCTGCTTTCGCATCGGAATGATGGAGTCCCACCCTGTCTCATACTTGCAGCAAAGTTGATTTGGGTTTTTTCCCCTGCCTTCTAAGCTGGTAATAGAGAAGTACAATCATATGTTGCATCTGTCTTTGTTGACATCAAACATTAATAACAAAATTTTATTCTCCTGTTTTTGTAGAGAATTGTCTAGCTGAAAACTGAACTGTGTAGGAGCATGGGGGAAAATAACATGTGTGAGCAAAACCAAGCCTGGATATTAAAAAAAAATCCAAAACTCATGAGTAATTAACTAATTACTAGTCAGTCTGAATTACATATAGATGGAGGTTTTCTATTTTGCGACAACATGCTTATAGTGTTCTGAACCCTTTGTCTTTGCTTATTGTCTGGCTTACATGTGCCAGCAAAAGCTGTTTGCAGTCTTGCATCATGGCACAGAAGTGGCCAGATTTCAACAGGTTTTATGTATCTCTGCTGAACTCCACTTTTTAAAACAGTAGGTTCACACTGATATATGAGTCAGCTTCTGGTAAAGCAAGGTCCTGGAAGAAGGAGTTTTTTCTGGAAACAGTACTTGTAAAGGACTGATCAAGGAGTAAGGTACTGGTTAGGCCTTTTTAAGAATAGTAAGAGTTGCCCTTTAATAAGATAAGATCAACTGTGTAAGATACATTTACAATATAGCTCTGAAGAGCGTATATGTTCCTAAATCATTACTGACTATTTTACACTTTTCATCCTCAGATGTGAATATTAAGTACAAATATCTGTATTTAATACTCAGCACTAAAAGTAAAGTGTATGTTTGGTCAATAAATTAAGGAATTATGAAAAGTTTTGGATGGTCTGAGTTCACATGTCATACAAAGATAACTTGGTCAATTTTATATGAAAAAACTTTTTATTTTTGTCTACCAGAGGAAGAAGCGTAACTTCTAATCAAAACTACAGTGGGATAGTAAAAATAAATAAATTGGGAAGACTTATTTTGCTATGGGTCAATTATGCCACATTTTAAAAAAAAGTATAACTTTCTTAGGTGTATTAATATTATACAACACTAGGGTTGTCACCAGTGTTCACTTCACACCTACTGACACCAGTTTTGCCTGGAAGCTATTCAATAATCACAGAATCAGAGACTGTCCTGAGCTGGAAGGGACCCACAGGCATCCTCAAGTCCAATTCCTAATAATAATGGTATCCAGTGGGTGTTTGTTTTTGTTTTTGGGTGGTACTGTTGACAAAAGAAAATCACAATGACTGTTCAACAGGGACAAGTAAAATTGTTCTGGAACCTAAATACTCTGGCATAGCAAAATGTAACACTTTTCATGTTCTGGTAAGTGTGGGGAGGTCCCTCTCATAGCATGGATAAGTGTCCAGGGAAGGCTGGCCTGCCTGCGGTGTGAGCCAGTGATGCAGAGTGATCTGCACTTGTGGTGCAGGTATTGTGCAGATCAGCCCAGTGTTGCAACCACCATGGGTTGTGTAGCAAAGGAGCTGGGAGCCCTTTTCCAGTGGCAGCTAGAGTCCTGGCTCTTGGGCTTATGCATGGAGATGTCAGTGAGAGTTTCCTGGCACAGAAGTTTCTTTCTGGCAACACTTTAAGCACTTTTTGTTTTCAATCATGTAAATTGTGTGTGAGCTGCAGAACAAGATCTACTATGGTAGAAAAAATGGGAAAATAGAGTAATATTTTCTGCTTTGCTAAAGAAGAGGTAGTGGAAATGACACACCTAGCTATTTTGTGCTATTCAGAATTGGGTTGTTATCATCTGGTCTGAATTAGAAACTGTAAATGAGACTGGTAAAAGAAGTGAATGAAGGAAATTGGTATCAAAGCTAACTGCTTTCCCATATCTTAAGGCAGAAATTAAAAACTAACCTTTTTTTCATACTTGCAAGGGTAATTACAGCTTGACTAGTATCCTTATAGAAAACAGATTTTTGGCCTTAGGATACTTTGGATTGTGGAAGATAGGCTTCCAGAATAAAAAACAACATGCTCAGACTTTTTAAAAAGGTGTTTTTTTTAAAGGATTTGCAATAATGATTTCTTTGCTTCAAGACTTTAGGATAAAAATAGATAAAACAGTGAATTGAAAAAGTCTTTTCCGCCCTGGCTAATGGGTTATTGTCTGCTCTATATATTTAGCTGTATACAAACAAAGATATGGAGATAAGCCTTCCCCCTTTGCTCCCCCCCAAAAAGAAAAAATACAAAACCCACAAACACGACTTTCAAGGGTGCTGTTTTTTGTTTCTGAGTGGGCTAGCAAAGGAGTATTGCTCATATTCAAGCCTTGGCTGTTATCTCTTTTAGCATGTATGGAAATATTCCCAAGTGTCCAGGAACAGACCTGTGAAATCTTTGAGATGAAGGCTGTTTTTTTTTACAAATGTAGTCCTGGTATGGGTTTGTGTACTTACTAAGTTACATTTTGAGTATAAGTTCTTTGTTTGCAAAGTGCAGAACATAATTTATTGCTAAAAAAATGATAAGCTAATGTAGGCTTTTCTTTTGCAACAAGTAATTTATGATGCTCTTATTTATTTTTATATCAAATACCATCTGTGTGCTTTATTATAATACTGTAGTTTTAGCAATTATCTCTACATTTCTAGAGCTGTATCACATATGTTAATAATTTCTTTACTTGTTGGCATTGATCTTTTGTTCCATGCTGTTAGTTCTAAAATCTGGAACTCTGTTGCTTACCTCTAAATTACTTGTCCTTGAGCCATAAAATATGTTTCAGGTTGTTTTGATATTATGTAGATTAAGCATAGAATATTTTAAACCCCACAATACTGTGTGTGTTGATTTATTATTTAAATACAACACAACTTACCTGAGATAGTGAAGTTTCAAATGCAGAAGGCATTTGCAGTGTCTCCTGCACTGTCTTTCTGGGAGTTACTCCTTCTCAAATAGTTACTGTGGATTCATTCATTGTAATCCTTATGCAGGTAACTTCTGGATGAATTGGTGTGTGTTGTAGTCAGAGTCCCTTGTTTGTGAGGGAGAGAATATTTGGCATTTTGAACAGGAGAATGTCTCACGAAGTATCCACAATGGCTTCCTCTGACCAAGGAAGAAGTGATATTGAATAAGGAGGGGAATTTACTGTCATCTCACTTCTACTCTGATTTGAGTATAAAGTCAATTTGAGCTAATTCTATTTGTGTAATTCATTCCTCTTGCAAATGAATCTGAACTAGTCAGAAAAATAAAAAAGATGACTCTGCAGGAAAGTATCTGATTTGCTCATCCCACTTCTGTAATGCTGAAGATGATGGCTAGTTAAGGGTACTTCCAGAACATGGAAGCACCATTTCCATGTTGTTTGAGTTGGCTGCATTGAATGCATCCTGGTATTAAACAACAAAACCAAACAACTTTGTATGATCAGAAGCACAGAGGTATGACTTCTTTCTTGGGGTCCTGTCATGCCTCTCGTTATCATGTTCTGAATGTGCCCACACAACACTTAAAGGCAGAATGAAGCTTGTTCTGTTTGTGGTTCAAGCTGGCTGGCAGGGAGCCAGATCCCATCTGAAGGCAATGCAAACTTTTCAGTTCAATGCAGTGTCAGACTTAACACAATTCTGCTGTGTCTACAAGTCTTATTTTTTCCCCTGGGCAGCTTGGAGCTCCTGAGGTATGACCTTTTCTGCAATACATGGCATAACTGTACTCTTTATCACATATGCCTGTTTTTCTTTGGCAAGTGATGAATTTAGATTCCTATTAGCAACTTTAAGGCTCTTCACTTTTTCTGCTCTACCTACATGCCCAAACTCATTTGCTGTTTGGAACTTTTAACAACAACAGTTAATGGTTTTGACTTTTTTTATGTTCAGTTGCTCTATTACTGCAGCACTTGAAAAACAGCGTATGGAAGAAAATCAAAGTAAAGAATTTGCAATTTAGAAAATTTGTAGCTAACTTTAAAATTGGAAAATCTAACCCAGAGATTTTATATTTGTGTCATGACCGTTTAATTCACATTCCACCTTTCAAGCTAGAGACCCAGAAGGCAAGGGAGGTGCCTGTGGGAAGTTGTGTGTGATTTGCTAATCATAGTGGAGTGAAGGGGTAGTACTGCCCCCAAACTTTGGCTGGAAACCTCAGCCCCATTGTTCTCTCCTCTATAACCCTCAGTGTTACTAAGTGAGAACCTACCCGTGAATGGCCTCTCCCTCCTCCAGCCTCTCCAGCTATAAATAAGTGTGTAATAAAAGCGCAGGACTGAACATGATGGATGTTGGAAAATGACAGAACATCAACAGTCTGGGAAGTGAAACTGTGAAACGCAAGCAGCATACGGTGCCCTGATGAGCTTGTGCACGTAATGCAGCCAAGTCCAAGCATCAAGTGACAGACCAGTAGTAGCTGAAAAACAGGCAGTGGAAGCAGGAATTTGAAGTACCTGTGGTTATCTTGAGTTCTGCAAGGGCCATAATTCCAATATGATTTTCTGCTCTGCATGAAAATTTTCGGTCTGTGGATTGGCTGCACTCTTTCCATATTTATCAAAAAGGACCAGTAGTTGCAGGAACTGAGTTGGTGGCAGGCCATCTAATTCCTTTGACCCTTCAACTGGAATAAGCAAAAGAAGCCAAAGTTACATTTTGCTTTCTTTTTTTTTTTTTTTTTATTACGCCTCTCTAAAGAAGTTGTGATATTCTTGAGATTACAAACAGAATTCATTTTTATCAACTTTATGCTGGTTTCAGAAGCTTGGAAATGATCTTTATCAGAAACTGGAGGCTGATCCTTTTGAAAGAAGGTGTGATGAAGTCATGAGGGTACAGGCATTAATCAGACCTGCTTGCTGTCAAGCAGGTTCTGTGTTCCCTGGATAATCGTAAACCTTGCCGCTGCTTTGTCTCTTAGCAAGGCTAGCTATGCTTTTACAACTAGAGAAGAGAGAAAGTACTTTTTCCTTTTCTCAAGGTTCGTCTAGATAGTTCTCTTAATTTCTACACATCTGTTAGCTGGGGCTGAAAATCATTCATTAATTGGCAGTGTTCTCTGTAGGAAGGAAATACAATCCCGGCTGTAAGATTAAAGTATGACCTGCTCCTTTTTAGCTTCAGACCTATATTTCAGTATTTGTAGTAATTTGTTTGAAGGGCTTGGCCTGGACACCCATTAAAATGTATTTTTTTAACACTTGCTCCAAAACCTTATAACAGTTTCTTTTTTAAAATGTGCAAGGCTGTGATTTACAGCCCCTGCTCTCCAGCTCTGGTGGCGCTATCAAGACCTGTCTGCTTCAGCATGTGGGTGGGTTGACAGGTGTGATAGCAGTGCCTGGACTGTGTCTTTTGCTTCCACAACAGTTTCTTGACAATCAAAGATGGTGTTGACCATGAGTTTCATTTAAAAAAGAGGGTTGTGTGTGTGTGTGTGTGTTGGTTCAATTTTAACACTTTTAACTTTGGATTCTGAAAGGTGTGCTGTTGCTGTTACTTATTTTAAAGAAATCTACTTGAGATGAGGGGTTGCTAAGTTGCCATTCTTTCAATTGGTTACCTATTTTTAGTTTTTCTTTTGTTGTTGTTGTTGGAGGAATAGAGCTGATGTATGTGCAGGATCAGCCTCTTGCTTGTCTTTGGTACCTGTGTGCATAAGGACTCAGGGGAGTTGCAGATTTAGTGGTTTGTTCTGCCTACACAGATGAAAAGTCTGATGTTAACATGTTAATGATAGTTATACATAATGTTTCAGGCCTGCTCTCCACAAAGAAGAAGATAAGCTATGGATTTTGGTTCTTTGGCTTTAACTGGGGCTGGATTAGAGGGCATGGAAATCAAAAGTTACCTTGGTCTTCACTATTGTTTTTCTTTCACTTATCTTTGTGATTGTTTCAAACCTATGTGTGTGGAAGTCCCAAGACCAAGTCTTCAATGATCTTGACTTTGTGACTGTTTTATGACTGAAGTTTAAAAGTTTTTGATTCAAACTTCTTTAAAAGTTCTTGTGGGTGAAGGTGGTATTAATAATATCTTTCAGAATTTGATATTTGGTTTTATAGCATAGTTGTAATGAGTGTTGCCATCTCTTGCAGAATTTAGTATGTCTCTTTTATTGGAGACTACGGAATGCATTTTATGGTTGGGGAAGAGGAAGCTGCAGGGGAGCACATTTCATTTTTTCTGCCACCAAGTCAGAGGACCTAATTTTCCAGACACAGGGCTCTACTACTGTTCTTCTTCTCCCATTTTTGTTAATTGCATGGCTACCACCTCAGTTTGATTTGGAAGACTTCACCAGAACTTGGCAGTTACAGGAGGGATGCTCCTTCCTGTCTGTCTGCCGAGGGCTTGCCCTCACATGTACCTCTGGCACACTGTTTGCCAGGTTTGATGCTGGATTGGAAAGGGCCTTGCTACTGCAACCTGAATGAGCTCTGTCTGTTGGTGGCATTTCAAATTTGTATGTACTTTCCAATGCACCCAGTCACTGGCAGATTTTGATCAAACATCCATCTGAATTCCTTTTCAAAACCTGTAGCTTACATTTATGCAGCCTTTACTCTCCTCTCTAAACTTTACAAGAAGAAAATGTAGAAATTTCCTTAGATGGTGATGATATTTTTATTATTACTGTTATTATTAATGGTTGGTGGTGTGTTGTACTAAATTTTAAGCACTGCAAAGAGTAAAGGACAATATAGATGTGACAGAATATGCATGGGGTGTAATCAGACAAAACGTATGCAGTTGACGATTATGTGACTGCTAAATGAAAACGAAGAGTAGGTAAATAAGGATTGTTTTATAAAACACTGACAGGAACTTATCAGGATGGAAAATCATATATAACTACGGAGAATGTTTCAAGGAGGTTTCTGGAGTATCTGCAGAACAAACGTAAATACATATTCTGTGCCAGAGGAATGTTTTCCTGGTGCCAGGTAATTTTTTTGTTGTCCTGACTGATTTTTTTTGATCCTTCTAATTTAAATGAGATTAAAAAAAGCCACAAAACCCTCTTGACTCCGTTGTTTTCAATATGGGTTTTTTTTTCTAACTCCATCTATTGACATGCCTACCTTATTTTGGTTCTGAAACTCTGTTGTCTAGTCATGTCATTGAACTAAACAATATATTTAAGCTTACGGTAAGATTTAAGATCAAAGGAGACATTTACAAGAGGCGAGTTTTCCAGTGTTACAGGTGACTCTTATACTTGTGAAACTGTTATTTTCCTTCACTTCTCTGTGTCTCTTCTCTTCAATTAAGTGTATAAATCCTCCTGTATTACATCTTTTTTTTTCTTTGTTTTTAATCCAGATGTCTGCTGTGCACATCAGGAGAAAGGCATCATTTGTGTGTGAAAAGTGTGTGATGTGGATCATTATCAGGGGTGAAATCTGTCATTCAGGCCACCCTTACATGAGTTACTGGAGGATATAAGAAACTAATTTGCTGATCTGTGAATCACCTTTGGGGTGAGACCAGAACACAGCCACTGAATTTCAGGACCATGCAAAGGGGACACAGGGGTGGAGACAGGAAACTCATTATAGAGTCATAATTGGTAGAGTTAGGACGAACCTTTAAAGATCATCTTGTCTAATCCCACTGCTGTGGGCAGGAGCATCTTCCTCTAGACCAGGTTGCCCAAACTCATCCAGGCTGACCTTGATAACTTCCAGTGATGGATCACCCAGAGCTTCTCTGGGCAACCTGTTCCAGTATTTCACTGTCTTCTTGACAACAAATTTGTTCCTTATGTCCAATCTAATCTTTCATTTTAAAACTGTCACCTTCTGCCCTGTCACTGGAGATCTTGGTAAGAAGTCTCTCTCTGTCTTTATTTCAGCCCTCTTTATATACTGAAAGGCCAAAATTTAGGTTTCCAGTGCAGCTTCTCTATTTGCTGTCTGGGTCACCAGTTATTGTTTTGTTTGTTGCCAACACAGCCCAGTAAATATATTATATCTCTACTTTTTCTTCAGCTTATCTCCAGTTTTGTATTGTTTCTGTTCTCCTAACCATCCTTTCTTGCCTCTGCAGGCTGTCTGTGCATGTCTGCTCTGTGTTGTTCAGCCCTGACCTGGCCTCCTGAAGTCTTGTTGTCCTGTCTCCTCATAGTCCTTCTTTCCCTTCTGTTCCAGCTAATCCTAAATTCATTACCCTTGATAATCAGATTTTTATTCTTTTTTTTTTCTCCTCAGTTATGAAATGTCCTTAAGTTGTTTTTCACAGGCTAGCCTTTGCATTTCTTCTCTGTTTAACTTCTGGTTTCTTGTCAAAATTATTATTTTCATCCTCCTTCCCTTCCTTTTATCTCAGGTCTAATGGACTAGCAGATCTGATTACATGTTCCCTCCCTGTCTTGTGCTTCTTTTCCTGAGCCTTATGAGGCTGTAATTGTCTCTCTAAACAGCCAAAAGAATCTGATTTTCAAATGAACCCATCTTGTGGGGATATTTTGTTCTCTGTTTATGTTTTTTTTTTATTTTTCAAGAGATACTGCCTCAACTGACCCATTTTGGTCCCTCTACATAGATTCCTATCTCTCTTCTTTTCTTCCTTTTCCCCCAAGGAGCTTCTTTCTCTCCTTGGGAGAGTCCCTGCTAATGAAGGAAAGCCCCTGCCTCCCAATCTCAGTCCTTTCTTGTTTTCATCCTCAGTGCAGCTGGATCCATGGGCTGACTTCACCGGTTATTGCCTGAGGGAGTGTGCTCTGCAACGTCCACATGTCAGCGAGCTGGCCAACTGCTGTTGTTGAAAGATGTGATTTATAATAGATATATTTGTCTCATAGCATTTGACTCAGGCCTAAAGAGAGAGCTAAGTGGAGAAAGGATAGACTTTAGCTGAAATAAAATGTGCAGCTGTTCTCCAAACAGACTGCGTTTATGATCCAGGATAATTGAACTAAAACGATTTGGAAACCTTCTGAGATAAAAAATGCGTCATTTGATGGTTATACTTCTTTTTTCCTGAAGCAGTAGTAAGCTTGCACTCTTTCACTTTTTGATAGGTGAAGCAGCTGGAGAATGGTGTCTTGGAAGGGCTAGTTTGTAAGAACAAAAACATGTCAGTTAATCTGGACAGGCTATATTTGCTCCAAGAGCTGGGCCATACACCTGGTAGATAACAACTTTTCCAAAGGAGCCAGAGTATGGCTGGAAGACACTTCATTATTCCACCCCATTGAATAATAGTGTTGTTCTGACAGGGGAAAAAAAATCAGCATGATAGATACCACTCAAGATCACTCTGGACATTTTTATTTTCACCAGCATATGATGAGGGATCAACTCATAGTGCAAGGACTGGAATGTGGCCAGGACCATGAAGATGACTAGACAAGTTACTTGTGTGCCTGGGATGTTTGGCCTGAGCATGATGTTGCTTTTTTTTTCCTCTGTAATCTCTACAGAGTAGAACTGACATGCTTCTTATAAATAGTGCACAGTAACAGTTGTATGTAAAGGAATTAAATAACATTTTTTCTCCCACCCCTTAACACACATAGTCAATGCAAAATGCCAAAATATGTGATCAATAAATGGTGCAAAGTTCCTGCAAAGTATGCCAATAGGTTTTCTGTGTTCTCATTTCCACTTGAAAGGTATTTCTAATACTCCAAACAGAAAGCACTGTACATGACAGTAATTTTCTGTGTGTTTACTAGAAAACTACAGTGTAGTATCTGTTTTTAACCTCTCTGTCAGCTTCAATCAGGAGTGCTGAATTTTAACCCTAGAACACTTTGACTAATGTGGAAGATTATGATCTCTGGCCTGTGCTACAGAACAGAGGGAAATTGAAATGGCGGACTTGTAAAAATATTGTGTCAGTCAATATTTGTCTTTACATGAGCATACTGAGGTTGGAAAGTGTTGGAGGTGTTCAGCTCTAGGAGTTGTCTAGTAATTATGTGGCAATAGATTTTGCTTTTCCTTCTCCAGCTTGGCTCAAGATGCTGCATGGCAAGATTATTTGTACGCTTGCTGCTACTAAAAGGACAGTGCTAGTTCTGTCTGTGTGCTGGGTTCTATCTATTGAAGGTGACCTTATTCACCCCAGAATGAGAACAGTTCTGTTACTCAGAGGAGTGAACTGGCTTGCAAAGCCCATTGAACTCCAAAGAGTGGACAAAGAAGGGTGAAGGTGGAGTGGATCCGTGTAATACTCTACAGCAGTACACTCTTTGCTTAGCTCTGCCTCCTTGGTTGAAATAGGAAATTTAGGTGGAATTCAGAGCAGCAATAGGAAGAAGCTTGGAGCCCCATCCTTTCCCTGCTGCCAGAGGCAAAGGCATGTCTCAGAAAATAGTCTAGAGTCATCTTCACTAATGGTATGGTGTGAGCAAGACCCTGTATTTGCCTTGACCCTGGCCCAAACAGAGACTGAACTGTTCAGTCTGCTCTGGCCTCAAGAGGCTGCAGTTCAACTGGGTGAAAACAGAACCTGATCATGGGAGATTCCAGACAACCTCAATCCTTGGCAGGGCCATCCCACCAGCTCCAGCAACTCTGCTGGTGCACAGCTCAGGCAAGAAAGAAACTGGGCATTAGGGGAAGGGAGAGAGAAGTGAGGAGAGGAAATGGAGTAGAGAAAAACCCCTTGTGTGAGTTTTACATTGCCTTAAGATTTTATAAGGACAATATAGTCAAAAAATATAAGAAAAGGTAGTTACTCAGATTCCCAAAACTCTGGTCCGATTACCCTGCACTGCAGTACTTGATGGATTCTCCTTCATATTTCACTGAAAATGTTTTGAATGGTCAGCTGTAGATTTGGTTTTGGTGTGAGTTGGTAGGGAGGGCCACACTGTCTATATGATGGCTGGCAAGAGTGCCCCATACTGCTGCTCCTTCAGCTGATCTTAGGTATTAGGCAATACTAGAGTTGTGCCTGACCTTGTTGCTTGCTTGCTCTGTGGGCCACCATGGGAACTGGGAATTTGGAATATCTTTTCTCTCTCCTTCTGGGGTTGGTTTGTTCATTACCTGGCTGTAACAGGGATCAAGGGATTCTACCAAACTTGGTAGAACAGGATGTGAGGTGAGAGGATTTGTTATGAACCAGTCTGACCTGAACAAAGATTTGAGGTCCAGCAGTTGACTTTGGGAGAGCCATTTGTCATGGGAGCCTTCTGACAGGGCTTGCATCTAAGTTACTAGATTAGATGTTCTAGTCCCTGGCTGCTTAGCTGAACCAAACCTTTTACTACAGTTTTAACTTGCATTTTTAATCACAGACCTTGAATCACAGACATTGGATTTCTTGCCAATAAAATGAAACAAAAACATGCTCTTTGTCTACTAATGAATGTTCATACCACAAGACCAGACTAGACGTAGAATGAAGTGAAACACCCCAAAATATATATGGTATATTTATGGATATTACATTTTTATTGTAGAGGAAAAAGTTTAATACAGAAAAATATCCTCTATATATTTCTTGTTCACTAATTTTCAGTGGCTTGACGTCCTTCTCATTTCAAGGGAATGTGGCTATAGTTACAGATGGTGAAACTTAGACCAGGAACAGCCTGTGGAAGAAAGTCTGGTGGTAGAGGAGGTCCATTTCTGTGTGAAATGCCAATTCCAAGTGGATCCACAGGATCATGCAAATTTCCACAGGCTGAGTTGGGTGCTATGTGATCCCTGTGACAGACAGCAAGAAAGTTGCCATGTTAGTGTGTGTTTATACCAGCATTCCAGTTTTGACTTTGTTATTTATAATTTGACTGGATTACTATAATTATTAGTTGCTCTTGGGCCAATAGCTGTTGCACCAGATGGCAAAAGTGATCATAGTATGACTCTGCTTTGCCTTGTTTAAGAGTTCTCAGCATCCAACTCTGCCTGCAGAAAAATGTAATACATTTACTAATGAGTGCTTTTGGAGGCTTGACTGCATTATTGAGGTACTTTGCTAAGAATAAAGTTCCAAAAGATCTAATTAGATTTTTTTAATCTGCATGTACTATGCCATATGAACTTGCAGTGCAGCTAAGCTTGATCTGTCGATGCATTGGGGAAACTCTCGTCAGCTATTCTGAGAGTATTCACACTAACTCAAGATTGGGCCTTAGTTTGTTAGCATATGGAAACAGAGGAAATTTTGTTCCTGGTGTGTAAGTGGATGGATTGCAAAAAAGTTAATTTGATTTCAATGCATGGGAGCATTCATTGGTACTGTTTAATCAGCTTGTGCAGATATAGCGTTGGCGGCTTCTATTAGATCACATACAACTAGATAAAAATGTTCAAACAAATGATAATTGTGTTCCAATGGCAATAAAGTTGCAAGTGGTACTTTCATATAATAAGGTGCTGCTTGTATATTAATTAATTTGGGCCTTATGCCAACCTATAGCTGTCTGATTTTAGGTCCATTTTTAATAGACTGGTGTGTTCAATACGTTGTTTTGGTGTGTGCATGTGTGGCATCTATGCTCTACAAAATCTTCTAATGGAAATGTGTTCAAGGTGTGACTGAATTCTCTGTCAAAGGTTAGTCGTATCTCTAAATGAAAGCAGGCTATTTGCCATAGTTAGTTCCTCGTAATTCTAAATAACCAGCTAGGGAGTACACACCAGGTATTTAGACAAGCTAATATTCTGGATATATTTCACAGGATTATGTTGTTAGTGTGAAAATTAAACTTAATGTTATTTTTATTCTTTCTTGAAGTACATGAAAAACCATGATCAAATTTGAAGTGTATCAACTTAGTTATGGTAAGAGGAGCTTTGTGGACAATATGTTTTTAGAGCTGTCCTATTAGGAGCTGCAGGAAGGCCGGTCTGGATTAGAAATTTGTGCATGAAGATTCTGCTAGGCTTTCTCTTAACCTGTCAAGAAGGGTGTGAAGAAGCTTCGGGTGTCGGTACTTCATAGTACTGACAAGGGAACAAAGGAGCAGATGTCAGAAGAGAGGTGTAGTCTCTCACTGTATTTAGGTGAGTGCAGCTCTTGCCAAACTGGATATGCCCTCTGCTACCTGTATGTGTTGTTTTTGTTGAAAAACCAAGGAGAAGAAATTACAATGCTCTTAGCTGTACTCAGAGACTGTGACTCGCTTTTCAGACTGATTTCAGAGCTGCTTTGAAACAGTTTACAGAACATCATTTAAAGATAATATTGATTAAGGTTTCTATTTAAAAAAGCATAAAAAATTTCTCTGCTTAATTGAGTAAAATCTAAGCAGGTATGCATTTGAACTGGCAAAATATTATATTAAATTTTTATATCTGTTCTGAGTCTGTCTGAAGGGCAGACATGGGAACAGAATAGCTGTCACTAAGCTCTGCCTTCAGGGATGAGAGTTGCACATTTCAGAGCTGTCTCTAGGCCACCATTGCAATCAATATTTACTGTAATCACAAATTAAATGAGGGAATCTTAAAGTGGTGGGTGCATTTAATAAGATGCTATAATAACACAGCAATGAATTGAGGATTAATCGAAACTTTTTAAACTGGTGCTGAATTGATTTCGCGATTTGCATTTGGCTTAGTACTGTATGCCTGTTGACAATAATTTATTTAAAAAATTGCATTGCAATTTCCTCCTAATTGCACATGGTATGCTTCAGGATGGCAGGGAAGATATTAAAATATGAGTAACAGATGTGATGTTTGCTTATGGAGCATCACATCCTGTATATTTTCCTCATCCTGTTATTTATCTTTTAGAAGGGGAAAATCCACTTCTTTCTATGAAGTATCTGTTTTTTTTTTTTTCTTTTTTT
>WEIU01006456.1:184329-205047 GCA_013389925.1 Aegithalos caudatus | reverse complement strand
AAGTGTTCTTACTTGTGGCATTTTTAAATTAGAGACAGTTTTTCTCCATTGTCTTTTCATGCAGTTCAGCATTCTTTTTTCACTCTCTCATCTTTAAAATGACCAGGTGCCAGTGTTCCTCAGTGCTGTGGCATGAGATAATTCAGATGTCTCCTGGTTGTAAGTTACAGAGAGAGTGGCAAAGGAATGGGACCCACCTGTGTCTCTCTCCATCAAGGCTTTGGTCAGCCTCAAGTGTAAAAGACTCTTACCAAAACTGGCCCTTACTTTTCACAGGAACTTGCCTCTCTCCAGGCCTTCTACATTTTTAATGGACTCTCACCCCACTCCTTGAGCTTCTGACCATGTTTCCCCAAACTCATTTTGCTCTGCCAGTATCCACAGACAGTCCCAGCTCCAGCTCAGTTAATTCCTTGCCAAGGACACATAGGGTTCACAACAGGACTTAAGCTACATCTGATCAATGTATTACATGGGAAAGATTTCATATCATGAATTCATGGAACGAGTTTGTTGGTTTTGAAGGACTTGCTGTTTAATTAGAATTCTCTAAATCAGGGTATGAAAACCCAGTAAAAATAAGATATTTCTATTAAAGAGAAACTTTTAAATATTTAGCAAAGTAATAAAAAGAAAAATATGTGATCCTTTCATGGATGATGATGCTTAATTTGGGAATTATATACAATAACTGATGTGTGAAAAAGAGTATCTGCAAATTTTAAACATAATGCCAGCTCCAAAGTTTTCAGTGACTCGTCTGGAATAATTTTTCTGTTTTGACTTCATCTTTATTTTTCTCTGTGATTCTGCCTCGTAGAAAAAAACGCAATTCATCGATTCTTGCTGGAAGACCCACGTATTTATGTCACAATAGTTATTAGGTTTTTTGAGATGCAATAAATGAGAGGTAGCATTGATGTCAGATTGTTTCTAATATAATTCTCAGTGCTATTCAGCAATCACTCATACTTTTTAATGGTACAGTTCATTCATGTGCATTGCTGGTGATTGTTGAAAAATAGGTGTTACATCTTTTAAAACAATGAGCAAGCCTTGTAATTTACTGTCCAGCCCCAGTGTGAGTCATCTTTTAGTAAGTATAGCATGTCAGTGAAGTGACTGCATGAAACAGTGCTCATGGTATAACTGGGAATTAAGAGTATGACTGGAAGATTCCAGTGGTTTCCAAGCTCAGAAAACATGGGCTTTCGACAGCATGAAAAACCTGGGAATACAAGGAACAGAAAGAACATTTATGTTTGCAAGGCTAAAAGGCTGATANGAGATCAGAGTGCATCTGCTGCATGTTATATCAGATAATTACTTCTTAAAAATAAAAGATACAGTCACAGGATTGGGCTGTGTAACCTTGGTCACTCCTCGGGATAAGCTCAGAGCTGTTCAGGTTCACATCCGAGTCTCTTTTTCTTCTTATTTCTGTGCCTTTGTGTTCTCCTTCAGTTATTTAGGCCACTCTCCTGAGAAACTGGAGGTGTGGCTCTGAATTCCTTCAAGTTGGGAGAGAAGTCAAGTACTCATTCTCCCACCTTCTGTGTGAGTGCTCAGATTATTATGCAAAGCAAAGACTAGGAAAGCACTTTCTTGCACAGGCAGATGTCTTTAAAAGGGCAAGTCCTGCTAATTGAGACATCCAAGTCTAAAAATGAGAAGGCTTTATGACTCCTAGGACACTTTACCCATCCATCTGATAGATTATTTTCCAGTGCAACTGTATTTTCCTCTCTTATTTCTCACTGCATACATTATACCATATTGTCTTTCAGATATACTTTTGACAAACAAACATTGAAGACCATGTCCATTTATCCATGTCCTTTGGAAAAATTGTTTAATATTTTTAGATATCACATGAAATGTTTTGAATTGAAAATATCACCTGGTAGTAGAATAAAGATAGAGGATAGGTGAACACAAACAAATCAGCCAAACTCTCAGAACTCTCTGAAAGCAAAGAGATTTTATTATTGTATCCAAATGTATATATTAAAAATATCCATATATTATATTCATTTAAATATGGTCATGTTAGCTAGAGGAGCCTGACTGATAGAAAACTGTTTTTATATTTCAGTATAAGTGTAAAGGGACTACATGTGATTCTGAAAAAGGAAAAACCAGCAAAGTACCAACAAAACCAAATACACCTCACAGGTCTTGCCACTGTGATTATCATGGTGAATTTTTAAGAACACTGGGCACCAATTCAACCTCAAGACTTGTGTGATGGGTACATCAGGTTTAAAGTTAGGAGAAAATGCCTTCAGTCCATTTCTCCCTTGTTTAGAATACCATGGCCATAGCTACAGCTTTTGATAGTGCTTGCCTTGGCCTGACTGCTAAAGGTCTTTAAGAGTAGTAAAACATTGATATATTTTGAGAGATTATATTCATGCTTACTTTTTGAATGAAGTTAGTAGAATTGATTTTACATTTTTTCATTATGCATTATTCTCAGGCAAACCACAAAAAAAACTCTCTATAAATCTTAATAACTTATTTGATTTGCAATTAAATAGTATTTATTGAATTCAAGTTTTATATTTATATTTTTATCTTTATCTTTTCTGCTCTTTTGTGCTAAGTGATCCTATCTATATAACACATTGGGATACAAATTTCTGAAAAAGTTGTAAAGTCGGTTTTCAAATGATGATGTTCTCCCCCTCTCTTCACTGAGAAGCAAGAAATTTTCCCTTGTGATTAATATTTTATGTTTGGGGGAAAAAAAGGGATCCAATAAAAAAAAAATTTAGAATGGTGTTGAAAATAATCCAAATTATAATTCTGTCTCTCTTGTGCTCTTGGCTTTAATATGTCATCAATTTAAAAATGCTGTATGATATTTATTTTAAAGAAGAGACGGACTTTTTGAAGGGAGTGTGTATGAGATATGCTATCTTATTTTTTAAAGCAGCCTAATTAATTTCTGTAATTTATACTTGGTTGGCAGAATATCCTATATTCTGCAATGCTACATAATTTACAAGTAATTAAATACTTTTTTTTGCTCTTAATAAGATTCAAAAGATGCCTATTAATTGTCTATTTAACTTTTGTCCACTCTCTGAATGAGTATGTTGCTGAGATTGATTCTTCCCCTCAAAATTTTGTACTCTTTTTGGAGTTACATTGGATCTGTGCAACCAAATGAAAACTGCTTAGTTTTTTCACCCTGCCAAGTTTAACTCAGATGAATTCAACAGCATTCCATGTTGTTATGATTTGTATGTTGTGTTCAATTTTAGGACATTCCTTTGTCCTCAGGCTCCATGACTAAGATGCAACAGGCTTATTCTACATATGTATATCAGAATTTTTCTGTTCTGTTTTGCCATGTAAGACATGAAATATTTACCAAAGATTTATTTTTTTCTATTTATCTAATTTAATTTGCCAAAAAGCACCACCAATTTGATTAGGCCATAATATAACCTCATTTGATCAGCCAGTTTTAGAGACTTCATTTTTAAGAGCATAAGAGTGCAACAGAAG
The DNA here is from genome assembly GCA_013389925.1 of Aegithalos caudatus. Lineage (NCBI taxonomy): Eukaryota > Metazoa > Chordata > Aves > Passeriformes > Aegithalidae > Aegithalos > Aegithalos caudatus. The sequence continues at coordinate 201,531 of WEIU01006456.1, read as the reverse complement.
TTAGCAATCTGGAGTACATGCACATTGGGGTATGGGGACTCTATCTGCATTTCTTTGCTCTATTTCATTCAGTTTTCTGCTATTAAACAAGTAGATTCTTGTCATTTTTGCCATTTTACAGTCGTGTGACATTTAAGAAAATGAGCATTAGATGGATTTTATATTTCACGATTCAAAATGGCATTTGGAAACTTCTGGAAACACTGTTCATGATTAAAGTTGGCATTATTTAGGCTTTACAGTATAATGTTGACCCTAAGTTGCAGATGGTGAATCTGAATTTGGCCATAAAGACTCCAGCAGGAAATGCAGAATGGAAAAGCCTCTTTTAGCTCTTCTAAAATGACGGTCATAATTGTCTCTGATCACAGGTTGAACTTTTTAATGACTAAAAATCTCTTCTTAGAGACTTTTAGTCATTAAAGACGACTTCTTCTATGGTTAGACGTGCTCTAAAAATGGTATATTAGATAAACTTCTACATGTCTGCTACAGTGACAAGTGCTGACAGTGTTCCAAGGAAGAAGTGAGTGTTTGCTTGGGCTTCAGAAGGGCAGGATCCAAGCTGAGAAGGGGCTCCCCATTTCCAAAATGCCCATGACTCCTTTCCCACGTGCAGATGAGGCTTGGAGCAGAATAGACCCCAGGCTGTGTAGACCTTGTGAAAGGCAGGTTTTGATTGATGTTTATGACTTGTAGCTTCTCAATTGAGTAATCAATGTATTCTGACATCAGTTTCACAACTGCAGGATGCAATATTAGATCTCAGTGCTACACAACATGGTCTGATTGTTCATCAGTCTTACCTAGAACAATTAAAAATTCACATCATTTAGAAATCAATCTAAATCTCTGGTGAAAAAATCTATCTTTTACAGGTGCATAGTAACATTTGTTGCAAAATATCTCAAAGAGCTTTCAGGTTATGCAAACACTGCCATTGTGTCACTGTCATGCAGATACAAATTTTGGAGGTGGCATCCTGCCAGCCTGCATCATGCACTGATTATGGTGGAGAAATATTGCTTTAGCATGTTCTCTAAGGAGGAAAAGCATGACTTCCTTATAATCTCTGGAGAGAAGTATTTTCTCATTTATAATGGTGTCATCTGAAAATAATCAAAATGTAGTACTCAGTGAATTTTCTTTGAAAAGTTAAGGTAGCTTACACAGGAAATTCTGATTCTTGGGGAATCAGAGTCCTTTCCTGATGCAAAGATCATTCTCATTTTTTTCTCCCTGCCTGTCTTTCTCTGAAGTCACCAAATCCATACCTTGCTGCAGCAAAAATAATTGGCATCAAAACAAACTTTATGTGAATAAATAAACAGTTTCTTAACTCTTTGTATTAAGGTATTAATGATAACACTAGGTAAAACAGTGTACGTCACACACATCACACAGGTAGAATTTCCAGGCTGATCAGAGAATTATTATCATTAAAATGTGAAATGTGAACATAATTCAGCTCCTCTGCTGAGTTACAGACACTATGGCCACCAAACAAGATGATGAGAACATAGAAATGAGTTCACCTTTACCACAATGCTGAAAGGAATATGTAATAAATGCAATAAATTTCTAAGAAAATGAGGAAAAAAAATAATTGGCAGGATATATATAACAGTGTATGGACACTTCACGATGCTTCTTAGCCATTTCTGACCAAAACCCCTAAGTGAAAATTAAGTCAAAAGATTTTTTTTTTATTTAGAACTGAAAAAGTACATTCATATGGTGACTAAAAGTCTGTGTTGACTATTTAAATAAGGAACACTGAGACTAACATTTAAATATGGACATACTGAATTTACTCTTTCAATAGCTGAAGGAGAAATAGTTTACCATTGGTAAACATACATGTATTTTTCATTATGTTTGCAGTGCTAAAGTGAAATATTTATAAGATTATTTTTTGTAGTATCAACTACTATCATCTATTTAATATTTCATTCAAATCCCTGCATAGATTAAAACAGTACTGAGGTTCAGAGAGCAAGCATGCCACCATTATACATTTTGCCAACAAGTACAAATGTCAGCTTACCATCAAGAACTGTGTGTACAGGCAAAACAAGTCTCAGCTCTTAGAACACCTACAGAAAGAAATAAAACTCAAAAGTTAGGTAACCATTAAAATGTATGTCAATTCAAATAGAGAGTAGGGAAATTTTAAATTCCCTCTTAAAATGCCCTCTATTTCATTGTGCTGTTTAATTTCATTCACAACAGCATTGAAAGTAGCTGGGTATATGGTAATGGGTTCTTAGACTGTGCAAGCTCAAGCAATAAAACACTTTGGAATTACTCTCAGCAAACAGGAAATGTCTGTTTCTTGAGTGCTGTAGCACACAGGGATACTAGAGCACATATATAAAAAAAGTCTTCTCTAGCAAGACTTTTAGGTGGACTTAACCATTTACCCACACTAGGTTGTAATGTATAGTAAACCTGTATTGGTAACCAAAGAAACAGCTGGTCTCAGCTTCTGGGCTTCTGCCAAAAATGAAATGATTATTCTCTATGTATAGCTGTAAAAAGTACTGCACGTTTTGTCAACTCAAATTTATGCAAGGTTAGAATCATCCAGGAAACCAGAAGTGTATTATAGACAGCTTCACAGCAACTTCTTGAAGGAATACTAAATCCAATTATGCAGAACATCACAGAATTGTTTGTTATTCCTATAGCACTTAGCTCTCATGAAAGTAAAAGTATTTGTTCCTCTTCTAACAGATCAAGAACACTATCATATGTAAGATTTTGTGATAATAAGTTATGACTGCAAAGCTCTTACCCAGATTAATTCAGAAGCAACAGAAGAAATACATCTTCTGAAAAATATGCAGCAATCTATTCCGTCCTTTAGCTATTGAATTTAAAACAAATCTTAAAGTGGAACAACTGTAACTTGGCAGTATTCCTGCTGGGAATATTAATGACTGCTTGGGAGACAAATATGTAATAAGGTCAGTTTTTAGTTAATACTGAAGGGTATTTTGTTTTCAAAAATGATAAGAGTGTAATCTGATTCGAATTATTCCTCAGACAATGCCAATTGCCATGGGTAAGAACCCCGACAATTGTCACTGAGTAAGCATTTTAAAACTGGTTGATGGACCACATATTAGTGCACATTAGCTTAGTATTACTGAATGGGAGCATGTAAAGAAATCACACAGTGACTGATGGTGTAAAATGAAATAGTCATCTCTCTCTAATTCCTTGGCTTTTGTTTCCTACTGCCATCTAGAATGGAGAATATTGGATTAGTCATCAAAATTATATTTACAGCAGTTTGTTTTCTTACAGGTAGAAAGTATACATAAGTACCATGATTAAGAATTTTGTATGAACCTGAAAATGGGGTTAAAAGTTATTTTGAGATTTTTAACATCAAAACATTACATGATATTGCATTCTTGATACTTTTTGCATTTCTACAAATCACATGACCGATTGCATCTTTACATCCTTCGAGGCTGTAGCAGAGCACAGAAACTGAGCAGCTGCAGTTCATGCTACCAGGAGGAGCAGCTCAATGGACAGCAGCCTTGGCCTTCACAGCTCCTCAGCCATGCAGTCTGTCAACACAGAACCAAAGGGCAGTGCCTGGCCCACGAAGGAGTATTTGATCCTATGTAAATAGGAGTATTTGCATTTGAAAATGCATATGTTTTTGTCCTCCTGTGTTTGTGGGCCATGCTACAGACTCCAATGTCAGTGCAGTGTGCTAGTTTTCCAAGAGATCTAACACTGTAATTAAAATTCTGGTTCTTGCACATTTTAAGAGTTACGATTCTCATGGTTTCTACCTTTGAAATTTTCTGTTCATCTTTTAAGAACATGAATCTGTGTAAATGTAAGTAATAGGAAAGCAATGACAGTCAGCTTAGCTGCAGATGGCTGGCTGTGGGTTGAAGACAAGAGCAGAACATGCAGAGATGCTGAGGTAGAATTTTCTGAACTCCTTGGCCACCAGCAATCTGAAACAGGATTATCATATTTATGGAGAGAGACTTTTCATGAGAGCATGTAGAGACAGGACAAGGGGAAACAGCCTTAAGATGAAGGAGGATAAATTGGGATTGGGAGTTAGGAAGGAATTCTTTGCTACAACATTGGCGAGGCACTGGAAGGTTGTCCTGTGCATTCCCTGTTCCTGCAGGTGTTCAAGATCAGGCTGGATGGGGCTTGGATTACCTGGTCTAATAGCTGGTTCCCTGCTCTTGGTGGGCAAATTGAAACTAAATGGTCTTTAAGGTCCCTTCCGACCCTAAGCATTCTAAGATTCTCTGTCTTCCAAATATATTCCTTCCTTTCTTGAGCTTCTTAGCATTGTCCAAAATTTATATGAAATTCATTCACCCTCTCCCCAGCCTGTATCCTGTTCCCACCAGCCCTTCCTTCTTCTCTTCAGACCATCTATAATGGCACCACTTTCTCCCATGGCTGATTTGTGTCACCTCTGTGGAGTCCCTGGTTTCCCTCCAGCCCTTCTTCACAATTCATGTGCAAAAGTAGTGAGATTTCCCTATACAGCAATTTTACAAGCACATTTCATCTCTTTCCTCAAACTTTTATTTCCACATGTTCCAATATGCAGGCAAGAGAGAGAAACTATACTTCATTCAACAGACTGACTTCTGTGAATCTTGTACAAAGTAGATAAAATATGTATACTGGTAGTTATTATTTGTGTCGATTGTAATTTGTTGATTTTGATAAAGCAACTTGGAAGTGGCATTTTTCAAGTATCTATTTTGAGTATGAGAGGGAAAGAAAATAAAACCAAGTGGTCAAGAAGCTAATTCCTAGTTGTCCTGGTAACAATTTCTTTGTGAACAGCAGGGGTCACTAAAAAGAAAGGTTATACAAGGTGAAGCAAACAGGATTTTTTTTTTTCTCCCTTAGATCACTTTTCGTATGTTTTATATTTTAATGGTTATATTAAAGAAAGAAAATTCTTGGTTCTACTTTGTTTGACAGATAACAAACTACTAATTTAAAAAAAAAAAAAAAAAAAAAAAAAACTTATTTCCCTGATTATGGCCTAAAATCTAAATTATCTCTGCTTCTAATAAAAAAATAATTTATCATTATTTAGTCAAATGAGTTTTATAAAAACCTCTTTTACAAAATACTTTCATTGTGCTGTAAGCTGATGTTGGTATATAACAACATGATAGCCAAGAGTGAGCAAAGTTATTTCCTCTCTGTCATTTTGTCCATTATTTGCTGTTACTGGAAGGCAGTAAGACAAAATTTGTAATGTGGACAAATAAAAATTAAAATGTCCACCATTTAGAACAAGTCAGCAAGAGAATAACAAACAAAATATTTAGATGGTCTCTCAGCGTAATGTCACTCAACATAAAATGTAAACACAAGTGCATAATCCTGTTCTTAGAAGGATGGGAAGTGCTGACCACACAAGAAAAGAAATAGAAGAAAACCCAGTCAAACACCTTAGCAGGAGGACTCCTATAGAAGAGCATGCCAGAAAGACACATTGCTTGCTCTGCTTCATATCTGTTCTGTAAGCTTAGCTTTCAAGGAGTTTTTGTATTTATCTTTGCAGCTGAATGAGTTCAATTTCTCTCAGATTAGGACAGAAGTTTCAGAACAGCAGGTTAATCCTTCCTGCCTTCACGGGCAACTGAGCAAACAGACCTGTATCAACGTGGCCAAGTGTAAAATTGTAATTCTAGAGATTAATGTTGTCTTTCCTGTTTGACCTCCACGTTTCTCTTCTAGGTATGCTTGTATGTATGGATGTATGTGTGCAGTTATTTATTTATTTATTTGCTTGTTTGTTGTTAACAGCTTCTGTCCAAGGCCCCTGGGAGAGGGCAATCTCACCAAACAAAGTGCCGTATTATATCAAGTGAGTATAAACAGTAATTCATTCCAGCTGTTTACATTTCTTATTTAAGAGGAGAGAGTAATTTTCTTAAATGATTGTGAACTGCTCCTATAGTGTCTAAATGGGAAGGACAAAAAACATGCAATACATTTCACAGAAGTGTGCTAGTTATCTAAAAACACAGTAGGATGCACTGATTTGTATGTTGTTTGGGTTTATGCTACTATAAATCCCCTGAAAATGAAGTAAAGCTTTGAGGCACCTGGATTATAGTTTAGATTGTGCCATTGCCCTCTGTGAGTATGTGTGCAGGTTTTGCAAAACCAAAAAAAACCCAACATTCTCAATTGCAGTTGTAAATGTGATACACTAGGAGGATTTTAACCCTATAATTTTAAATGGTTTGTAATAATTTAATTAAGTCATAATTGTGATGATTTATAATGGTTTTAAATGCACATAATGCTATCAATTCCTTTAGTGACTGTACTTGTAAAGTGCATAGCTGAGGAATGAAAAGGGGCAATTAGTCCCTAAAGCCTAATCTTTTTGTGCTTAGTTTCTACATTAAGCTAGTTTGCTTTAAAAGATGTGTCTGCATAACAAATGAGATGATAATTTTTTAAAAATCACAAATTGGAAATACCTGCTTCTCATGCCCTAAACAGAGCCGCAACACTCAAACAAAAAGATGGTTTAATACTTTTTTTCTTCTCTTTTGAGTTCTTTACCTGTGACATGTTCTTTGATGTACTTATCCTACTTCTGAAGGAAACAGGTGATGCAATACCAGCTATAAACACTGTAGTGCAAGTAGCAAAGACATGGGTATTTTTTAATACACCTATTTCCATGGTTCCTCTTTATACTCCTAAACCCTTTGTAAGCTTAACTAGTGTCACTGAAGCCATTTGGTTACAGAAGACTCTTGCAGTGGCACTTCAGTTGCATCTTTCACAACAGGGTGAACTTCTACAGCAGCCTTAGAACAATTATTTGAGTTATGCATGAAGGAAACTCTGTGGTGCAGTTCAGAGGTTCTGTTATACCTGGCTAAGCTGGTTTACTGTTGCATTAATCTTGTAAGTTTTCTGATGTTTGCATTTGGCTATGAATAATGAAACAGTCACAAACTGGAAAGCTCTGTCAAGAAGGAGGGGCAGTCTACCAGAGACAGGCTGGAAAGCAGGCCAATGCTCTGGCATGTAAGACTCAGTTTATGGCACTAACATGAAGGCAAAGATCCTCCTTTTCTCTTTCACATGGCATGACTTGCCATTATGGGGAGGGGAGTTTGGTTTTCTTAAAGCAGGCACAAAATGCACTTCATGCTGTGATTGGCACCTCTGTCTGTGCCACTCACATCCAACAGCCAGGGATAGCTGGCTAAAATGGTCAGTGTTGGTCTTACTCCTTCCTACAGTTTAGTATTCTGTTCTAGGCTTTACAAATTTACAAATTCAAAGGAATATATTTATTTTGTTGACTTTGAAAACTATTTTAATAGCCATAAAAATTGTAGCATTATGCCATAGATCCTGATTTAGAATCTTACCAACTACACTAGTTTGTCACAAATGAGTGATTCAGATCACTTGAAGGATCACTGTCAGAGGTATTAACAAGAGTGGGTATGATATGAATTTATAATAGTGCATCTTAATAAAGTTCAATGGCAGGGTTCACTCTATAGAGTTACTACATTATACAGAGAAAAATCAAGTTCAAATCTATTTCAAATTATTTACACATTGACCAAAGAGCCAAAGGGTGTTAGACCTTCCCAATGGGTCATGAGTTTCAGAGCAGACACCCTTGCATGTAAAGTCCTGATGGAGCTTAGCTGTAGCTAGGTCCAGACTCAGTCTCATCTTGGACAATGGTATGTGTCTAAAGGAATTAACTATGTGGATTTCAATAATATTTATTTAGCACACTACCAGCCATTTACCAAGGATCCAAAAGTAAGGGATTTCTCTACCGTGGGTAAGGAAGGATTTCTTAGTTTCAGGTAAGGAATCTCAGTCCTTGAGAGGAGTCCCAGCTCCAGGAGAGAGTCACTGCTGTGCAGTCCAGTCATAGTTTGGAGAATTCACATTGGTCTCATCCAAAGATTGGTTGTCTGTAGAAAGGTCTCTGCCTCAAGGAATAACCTTGAGAGTTGTCCCAGGGCAAGGGGAGCCCAAAGGTGTCTCCCTGAGGCTGTCAAAGCTATGGGATGAAGAGGTTGGCTTGTAGTCAAATTTAATACAGGAGGAAGGGTATGTGTGAACCTCCTTGTAGCAACAGCCTTCTTTGTTCTTTGATAAAAGACCCCTTTGATAAAAGCCACCTGCTATTCCTGCATTACACAATCTGTGTTCCAAGCTCGTGTGCATCGATCCCCTCTAGGTCACTCTGCCCCTTTGGGAGTTCCTAGAACAGTTCCTGGCCTGGCTACAGCTCAGATCTTTACTTGCTTTGAAGCCTGTACCAAATTACTGATAGTTTGGTTAAAGGGTCATGTACATCTGCCATACATTACTAGTTTAATTAAAATTTTAATTTAGCCACATCTTTTATAGAGAAACTTGCTGTCCTTGAGATGTAGAACAAAGTGGTCAAGTTTTAATGCATTTTACTGAGCTGATATATCTATTGCCTTCTCCAGCTCTCCTCATTTTTTTTCATTCATTTTCATCACTCATATTTCATATTTACAAACAACTAAATTTTTTCTGTATTTTTTTGGCTTTAAAAAAATACTTTTTCTTTTTCTTTTTTTTTTTTTTTTTTTTTTTTTTTTTTTTTTTTTTTTTTTTTAATCTTTGATGCATTACTTCTCTATTAGTTGTTAATTCTCCAAAAGAATTTAATGAAGACCAAGAAGATACAGGGAGCATTCTCTTCATGATAACATAGTTTTCTTTCTGTCATCAATGTAGAATATTGGTGTTAGCCCTCAAATTAGCCAGACTTGCTACACATTTTACTGGTTTTCATTTTATCTGTTTTTCACTTGATGCTTAGCTGTTTTATCCCATCACTTTCCCATTTGTGATGATATTGCACTCAATAATCCCTAAATCAGGCATACTTCATGCTAAGTCTTCAGAACCAATGTTTATTTATGGTTAGGTATCTTTAAGACCTGTGATTTTCCTGGTTAAAATTTCATTTGCAGCTACTACTGTAGCTACTAGTTGCTTCTAACGCTATTACTTCAATTATTCCCTCTTGAGTTTATTCACACCGGTTGGTTTGGGGTTTTTTTTTTGTTTCAAATTGTATTTGTATAAGCAACATTGCCATGGACAATATGATTATCAAGTGTACAACCTGCTCCAGCTGTTGTGGGTGTCTGACATTTGGTGGTTTCTTAGCCTAGAGTCAGCCCCATGAAAATTGCCTTTCAATGGCTTTGCATCAGCTGCTGCATTTTCATTCACCCTTTCATGTGCTTTCCTCCTTATGGAGATGACAAGCTAGACCAGAACTTCAGCCCCACTTTCTCTTCCCCAGCAAATTGAGGAAATCTAGTTTTTGTGTTCCAGGACAGCAGAAGTATCCCAAGCTGCAGGTGGACATGGCTGCTGGGGCACTGAGTACTTGCTCAGACCATGAGGTGCTAGGCACTACTCAGTTAAAAAGCCTTCTGCTTTGCCTCAGAGGTAAAACATATAAAATTGCTTGAAAACACATTTTATCCAATCCTTTTTGTTTTGATCTTTTTTCTCCTTGACATATTCCTTGTGTGTAGTACAGAATTTAAAGGTTTTATTAGATTACAAAAGGAGAGGACTGTAAAAAAAATAGTTTTCAGTTTAATCACTCCTGTTCTTTGAAGACGTTGATCCTGCTCTTACTGCAGTGAAACCTAGAAAATGGAAAAGAAGAAACAGGCACAGGCATGTCTGTACTCCTTATTAATGTTTTAGGTATTCATTAAAATTTCTAAATTTAAGTTTTTAGGAGACAAAACAGGCAATTACTCTACATTAGAAATCTGAAAAGGAAATGGAAAAAATGCACACCTCAAAGACTACTGAATATGTGTCAAAAGATTAAACAAAAAGTCTCAAATTCTAAAAAAGGCAGATAATAAAGGTAGGGAGGCTGCGGATTTTTACATTGCAATTCAGGTTATATCACATTTTAGCAGAGCTCACCCCTTGATGAAAGGGATCTCACGTGTGCATGCATGCACATGCATATTCTTATCTTCCAATCAAATAGATAGAGGAGCTTCTCCAAAGCAGTGACAGGTAATAAAATCAAGTGTCTATTTTCCATTTTGCAGCACCAGAAGAAGTGTTTGATCCTGCTGCACAACCCAATCCCTCTGCAGTGTCTGTCCTCCCCGGGCACAAGGGGACTTTAGGCAGCTCTACTCTGAACCATGTTTGCATCTCCCTTGTGTGTCTCACCCTCTGCTCTGAAAACTTGTCCATTACTCAGTGCTAGGAGATCTCTGTTGCCTCAGATTAAAGAGGAGGAGTGGGATTGAAGTCTGCAACATGCTTTCTCTCTAAAAAATATTCAGGAGTCCTGCCATCGTGAATGTGTTGAAATCTAGTAGGTGTGACTTCTATATTTGTACTAATCTTTGACATTATTCTTCCTCCGTGTATCTAGCTTGCCAGTTAATAATGTCTGTCTTCTTACCCTCTTGCTATGCCCATTCTTTTGAAGGATTTAAAATGCTTCTGCAAAAATACAGTAGCCTTTCATCTCAGTGCTTCCCACAAAGGAAACCTTCCAAGTAATTTCCCAGCCAAGCTTATTTTCTTATACAGATTATAGCAGTTCAGTGAACTTTGTCCTGCTGAGGACAAAGCTGGATTCTCAGGAGCACAGCCTTGACTTCTTGAGAAGATCCATGTGAGCCTCTCTCTATAAATTAGCTATGCAGTGAGCTAACGCCAAGGACAAGGCATATCCACTTGCTCACTCTTTTCCACATTGTTGTTTCCTATGAGAATATTTGATTTGCATTTAATGTATCAGCTTGTGACATACATTTTTGCTAGTTTCAGATCCTTCATTCTTTCCTCACTTCACACTGGAGATCTAGCAGGCCAGTTTCTATCAACATATTTCTTTGTTGTCTTAATTTTTAATCTCCCTTTCAATTGTTGTTTAACCATGCAGAATTTCAACACAGAAAAAATAAGCTAAGACCCCTGAGTTTTCATTGTAAAAGCAAACAGATTAAAGCCATGATTCTTTTACTTTTGTTCAACTTAGAGTCTGGATAAATGAATGTATCTGAATTAAATTCTGCTAAGATAAAAATTGAAGAGATGCTGTTCTGAGAAAATCACTTGGGTTAATTGTTTCTTCTGCAGAATGTAGATAAGTACAAGGCACAAAGGGAAGTAGGAAATATCTGTCAGACAGAGAAGAGAGAGACATGGAGAACCATAAATAAATAAACATATGATTATGTATATGTAGTGAGTGAAGCTGTGAGAGAGCTATGAAAACCATGTATGTGGCTGACAGTTAACCTATCTACCAAATACAAAAAAAAAGGGTATTATTTTGACTTTGTAAAAGCACAGTTATTACAATTATTTCCTGTCTTTCAATTCTGAACTCTACATAGGAAAATTGAAACTATTGTGAAGGAAAGAAAAAGTATAATACTTTTCAGTTTGCCTTTATGTGATGTAAATTCTGTCTGGCATAAAAACCTAAATGATATTTCTTAGAGGTTGTCCAAGTGCAGAGATTTTCTTTATGATTTGTAGGGTTGGGAAGCCTTGGTTCCAAAACTTGTCACAAAAATTTAAACACAGAGTGTAAATAAATGAGAGATCCTGAGCCTTTAACTACCTTTATAATGAAAGCAGAGGTTATAAACAGATGTGTTCCTGCTGACTGAGCGAGAGCACTCAAGGAAGGTATCGTGGGCCTGCTCCTCGTTACCATCTGTCAACAGGGAGTTACTGCCCTCACATCAGACTCAACTGAAGGGGATTTAATTTGTTTTTAAATTAATTATAACTACTCAGCAGCAACTTTAGTATATCCTAGCTGGTGTGGGAGCTGAGGGCAGGGCTGTAGCCTCTGCTTTGGGGCAGTGAGTGAGGGAAGCCATGTGCTTTCCCTCCATACACACAGCGCCTGTCGTGGAGGGTGGACAGCAGATCCCTGGGTGCCTGCACAACACCTCGTCCTCTGGAGGGGACACTGCCTTTAGTTAAGTGGAGAGTGAAGCTCTTAAGCTTTGTTTCCAAATTCATTCAGTGCAAATGTTCATGAAGAGTATATAGTGTTAAGCGTTACAGAGGGGTTAAACACTGCAAGGGTGATTTTTTTTCAGGTTAAATCTTAAAATATGTTATGCAGGTAATGAGCTGGGTAAGAATTTTAGATGGAATCTGACTTTCCTATTTTCCTAATTAAGGGGAACATATCAACATTTAACATCTATTAAATCCATCCAGTCATTGCCTTCCAGCTCTGGGACTGGGAGATTAATATATGAACTGTTTTTATAGGCAATAGCGTGAAAAAGTAAACTTTTGGTACTGTACAAGGAGTTCATGTATTTATAGTGTAGTAGAAGATAATTACATGACCTTAAATATTTTACTTTTATTGTAGCTGAAGTTGTTACATTTATTGTAAGCTGAATATGATTTTTGCTTGCATTTTACTTCATTTCCATTAGCTTCATTTTACTTCAGTTGTTAAATGTAGCCTGGTTAGACTTAACAACTGAAGTAAATGAATGAAAAATTACATAGCCAATATAAGCTTTACAAAGTTGAGTGACATCTATACAAAATGGTCCTATTTTATAGAGTATATGCCAAATCTTTCATTAAAAAGTAGATTTTACAGCTGCTCCTGATAGCTAAAATGTATTGCCATCTACTCAAAGCCCATCTTTTAAACAGTGTGCTTAATAAGCAGGATTCTAAAATAGGAATTATGTTTGATTTCCACTGGAATGCTTTGAACTTGAAAAGATTAGACACATTAAGGAAAAAAAATAAAAAGATTTGCCTGTCAGAATTTTCTTTTTTATTTAAGATCAATTACATACTTAATTTAGATGACAGACAAAGAGGAGACAACTTCTGACAACTGTCCAATGTAATATTCAAGGCAATAGGGAACAATATCTCAGATTCCTTATTCCTGTTATATCAAGAAGTCTCATACTTCCTTTTTTTCCTCCAAAGAATGACAGCTTCTCTAAAGCAGCACTTGTCATATCCACTGCCTGCATTGCCCTTGGTCCAGTGTCCCTTCTAATGCAGCAAGCTCCACAAATAAGACAATTTCTCCATTTCACACAAGAAAAAATTCCATCTGTATTACAAGGGAGTCAGCATTAAATTGATCCCACTTCACCTACTGTGCCTTTTTTTGTCTTCTATGTGATCTTGTCAGTCTAAAATATGGCAGGAGTGTAATTACTAATTGTGCTTCAGGAAAGGTCTCAGTACCAGTGAGAAAGCAGTGGGTATGGCCAGGTATAATTTACATTTCCAGCTCTATTTGCTGAGGATGCACAACCTTGGTTGACTGAGGAACGTTCTCATATTGGCACCTGAGGCCATGCAACAACCCGGAGCAGACTGAGAGTGCAATAATCGGCCACGCCTGCTGGGCTCTTTCTGTTTGCCCAAGTGGCCTGTCTGTCAGAGCAAGGTCAGGTGTTTTCCTGGATTCTTTTTCAAAATTAATTCATGGATCCTGCTGAACTGCATTTGAATCTATTCTTTCTCTGACCTTCTAAGACACCAGTTCTCCTGCTAACTGCAATAAGTTCATGTTTTTCACAATATTCTCCACCTGCCTTTACAAACACTTCTTGCCATGAGAGATTTGTTTAGTCTTTACTTACTGAATCATGATTATGGATTATTGGGCCCATTTTCCTCCTAATGGGATGCCTTTGAATGATTTTTTCTTTTCTTCTTGTCAAGTAATAGCTGAAATCAGTTCTATGTTGCACATCAGTCCTGTGGTACCCTTATCTTTAAACCTTAAATCTTGAGAATTAGTTTGTGTATATACTGCACTTAGGAGCTACAGATTCTAAGTGACACATAAAATTAATTAATTGAGAACTGTATAAATGTCAGTAAGGTTGCAGTTAGACTTAACAGAAGATTCTAATAAATAGGTTAAGAATGACTAAATCATCTATGTTCATTTTGCTTATTTCTCACTTTCTGTTTTAAAAGGTGAAATGTATGAGATAAATTATGGTTTCAAATATAATCTTTAGGTTTGGCAGCCTCCTTCATGCTACTTATTTGTTTTGAATTTCAAATAATCATTAGATAAACTTTTATATTAGGAAATCTCTGGCTAGATAATTTAAGAAAAACAAACCATTAAAAAATACATCTCATCTCTGAATGAATTGCTTTTCTTACAAGTAAATTTTGTAACACAAGCATTTGTGGCGTTGCATTTTCCATGGCAATTGAGCTCAGAAAATGAGATTATGGTACAACACAAGCAGCACCCTTTATATAATGAGCATAGCAGGGTCACTGAGTGGTGTGTACAGCCTACAGAGTAGAATAGTGAGTAGAGGTCAAGCTTGGCTCATTATCACCTACCCACTCTGTGTGTCAAGGTCCTCCCTCCTCTTTTACAGCAGGACCAAAATTTGTTAGCATAAATGCCATATGTAGGTGTTAGTTTGGGAGCTTGAGAGGGGCACAAACTCAATACAGCAATAAATTACTAAGAATTAAGGTTGCTGTGAATATGTGCAAAGTTGTCACGAGTTTTATTCTTCACTTATGTACTCCACACTTCAAAATGTGAACTCATGCACTCTTATGTTAATGAGATTTAATGGTCAATTGAGTTGTGGGGTTTACCGTTAAAATTTTTATGCAGTAGTCTAAGGTTTTTAAAGAAATCTAAATGTTTAAAACCATGATAATACAGTCTCATTCAGGTATTTTATATTTATCTAGATGTCTGCTAGGATAGTTTCTATTATTTCAATGTTTAAGTATTAGATATCTGACTAGTAAATAACCCAGATTACCTTTTAAATTTTATTATGTACTTGTCCCCTGAAGTTTTCTTTACCAAGATATTTCTTCTCTTCACTACTGCAGAGGTAATACAGGAGTAGAGGGGAGAAGATACATTTTTCTGTGCTTCATTTTACAACAAATTTAATTCAATTTTTTTCCTTAAAAGCTGCATTATTGGAGAAAATGTTGTTAAACTTTTAATGCTTGATGGTCATGACACCCTGCATGAAGCATACTAAGAAAAGTTGTTAGAAAGAAATGTTACAGACATGGAATTAAATAGTAAGGAGTAGCTAAAAAATTACTGTTTGGCAAGGGAATAGATAACTTCATACAAACACCTCAACTATAGAAGCATCATGGAGCACTATGACAAGATTTTAATCATAACCCAAAGCTTTTCTACTTGAGACATGATTGTTACAGTTTGTTAATGATTAAGAGACACTTTTGCAGCAGGAACTTGCTCATAGACATCTCAAGAAGATGTTTGCTAAAGGGTATTTGGTCATACAAATGTATTACCTGAAAAGTATGGAATAAATAAATAAGGAAGATAAAAATAAATTAAATTTCAATTGAATAAAAAAACTCAAATGCTAAAAATACTGAAATACTAAAATACTGAAATACTAAAAATATTGAAATGCTAAAAAATCCAAGCTCTATTGGCCAATCCACTATTTAGCATCATAGAGGTTCTATTAGCAAAAGGATACACACTTTAACATTGTAAAGAATGTGAAAAAAAGTGAACAGATTCTGCTGCACTGAAACACAGCAAAAGTATACCTTCATTAGAAAATCAGAAGCTGCATATGTCCTCCCAGATCAGTGATTTTTATCTACTGTCTCATGTTCAATTTAAATCTGCTTAATTGCTTTTTACTTTAGGAGTTCATCAATGGCATTGCTCTTAGGTGACCTTACCTATGCACCTTTTTTGAAAACACAGAAAAAAAGTGAAAGCAATTGCAAATGTGACTTGATGCAACAGCAGCAGCTGCAGTAAACAGGATACAGCCATAAAGACTGGATATGTCCCTAAGGAAACCAGTGTGTAATTTAGTTTCAGATATAAACATAGAGAGAATAACAATATGAAACAAACTCACAGGTGAATATTCCCTCAATGAAGGGTTCACTTGAAGGTGCAAAAATGCAAATTTGATAGGAATCTTAAGGTTAAAAAAATATGTTATGTGCACATATATGCATTCTGTTACTTCTGGGACTCCCTCTGCTCAAACAGTTAAGGAACAGTTTAAAAGTGTTTAAAGTAAAATTCTCATCAGTGAGGGTTTCTTTTTTTTAATCCTGTTTGCTGAGAATCCCTGGAATGTATAAATCATGTACTGCATTTGATAAATATGATTAAACAGCTAAACTCAGAGAAGTTCTGAAGTAAAGAAGCCTGCATTTATGGTAGTTTTTCTTACATCTTGATTACAGTGTTGCATGTCATTAATTTGCATTTACTTCTGTGCTTGAAAGCATCCTCTGCTTCTATTTTATCACCAGCTCCAGTCATACTGCAGTTGCCAATTTTACTGAGCAGATTTTGTTAGCAAATGAGAAGTTCCAATGTGAAATACTTCTATGTATATTAATCAGCTTTTAGCTACTGCATGATGTTCAATTACTTTTTTGCTCTGTTTTGCTGATCCTTGACTATAAAAACATAGTCATTGAATATTAAAGTTTGCTTTCACAGCATAGTGTTGATATTCAATCTGTCTTTTATAAGACAATGCTAATTCAAGTTCCTTTACAAAAAAATCTGAAATTTTATACAGTTTAAAACATAAAACTAAACTCTGTAGCTGAAATATCATTTAGAGATATTCACCAACCAAATCTATAAGCTTTGGGTTGTTTGTTTTTTTTTTTAATATAAACCCCATAATGGTGGTTCAATCAGTACAGAGGGCTTCCATTTATAATTCAGAAATTGCTGTGTGTTTTGTAACTGCCTTTGTGAAGCACAAAGGAAAAGCTGGCTCCAAGTGACAGCCATACTCTCAGAGGTAACTGAAAAGCACATTAGACAGCTCTAAATTTTGTTTGGATTCAAATGATATAATTTTCTTGAAGTAGCCCTAAACTAAAATTACACCAGGTACAAATCTGAATAATCATCCATTTCAATATGTTTGGATTTTTGGTTTTTTGGGGGGATTCTGGGGGAGGTTTTTTTGTTTGTTTATGTGGTTTTTTGTTTCTTTGTGGGGCTTTTTTTGTGGGTTTTTTGGCTTGGTTTGGTTTGATTTGGTTGATTTTTTTTTTTTTATTTTTTTTTTGGCAGGCTTTTGTCTGTTTTTTTTGGGAAGGTTT
>WEIU01006456.1:164449-184162 GCA_013389925.1 Aegithalos caudatus | reverse complement strand
AGGACTACTCAACCAATGAAAACTGTATGGTCTGTCCCAACAAAGGAAAGCATATCCATCAATCTGCTGCCATAATACTGTGCAGCAGTAGGAATGCAGAGAAAAGGGCTTGTCACAGTGAGGGAAATAGGATTAAAAGCACTATTTGTTTGAAGGAGAAAAGTCTTGTTTGCAACAAATTTCTTTGAAATAATAGCAAGTTACAGATGGTATATTTCACAACAAGAAATTAGCAAGGGACATCAAGTATCTGGGTATTAGAGAACAAGTCTATTTGCTTAACTTCTTCAGTCCCTAATACATTAGGAGCATATCAAAATGACTTGTTTAGGACTTTCGATTTCTAGTGATGTATTTTCTTTGAAGCTTATCTCCTCTTTTTTTCCTTACATGGAAGTTTCTCTTTAGGACTGCCCTTGATAAAGCAAAACAAATCTTTTCTCTAACACTGTTCAATATGTAGAACATTGCCCTCCTTGGAATTTGTGTCTTTTTCCAGTCCATGGTTTGGTTTTTTTTTGGTTTTGTTTTTGTTTTTTTTCCTGCCCAGTAATTTCTAGCTTCTGTTCCATTTTCTCTTTAAAACAGCTCTTAATAAGGTCACTAACAATTTCCTGCCGTCCAGTTCCAAGAATCCTTTCAGTGTTCACTTTCTTCTAGGTCATTCCACCACTTTCAACAAACCATCTTGCTGCTGTCCTTTCATGCCTTCTCTTGGCTTGCTGTCAGGCTTTCCCTTGTAATAATTTACTATTAGCTTCTTCTGTATCTTCTTTCTTATGCTCCCTTTGCAGATTCAGTCCTCCCACTGGAAACTCTGCCTCCAGCCCACCACCCTCTTTATTCTACTTTCTCACCTCTCCTTTCACAGTTTTGTTTAATTTAGTTATGCTGATAACTTCTAAACTGGTTAATTAGAGATTTCTTTCCTGTTTATAGCATTTGCCATTAGATGGTTATTAAGTCCCAAGCTCAAAATAGATGTTTTGCCTCAAACACGAGTGCTTCTCTGTTGACATTTCTATTATTTTACACAATGTTTTGCTGCCTCTGTTGGCTATCCCATGCACTTTATGCCTACTTACACATTTAGTGTTCCTTGTCCTTAAGATAATTTATCTCCTTTTCCAACACCAAACAACTATATTGTTTTCTGATTCTCTTCTGGGAGATTTTTACTTTGTACTCAGTTGCTCTGATTAGCAGTAATCTAATTCAGCCTCAGCCATTACTGCCTCATTAAAAGACGCTGTGTTCACTGTATTAACAATAGTCATAAAATGAATTGTAACAGATTAAAAAATTGCACAGAATATGAAACATTCTGAAATATGTGAGAAGAACTTAGAAGTTGTTGGGGGCACTGTTACTATTTTCATCATCTAATTCCAGATTACAGCTTGGAGTATCTTTATTGCTGAGTTACACACCACTGGATGTTTCACTTTACCTCTGCACAAAAGGCAGATATTTTTACATTCTACCCATTCACATGGATTAACAGAAAAAATATTCCTTTCTTATCCAGGTGTCCAATATGTCTTGAAAAATACTAAGATGATCTTGATCCCATAAAGTCTCCATGCCAGCACTAACTTAAACCCCTTGAATTCTTTGTTCATCAGTGTTGGCAGGGGACTTTGTCAGAAACACCACCATCTTATCCGGAGAATGAACTTTAAAAATCTAATTGTCTTGGTAATTGTGTTTAGTAACAATTTTCTGTGAGGCAGCTCTCTCAGATTATTTCCTCTATATTAATCCCATAAATTCTAAACCTTTGTTTATTGGGAAGCTACCAAACTTTAATTTACAGGTGTCAGTTTGTTAACACACATCAGTTCCACATTTTTAAATTACTGTTTGCTTCTGGCTCCCTCTGAATTCCAGCTAGCTCCTAAGGTTTTCCCTACTGAGTAGAAGAGAGCCTTGTCCCTTCTTGTTCTGAGATAATATATCACAGGGCAAGGTCCTGCAGAAGTGTGGATTAGTCCTGAGCCCACTGGCTCTCAAGAGCAGCCGGCTGCCTCATGGCTGTGCATCTCACCAGGTACAGCTGCATTCAGCAGCAGCACAGAGCATACAGGTATTAGCTGCAAAAATTATAGTCAGTGGCATTTTCAACATCAAGCCCTTCTCTGAACAACCCAATATGAGGAGTGTGTGCTTGCTGAAGAAGGTCTTTGATGACAGTGCTGTTCAGTGGTTACCCAGTCACCTCTGCACAAAGCTAACAGCAAGAGGAAAACGTTCTGACTTAATGAATCATGGGCAGAAAAACTTACAATCAGACTTGGTAGACACAACAATTCTCAGTCAAATCTGTATGTTTTGTTGTATTTCTCTTTAGTACAATACCATGAAATTCCAGCCGTCTTGAGTGCAGAGCTGCATTTAAGTACAGAGGCTTACACAATAGCCAGCAATTCAAGGGCAAAATTGGCCAAGGCATTTTAAAACATCATTGGAGTATACCAATAGACTCAGAGTGGATTTCATGCTGGAAGAAAGTTCAGCTACTCATTAAACCATAGTTTATAATGAATGAGAATTTTGAAAAATATTTTAGCAGCTATTCATCCTCACACCAGTCAGTCTTCCAGCAATCTCACATTGAACCAGAGACATAGCATAAAGACAAATCAAGTCCTTCAGCAGCTCAGCTCTTCACAAGAGAAGGCAAGTTTCCTTTCTGTTAATGCAGGATGCAACACAATGGATCTCAACTCTAAATTAGATTCTCTAAGCATTGCCACAATGGAGATATTTAATAATAACAATTAGTCTGCATAATGTACTCTCAGCAGCTGTCTGTGATGCTTTTCATTGCCATATGCTTTCCTTATTGCAGTCAGTACTACTGACACACTGTTAGCAGCATAGCACCTACTTTATATGCTCAGACATTGTCCCAAAATTAGAAATGGTAGTTGCAACTTTGTTCCCTTCATGCTCATGATTTGCAAGGGCTTGGTGCATTAAAAAAGAGATTACTATTACTATCTATGCTGGGTTTTTTTAAACATCATCTACTTGTCTCAGCACTTCACAATTAACAAGTCATAGCAATACCCCAGTAACTTAAATCAGAACCACATCCCAGCACCCACTCAATTTATTTTTGTTTTTAAGTTCTTCGAAAACACCGACTCTATTTTCAAACTCCTAACTGATTTTCTGAGCTGGTATTTAGCTGAATTTTTTTTTTCCTGGCAGCACTGGCACTAGCATTCCCCCTTTGCTGGAATTGGAGCTCCTTTAGCATGGTTCAGTCACAGTTCTAAGCTCTGTTGTACTTTTTACTATACTGTCAGTCTCAGAAATTTCTTTATTCCACCTTGCTATTAAAAGGAGAGCCTGCTTTCAACTTCAAGTCAAGCTACAGTTGTATTATTCTAAAGCTTCCTTTGGAAAAAAAATTAGAACAAAGTCCCCATCAGCGGTAATTAATTTTGACAGTGTGGGCTTTGTAGCAATTCACAAACCTGTACTTTGTGCATCAGCATTCCTTATTATTCTAATTAAAGTGGAACATTGTGCCCTCACCAGTCATTAATGGGTTTTCATTTTGTAAATGACATTTGCAAAAGTTAAAACGGGCAGTTCATATGAAGTCCACAGGCAAGAGTGTTAAAATTAGCATCACCATAGCAACAGTCTTCCATCATTAGTATTCAGGGCAACAGCAAATGTTTTGTTGTGCTTTTGTTTCCAAAAAAAAAAGATTTTTCTTCACTTGTCATTCATGAATAGAAAAGGCTCATATCTTACAGGTAAAATGATTGTACTCATTTTGATGTCACTGTTTTAGAATTTCCCAATTTTTTCAAGGTATTTATTTTTCAGGGCAGAGGTTGAATTTCACAATCTCTACAGCTGTGTATGTCTAACCTCCTAAGCGACATTTATCCCTTGCCAGCCTGCTGCTCAATGGTACAGTTTCATATAAAGTCTGTCACTTCTACTCAAGAATCTCCACCAAGTAACAGATTCTGCTGAGAATCAGTAAAAGATTCATGCATAACAAAACATGGTCAGTCCCCCCATTACGTGGAGGGTGAATCTCCTGTGCTGGGTTTGGTGGCTAAGTTATGCTATTTATATATCATTATTCCCCTTCTCAGGAACTGAAATGTAAGTGCACACATCATGTCTAGTGAAACAATATTCAAATAACATCTCGTCATGCACAGTTTAGAATTATGGAGAGAAGAAATGGCACCTTCTGCTGAAGGAGACTAAGGCAGGTTATAAGCATACTCCAATGTCCTTTGCTGGAAGAGGTAGTGCTGGCTACCTTTTTTCCTTAAAGTTTAAATAAGACTTAATTGTCTGGAAGCACATTGCAGCAATATTTTGCAGTTTGAAAAACACTTTACGACTACATCTCCTAAATGTACCTAGAGGCAACTTAGGTCTGGTTCAACAAGAGGCACATCATCAATACCAGGAATGCAGAAGTTCTCCTCTAGAAACGAGTATTTTGTGTGCAGGCAGAAGGGGTTAAGAAAAGCAAAGCAAGAGGAAAGATGTTAGTGGAAGTAGACAATGAGCAGGGTGAGGTCAGTAGGATTGCTGGTTTACTTTGCAGTATCCTGGTTTTTCAGTACCAGGCACAGATCAGAAGTAACTGAATGTTCTCTAGCATTATGTCTCTGGGTTTTAATTTGGCACAGGAAGATTCTTTCTCTCCTCTTCATCTTCTTAAAGTACTTCATTTTGCATAATTTTGCAAAGAAGAGTCTTTAAAGAGTAAATACACTCTAGTGCATTGTAAAAGCTGGGGATGTTACCCATCTCATGAAAGATATTTTTGTATTTTAATAGATGGGGCACATTTTTGTACAGTGACTGCCTCTCTAGTACCTGCCCTTGCAGTATTGATTAATTTTTCAGCCAGTAAAACCTGCAGAACTGGAAAACCCTTAAAATGGTGAATACTTATAAACCTGAGGAAAATCACTCTCAGATAAACTATAAACTATCCATGGTGGATTGACATTTGGTGTTTGGCTCTTGGAGGGCTTTAACACAGAAGGGGATCGCAGTAACTCTGAGGTTCTGAAATATCTACATATATGTTTATATATTCAACCTCTTTCTTTTACAGAAGCACCTTTTTGCTAGCTCAAGTTCATTTTCCCTCTGTGATGATTCAATCCACTTTTTTTTTCTTCTTTTTGTGGCTTGTCAGATGCTTTCTGGGAGATATAGCATGCTAAAGCAGTTAATTTTCTATTTTTTAGGCTTCCATATCCTACTGCAGTGAAGATACTTACTGAACTGTAATATTTTGCAGAAGTTTGCCATTTGATCTTCACAGATAAATTCAGTGGAAGAGAGTAGCATCATAAAAAGGAGTAATTTTCATTGAATCCAGAATGTAGTCTTCATTAACTAAAAGGTTTTGTGCCTAGCATTCTGTCTAAGCAAGTTCTTTGTAAATCTAAGTTCATTACTAGTTTCTTGCATTGCTGAATCTTATAACCATCAATTAAGTAACTCACCTTTTTAAAATCGGCTTTGGAGATCTTTTTACATTATTATCTCTTTGCAGTGATTGACCTAATACATGATTAGAAATATTTACCTAAATTGCAAGGGGTTGATAGCCTTGTTTATTGCAGAAGTGACAGGCAGAGAGGAAGGATCTGTGACAGACTACTGTTTTCCATCCCAGACTTCATTCATTCTCACAGAGCCCCTTGAGCAGTGGTGTGGCAAATGAGAGGAAATTGTCAGTTTCTAATTTATCCAAAGCAGTTAAATGCTGCGTTTCCCCAAATATACGTATATACTTTCTACGTAGGCAATCCTTGAAAAAGCTACTGAAGCTGTTCTTCATTAAAGATGTTTCTGCATTTGGTCTGGAAATACAGAAGGAGATGCACTTCTGTGATCATGGATTTCAGATTTGCAACACTAGTTGCAGATTTCCCTAAAAGGGAGTAAACTCTGAAAGTAAAAGTAAGCAAACGAAATATTCTCAACTTTCTATTTCATAAATTATTATTCTTTAAAATCATACCCAGCTTCAGCCTATAGAAACCCCAGAGAGTGGGAATAAGTGCCTCGCAGCTGTTTTCCTAAGTGTAACAGACTGTATTTTGTAGCTGGAAATGTCAATGATTACAGGAATAAAAAATAAAAACCAAGAGTTAGAACTACTAAACCAAAACCACATTTTTATTTCTCATCTATAAACTTTTAGTGCAAGTAATTGGGAATACAGGCATCTTGAAATTTTACTTCAGTATTTAGAAAGAAATTTCTTCCAGATTTCTGGCAGTGAGATCTTTTTAGCCAGTAGGACACCATTGTTGAACAGCATGTCTTAGCTCTACGCTTCAGATTACTTTAAGTATCACCTGAAAATTAGAGGTTAGAAAACTGATTCCTAAACACCTCATACTGATGAGTTCACTATCATTTCCAAACACTGGTTTGAACTTTAGAATCTAAAGTCAGCTATTTTGATATAAACCACCATGACATTATGTTTCTGGCGATAGTTGCACTTACCTGATTTGTTTCCTAATTACTGATTGTTAATGCAAGTGCTTATGCTTTTAATACAACTGTAACATTACTGAATAATTCTATTGCAGACTCTGTTCTATATCTTTGTATTTGACAAATATTTATTCCTGTGCATTCCTTATTTTTCTGCTTTTCCACTATTTTAATTGTGCTATGACACAAAAGCAATTAAAACCTTACTAATATGGTTATTACATGTTAAAACTTACTTTAATAGGCTAGTGTATCTTCTGTTTCCAGTCTGAAGGCGGAATAAATGTTTCATTGTACTCCTACCAATCTTGAAATGAGCAGAGGTTTGGTGGTAGCAGTTATGGTGGTAGCAGTTTAGGCTCTCATCCGACTTGCTGCCAGAAGTTTGGAATCTAATTTAAATTCTGCATTTAAAGTAGCTTGCGTGGATCGAGAGATATGTTCATTGATTTCAGCAAAGTTACTTCTTGTTTTTAGTACTCTAAAAGGGATCAGAATGTGGCTCTCAGCATTCCCTCTCATGTATCATGTTTTTTCACATCAGTGCCCAAAATATTGTGGAATAAACATTTGCCGCTAGCAAAACGCAAATCTGTATCTGTACGGTGTTCTCTTGAGAAAATCGAGCGCAAAACCCTCAGCATGCTTTGCTCTGGGGCATTTGTTCACCATTCTAGAAATAAGGAGTGGAAAAGAGTCTGTCAGTCTGAATCCTTTATCAAACTCTCCTGTGAGAGAGTGCCCACATCATGTGGTCTCGCAGCAGTCTCTCTGCTTTGAATTCAGTCAGCCAAGGGGAATCGTTTCTCGTGTGTCAGTCCCGACTTGGTTTTGGTCATGGGTGTATTTATAACACCCAGAGACCTCCTAAACAATTCTTCTTTTGGAACATGTGACTGTTGAAGTACTTAGAAACTGTTTCTCCAGTTTTATCCATTCAAATTAAGTTTCCACCAACTTAAAGAGACCCTTCTTACTCTTACTGACTCCCCTTTTCTTGCTGTTATGCATTAAGTTTATCTCCTACGAATAGTCATTAAAGACTTGAGAGCCCAGTGGTGCTCTGACATCTCCAAACTGGAGTTCTGCTCATCTCTTTAGCCAGTTCTGTGGCACACTTTAAGGACGTTGACAAAGATTGTCGCTGCCTTGCCTTCCCTTGTTGCATCTTGCAGATTTTCAACTTTTCTCAACTTGCTCTTCAGTAGATCCTGCTGATAACTGTCAGACATTTATACCCAAACATTTCCTTAAGTCACAGCTGTTCTGTTCTTTGTGGAGAGGTTAGACAAAAAAGGCAACCCAAAAAACATCTGGAAAACTGCCTCCTCCCTCATTGTCCAGACTTTAGTTTTCCTGGACAATTTGCTTGCCACAGTGTCTCAACTCAGTCTACTGCAAGGCTCAGCACTTTCCAAAACAACAGCTCAAATATATTCTAATTTTATACTTGTCAGGTCTTTTTACCACCATGTTAAAGTAATGTGTATCAAGTAAGAGCATTTGCCTGCAATCTTTTTGTTGCTGTTGTTTGCTTCTGAAACCTTCCTGAATTACGTAGCATATCCTTTTTGTCTTAAGTAAGAAAGTAACATATGTGCTGGTGAATAATGAGTAAATCTTTTCAGCAAAATAATAATAATTTTGGGTTCTTTTATCAATGCAAGCCATTCGTAAGTGTAGCATGTACTGACAACCTTTAACACAGCTTCACCTCACAGATTTCCACAGCTAGTGAGACCAAACAGGTGGCAAGCCCCAATCAGTGCCTTGTTATCTCTGAGGAGCTTTGATCTACCTAATGTATAATAAATAAGATACTGCATTTTAATCATCTTGCTGCTTTCATATCACTTGTCTTGCAAGTTCTTATTTACAAAAACTCATCCTGACATTGTTAGGTTTTTTTAAATTAGGGGTTTTTTTTGATCATTTATTTATTTCACCACACCTACCAGTAGACAGATGATACAGCAGCTGGAAGTTATTATACTGTATATCCACTGCTTTCCTATCCACCTTTGTCCTCTTCTTGTGTCTGTAAAAGATGTCACCACTTTTTTTCATTAACTCTACACCATAGAAGAGGCTGACTAGATGATCCTTTTAGGTTAAGATAGTGGCTGACAGAAAATGGCCTGAAATTCCCCGTGTTTTCTACATGTACTATAAGGCCATATTATGCCATTATTCTCCAGTAGAGGCAAATTTATTTTTTTAACCAATTAAATAATTTTGAAGAGCCTCCTTAAATATAGCATTCTCAGTTCAGCTCTTACATATGAATATATAACAACCTAGGTATGGTGCTGCAGTATTTTTAGCAATTTAGTAGTCATACTACTATTCAAATTCCATTTTGTGGTCAGTCTGATGCTTTGAAGGCAGGGAGGATCAGAGCAAATTCATCTCTGTTTAAAAGGCACTATAAAGCCAATTATATTTACACAATATATAATAGTATAGAATCATAGAATACTGTTGCATTGCTTATGATTAGGTATTCTTTTAATCCACTGAAATCCAGTGCTGAATATCACACCAAACTATGCAATGTCAAATTTAGCACTTAATTAAATGTTGAGTTAGGGAAAAAAACACTCTATATAACAGACACTTAATTTTGCTCTAAAAGGTATTTAAAATTATCCTCATAATTGCAAATTATACAAAAAACCCAAAACTGAGAAAATATTATTTTAGCATAATGACCTAGATTAAGAAAATAAGAACTGTCTTTTTCAATGTTGGAGTTGGTGGCTGATTATATAAACTGGGCTTATCTAGAAGCAAGTGAAAAAAAATAAAAATGCATCAAATTGTTTTAAAAGGAAGAATGGGATAATCTGTCAAAGCAAGAACAACATGTGCTCACCAAGGAATGCAGCCAAGATTTTGTTTGGAAGTAAAATTTAGCTCAGTGTGTAGTTTGCAAGGCACTAAAAGGGTTAGAGCATTGTCACTACACACTGTGCTCTTGCAGCTCACAAACTTGGCAAGATGCACAAGTATTGTGTGAATACAGACAATCCAAGAGAACAGATGAATATTCTTCTATATCCTACCTTTTACCAGTTTCTTACAGAAATTTCCACCTAAACTATTGCTTTGTATATGAAGAAAATCTAAGAAAGAAATGCTGGTATGCATTGAGAGTGTTTCCTGAATTTGATAATTCTGTCAAAAATTCTGACAGTTTACAGAAAAAAAATAGTGGAAATAATAGTTGTTTTTCTTAGAAAATTTGACTGCTGCAGACTTTGGAAATTACATGTAAAATATTCAGCAAACTTCATTGATAGTGACTTGGTTTTGTCAGATTAGTTGTTTTCTGGACAGAAAATTCCCTGCTTAAAAATTATTACTTTGATTACCAACTGATTTCTTTGTGAAGCTCATCACAGAAGCTTGAGGATCTAGTGCAACAAAGAACTTGTGACTGTCCTGCGTGTCAGGTAAATCCCAGGCATTTGAGCTGGTCTAGAACTAGTCTGGCTTCCCAGTATAGGGAGAGGCTGTAGCCATTTCATATGATGGATTTATTCTGCAGGGACAGGCCCAACTTGTTTCAAAAAGATACCGTGGTTTTTTTTTCAGCAGCTCAGCAGCATCAACTCCTGCATTAGGCCAGATAATTTGAAATGAAAAAAAAAAAATTATACTTTAAAATCAAAACTTATATATATGAAGGAAACCATGCTTTGGGTCCACAGGAGCAGTAAGTGGGGAGAAGAGGAATACCATGGCCTTTTGTGGGGCCATCTACCTCTCAGAGTAAGAAAAGGGTCACTGTGTAAAATTTGGACCAAGAAATAACAATTATTCTCAGGGCTGACACACATAACAGTGTAACTAAGATAATATGCCACTAGAAAGTTCAAACAGGCAAAATATTGCCACATTTGGAGAGTTGCCTCCCTTAGCTATTTCACAGACTAAATCATTTAATTAAATGGCAGCACAGACACAGCCCCAATGGCCTGGTTTTCTCCAAACTGAAAGCAAGTTCCATGTACAATGAATTGACATGGAAATGATTAGTAAAAACAGTCACTCTTCATCTCTTATCAAACACAGTGTACTGTCATCATCAAATGATTGTTTTCATTGCATAAATTCCCTTTTAATTTTTTTTTAATTTTAAAGCTCAGTGAAGTATAATGTTTACAATGAAAACTATCAGAAAAATTAAAATATGGCATAAAGTAAAAAAAATAAATTTACGGGGAATGGAAGACTTTTAATGACTGATACCTCGCTCACAAACAAGAAATGCATTTCTTTGGTTTGTTTCCTAAATTGTAATTCTTAGAGCAAACCTTAATATGGAAAGCTGCTACAAATAAAACTCTCCAAAGGTTTTAGTTCAGTATTAAATACCCTGGTTTGAAAAAAAACAGTGGATTAGATGGGGTCTAATCCTCCACTCTCTGCTTGGGTTCTGTTTGGCAGAAATCTCAGTCTGTGAGCTTCCGCAAGTCTTTGCAAAATTATTTTTATCCTTAATAAATTATTTGCTCTGTTAGTTACCCTTAAAACAGAACAAATTGAGGGACATGGGTAGAAGGATAATAATTTTAAAAATAATTTCAGTAGAATTTTAAGAATGAGAATGAAGAGCAACTGCAGCAACAAAACTGTGGAAAAGTAACAAGAGATTAATTTTTTAACACTGATAAAAAATAAAATGGCCATAATCAAAATAAATTTTATTGCTAAAGTACAAAAGTATTTAGAAATAACACCTTAACCCTGTTTTATTTAAAATTTAAAGGTCTCATTTTTATTTATTATCATTTTCTCTTGAGTGATGTGTATTAGTATAAAGGCGTTAACTAAAGTGGTGATAATTATTTGNATTTTGTTATTTTGGGATTAGAGATGAATGCTCAAACACTTGTAGTGTTTTATGAGACAGGAGGCTTGACTTTAGAAGATCCTTCTTTCTAACTTTGATGACAGTTAGAAAATCTTCCCGACAGTACATAATATGGTACCTATGTATCAAATGTATGCCACCATAAAAGATTAAATTCTGGACACTATTAAATAATCAAATGGCTTGAGTGCTGTGCTGAGTATTTGTAGT
The DNA here is from genome assembly GCA_013389925.1 of Aegithalos caudatus. Taxonomy (NCBI): domain Eukaryota; kingdom Metazoa; phylum Chordata; class Aves; order Passeriformes; family Aegithalidae; genus Aegithalos; species Aegithalos caudatus. The sequence continues at coordinate 172,560 of WEIU01006456.1, read as the reverse complement.
GTACCATGTAGATACAGAGAAATCTTGGTTGGATTTAATACCTTCTTTTTTCCTGGAAGGAAGGTGACAAAAACTGTATGATATTTCTTAGGCCTGATAATAGGAAATAAGGTATTTTGAACTTTTAAAATAGTCTTGCTTTCTGTGTCATGCAGTGAGGGAGATGATAAAGATGGGTAACTTCACTTAGTGCTAGCAATAAGAATTTTCTCTTTAAGGCTAGACTATTTTAGAAAAAGCTGAAGAATTTGATATTGTAGATCTGTAGGTTGACATTTCTGATAAAGCCTTCAGAGGACTTAGATGTAGCAGCAGGAGTCTAAGAATGTTAATATGGACCATAACCAATATTTAAATCCTTAATATTTTAGGGCTGTGTGGACTATTCAGGACTTAGATTGCACCTTTGAAAGCAATTTCCTAAAGAAGTAGCAAATAGTTCCAAATAAAAATTTGAATTAGAATTGGAATTGGAATTCCAATTTTGGAGTTTGGAACAAATTTACACATCGTTCAATGTGGAAAAATGATCAGTATAGAAAGAAAAAAAAGTATTTGGGCCAATTTTGAGCTAAACACGTCCACCAATGTTCTTGATTCAATACTGGACTACGGCAGGTCCTTGAATGCACCTGTGTACCTTTGATCATAAATGTCAAGGCACTTTGACTTGGGCAGCAGACAAGGCATTTCTGATTTTCACTGCAAATTTTTTCACAGTGAAATTTGGCTGTGTTGTGAGAAAGGAAATCATCATTTTGCATGTTTATTCTTTCCCTAAGAGATTCCATTTTCTGTTCAATAACTGAGATCAGAGAACTGAATGAAAGCATGCCAGTAGAATTGCAAGCTGTTTGAGACCTTGCTGAGATGCACCATGAGACATTTGATTCAGCTGTAACATATGAAATACTGAAAGTGCACCTCGGCACTGAATTCCACTAAGTGCTGTTATTAGGCTTCAATAAGTATGAAGTTTAAACTGTGCAATATAGTTTAGCAAAACTTTTTCCTATCAGCTAGCACCCACAGGATTCTCCCCTGAATTAACTGCCAGCTACTGTGCTAGGGATAGGAGGAGCTGCACAAAGATATCTACATGTAAAAGCTGGGAGCACTACTTTGTAGGGAGAATCATATTATAGTTGAGTAAATGGAAGGTGCAGAAGCTGTCTGGAATTACATGGAGCATGTGCTAAAGCATAAATGCTTGGACTTGCCACAGGATACTTAAATGAAATCCTTTTCATCAATGAAATCCACTTACTAAGAAATAATTTTTATATTACCTCAAAATTCCTTTATATCCCTCTTTACTGAAGTGTTTAAGTGCTAACATACTTTTAGATTCAATTAGGATAAAATAATATCTGTGCTCTAGGACATGTCTCTATTATAGCTGATATTGGTTTGTCTGCCTGGAAGCCACAGTTAATGTGGGCATCTGTGTGCCTGTAGTTGTTTCCAAAGCCTGTATATACACACTAATTTTCACTCTTTGGCATGGACAAGATGAGATTGTTGCCACTTGCCATTAAAGAGTCCTGGCAGAGCTGTATGAACAATTGTCTCATTTTCCAGCTAAATTAAAGTATATTTTATCACAGGATAATGTTTAGAAATAAAAGAAAAAGTTCAGTTTCATAAATGGCAGATGAGGAGCTTTTGCTTTCCACCATTTTTTCCTGCTGACCTTAGACTGGGAATAGTTGCACAACCCTGAAGCTGCATTTCTATGCAAACAAATTATGAGAAATGTCACCTGTATCAGATGAAGGAGTTAGCCTGGATGGAATTACTGGTGGGGCCAGTTAGGTGTAGCTTCCCCCTCTGCCATCAGCTTCTCTGGGCTGGTTCCTTCCCCAAGTTCAGTGCTCTGCTTTCTGGATCCCCACGTAAGATATTTTGGAAGTAAGAGCAAAGCAGTCTTGCCATGCAGAAGCACTAAGCTTTGCTCATGTTACATCAGGGTATTGGGAGAAGCTAAAGACTGTCTAGTTTTGAAACTATAACAATGTGATTTACCAGGAAGGGAGAATCATCCCTTTCTCACATTATGGCTGTGTATGCCCCAATCAAGGGAAAAGGTTAGGAGTAAATCTCAAACTGATCTTTTCTAAGGTCAACGGCCCCAGCATCTCTGGGGAGAGGATGAAAAAGCCAATTGTGTACATAAAAATAGGCAGGGCCTCCTGACTTTGAATTATATATTATGCGTGGTATATTATAATCATTGATAAAACAGTAAGATAGTTAGGACAGGTTCAACATATATTGTAAAGCAAGAGAAACTACAAGTTTCTGTGAGAACACAGGAAAGCATCTCTTGCTAAAATACAGGCAGAATACAGAGAGCAAAACATGAATGCAATTATTCAAAGGTGCAAAGTCTGCCCAACTAGTGGTCTGATTGGGAACTTGTCTGTATATAGCTGTCGGAAAATGCCATAGATTTCATTGTTCTCTTCTTTTACTACCTAACTGCAGCCTTTCCATTGCAATATCCTAGTAAATCATCTTCAAGCATGATCTCAGGTTTTTTCCCCAAGGGAGTATTTTCTCTTCTATACAATATTTGCATAGAGACATTTTGAAATAGAGTCCTCAATGTAAGAAAAAAAATCTGTTTATATGATATTAGTCACGAAAAATAGATTTAATAATGTCAAAAATATGTACATTATGGAATGCAACATAACTAAAAAGTAAATTAGTAAAAAAAAAAGAAGGCATTCTTCTCCTTTAATGTCTGTGAAAGCTTTTGGAAGAGGGGGCAGCTTGTTAGGGATTGGGAATTCAGGGTGTACAGTAGTTAGGATCATGTTTTCTGGGCCTGAGTGAAGTAGGACTGCAAGATACAGAGTTTCTTGATATTGAGATCTATACATTGATAGGAAACAGTAGAGAACTTAATGATTTTGTAAGCCAGCTTTTGTGGTTGCAACACATAATTTTATGCATAGGAAAAAAGATTTTGAGGTGAAAAGAGAGCCAGTGAGTGAGAGAGTTTATGAAATCCTTCTTATTTTAATCCCTCCAGGAGGCAAAACAATAATTTATTTCCAACTGGGCATAAAAAGAAAAGAAAGAAATGGAGTTTGTCTTAGCTGCTTTGTTTAATTTATCCTTATTAGTCTGCATTTTTTTCTCAACCCTACTCCCTATAATGATAACCATTCATTTTGCCAATACAGACTCCTCAAACCAAGAATTTACTATGGTCTAATTATAATTTTTCAAGTCCATTGTAAAGATCAGCAGGCAATTTTGTTTGACCCAAGTTTTCAGTTGGCAGATTTTAAGTCTTCTTTTTTAATATATACACGTATTTTTTTCCTCCTGTTAGCTTCCCAGAAGCCTTACTTCAGAAGGGGTTTTTCTACTTTGAGTTTTCTAGCATTATGTCAGCATTTTGCTTCTTGATCTCCTATTTTTGGGACTATTCATACTCTGTCTTCCATCTCAGAAGAGTAAGGGTTACTCCTTCCTTAATTTTCTTTCTTTGGTGTGGTTTCTTATGGAAGGGAGAAAAGAGTTTTTGCTATTTACAGGAGCTTACCTGAAGAGCTCGTGGCGCTGGTGGGATCAGGATGTGCTGTCTGCCCCTCCCAGCGATGTGTGCAATCACACCCAACCTCAGGCCCACTCTGCTCCTCTTCTCAAGGACATACACGTGGCAGTAGAGACTGAACACTCTGCTACTGTCACTATCACCTTAAAAAATAAATGTAGCCTCTCGAAATTTTCCTTTCCAAGATCTCCTCGGGCTGGAATTCATACATATATTTAATATATTCAAAATGACAGGCACCCTCTCATTCACCTTTCAGCAACAGCATGCAGTGTGGTGCAACATAAGGCACACACAGGCTGCTCCTGAGGCTCCATTGTACCCATCTTGTAGGGTGGCTAAGATTTCACTTTTAATCAGGTGTCCTTACTGTAGTAAAAGCAAGTACAGCCCAAAGGAATGTGAAAGCTGTGCCGCTGTTCACTCAGCAGGAACAGAAGTGTTCCTGTCACACGTGTCGGGTACCAACACTTTCCATATTGGGCATTACATTGCTGCAAGGTCTCTAATATTTACAGCAGAATCAGCTTAAATTAAATATATATATATATATATAAGAAAGAGGATGCATTTTTCTCTGTCTATTCCAAGAATATCTCAGTGAAAAAAAAAAAATCCTGTGAGCTCCATTTGCAAGTTACCTGCCTTAGAATGCAAAGAAAGAGCCCTGGGTAGGAAGAAGCACCAGCTTGTCATCCTTCATGTGGGAGAGAGATTGGGTTTCCCTCTGGACAGGGAGTGGTAGGCTCCTTCCCCAGTATCCTATGGTGTAAAGAACTGATTTTAAGTATGCTTAATGTTTTACTAGGTCTTTAATTTGCAGTGCAGTGTTGGGGGGAGGAAATGGAACGTTTCAAAACTATTTTCTTTGTTGCAGTTACAGTATTTTAATGCGTTTTCAGTGGTAATGTGCAAAAAGGAAAAAAAAACAAAAACAAACCCAAACCAAAACAAACTAGCAGCATCCAAACCAATGTTCTCTTCTTGGCTGTTCTGAGGGAGCAATAAACAATCGCCCAGACATCCTAGAAGTGTCAGCCCATGGAGCATATTTAAAACACATAATCCAGGAAAGTGCCATTGTGCCATCCCAAGTGATTTTTAGCATTTATTTATACCAAGAAAAAGAAAATAGACTCAAAGAGTGTAACGGATTAGCCAGCCAAACACAGGGCACCACAATATCTTCTTAAATGCAGAGAAAACTAATCCACTGCCCAGATAACTGAGAAATGGTAAAGCCACACTTACGAGGAGGCTACACACTTCAGAGACCTCTGGAAGCAAGACTTAGCTAGTAGGAAAATGTTGTATCTTCACTTTCAATGACAGTAAAATTAAGAAATGTTGCTTTAGTTTTCTAACTCATCAAATGCTAAACTTACAAGCAAACTTGTACCTTTAATGTCTACCTTAGTTTCAGGCAAGTCCCTACCCGTTTCTGCAATTGGCTTTCCACATCAGTCTGTAACATGGAGTGATGATGCTGATCTTGTACATAAAACTTACAAAGATTTATACTCAAGTCTTAGTGTTTAGGAATTAATTATTTTATGTCCATATAATTAGTTTTAATGTGTACATGACTTTTGCTTGCTCTCCATCAAAAAGGGACAACATTCTGAGAAGAACTTATTAAAACTGAAAAACTTGCTTTCTTAAATGCAGAAATTCCAGTGACCCTTTGAACAGAGAGCAATGCAGTCAGAATGACTGCAAATCCAACTCATCTTTCTATTTTTCTTTTTCTCTGAAAGAGTTTTGGGGTAATAAGACCACTTCTAAATATAATCCTTCATTTTCTAGGCAGCCATGACTTCTCTTTAAACAGCTGGTATTATTAAATGTTGAAGACATAGATACATTGATTAGATATAGCTCCAGGACAAAACAACAGTATGGGAGAAATAAACACTGCTCTTCTTCTGATTAAGGTCTTCATATAGATGCACAAGTTGACTGAGTAGCCCTTGCATTAGAAAAGTACCACAGGGAATTAAAATTCTGTTTACTCTGTAATCCTGTTTTATTTTTTTATAGGGAGATGACTATCTTTTATCAAATAAATGGCTTAAAATTAAGTATGGCATAAAAATTGGCTTCAGTTACAAATGCCAAGTACAGTAACCATTTACACTGCAAGCAAAATATACTTATGTAATAAATTACAGCTAGTTTAAAAGTAATTTGGAGTAAGAGTGGTATTACTTGTGCACTTTATACAGCAAAAATATAATTTTCAGGTCAATCAAAATATCTAAAAGCTTTTGTGAATTTGGAGACAACAATCAGAACTACATTAAATAGATTTTTTTTTTAAAAATCAATTTATAAAGTCAATAGGCCTTAATCCCTTAATCCTTCAACATTCTTGTTTTGCCCTGGATGTTCTTGAGTGAGTAATAGTTTGATTTGGGAGATCAAAGGGTTAATTTGCTTTTCAATTGGAGAATGACTCAGAGTTACCCTTTATTGTTTAAAAAAAAAAAAAAAAAAAAAAAAGTGTTGTGTGGGTGTAAGGTAGGGAAAAAGAGCCAAGAAAATGGATTCACTAATTGGGGTTTTCACCTGCTGTGAGTCTAATTGAATACAATACTTTATTTGTAACTCAAGGAGAAAGAAGATTATGCAAAGTATGAGAAATTCAGACTGGTTTTTAAATTCTTATTACTTGGCACTATTGTATGGGAAAGAAAACCAGCATGATAATAGCAGCATGAAGCTTCTGTCAAGGCAGGCCAGGAAGCTCCAGCAACAGTGAAAATTGAAGGAATGTGTATCGGGGAATCAGTGCTAGACACTTCTGAAGGAAAACAAACCACTTTTGCTGTGAAACGTCTGGCCTCTGGCTACCCGTCCCTTTGTATGACACGAGCAGCTGCTCTCTCCTTGTAGTGAACCCTGAGGTTCCTCCCAACTAGGATGAAAATCATCCTGTTTTAAAGATTAAGGAGAATTCTGTCACTTCTTAAAACTTGGCTAAAAAATACAAAAATTTGAGAGTGCTGATATAACACAATTGACAGCCTTCAGCCAGTTTTGATCTAACACCAGGTCCACTGAATTAAATGGAAAATTCAGTCTAATGAGTTTTAACATGGCAATTTATGTTAACACAATAATTATTCCTCTATTTTCTTTCCACATTGGAGTAGTATTACAGATACAAGGTTACTGAAAACTGTGAGTTAGAGCTGTTAAAACAACCTAAATCATCTAGAAACTATGAGAATTTAGCATTTAATTCCAATAATTTTTGGAATTTGAGGGCCTAGGGGGTTAGACCTTGAGCATCTCTCACATTAATGCTTCTAGAAACAAAACAAAACAAAACAAAACAAAACAAAACAAAACAAAACAAAACACCTGTGCGCTTCCTTGAACTGCTTGTTGAACTTAAAATCTGATAATCCAACTACCTGGAGCCTTATAAGCGGAGCCCTAAATTTCCTGGTGTTTAGGCTAACATCCAACTTCAATGCCTACTGACATCCATGTAACAGAGGTGGGATGAATTTTCCATGCTTCTAGGTATGCATTTTCCCAGTGTAAAAACAGGGAGATTCTTTTGTACATTTGAAAGGTAGAGAACAGATTTAGATTTGATATTAGGAAGAAATTCTTTACTGTGAGGGTGGTGAGGCACTGGAACAGGTTGCCCAGAGAAGTTGGAGATGCCTCATCCCTGGAAGTGTTCCAGGCTGGATGGGGCCTTGAGCAACTTGGTCTAGTGGCAAGGAAGGTGGAACTAGATACTCTTTAAGACCCTTTCCAAACAAAATCGTTCTATGAATCCGATTTGAAAGACATTCTTTTTGGGATGGCTTTGTCAGGAAATCACAATATGTAAGGGTTGGTAAACTACTTGGTTATGGGAAGGACTGGGAGCCTTATTTTAACGAATAAAGGACATAAATGTACAACATGCATGAGGGGAGACTGGCCACGCTGATTTGAAGTGCTTGTGACACTTAGAGGAGATTGTTGGCTTTTCTTTGTGTAATGCATATTGCGCAGGAATTAATGCAAGGAAACATTGCAACAGTAACTCGGCGTGAGCAGAACTATTTCCTCTGCACTGACAGATCCAGGGGAGAAGCTCACCTTTCGTTCCATGCGGGGCCAAGGCGAGCCCTTAGAAATGAAATTACCTGATTCCATTTATACATAAAGCACTCGGCAGTTTAGGCACCAAAATTAAACGTTGAAAAAAAAATTTAAAAAAAAACCCAAACCCTGAAGGTTAAGGCCCATTTCAAATCCGCCTGTATTCGGTGCATATTTTAGCTAAGTTTTCTTCCCACGCCCGCTGAAGGCGAACTGATCTGCCGTCTCTCAGCACACCCCTCTCTCCAGCCGGCCAGCGCCAGGGCAAAGAACACCCAGTAAAATAAAAAGGAAGTCAAAGGAAGCCCTGCGGGCTCTCTCCAGAATAGCTGCACAGCCCCGGGGAGGCCGGGGAGGGGCGAGGTGCCCTCAGCTGCCCCGCAGCCGGGATGAGGGGGGCAGCACCGGAGCTGAAGGCGCGCAGCGCCGGCAC
>WEIU01006456.1:45872-162405 GCA_013389925.1 Aegithalos caudatus | reverse complement strand
TTTTTTTTTTTTTTTAAGGTATGAGGGAGAAGGAGTGCAATCAAAAACAGTTAAAAGATTTGTGAATGTTATGGCGTGGCTGGTGCAGGAATGTTGGGGGGGGATTTGTGCAAGAATTTGGGTGTGGGGGAACTTTGCTTTCAATTCCTCCTGCTGCTGGTGTTACTCAGAAGTAATATAAAAAGAATGAAGAAAAAATGACTGTATTTTGTCCAAACTGGTCAAGTCATAACAAGGGAATTGTAATTCAGCCAGTGTGTCTGTTAGGATATCATCTCTTGATTTCAGGTTTCGAGTCCTGTGTGTTGTTGGCTCTGCTGACAGTGATGAGAGACAAATCTCTCTGCTGTTGGCAGGAACAGAGGAGTTCACACAGGCATGGTGTGATAGAATTCCCTACATAAAAATTATCCTTGCTAATATAATATAATCATCCTTTAATGAAGTGGTCCTGTGGTTCCCAAAGGACGTGTCAAGTGAAGACTATGCTTTCATCCCACTGAATTATCAGTGTGTTTAGTGTGCCAGTCACACCCATGCCAAGGTATCACCACTAGCCATTGCTGCTCGTCTTCTTTTCAGGCCTAGTTTTAATTTCCTTTCCATTTCTGCAGTTCAGGTCAGGTGAGAGAGAAGAAAATAAGCCAAGTGAGTGCACTTATTTTTGTTTCAGAACGCCTGTCATTTAAAAGCTAGTGATCAATTTAGTTGGCCTAAATGTAGAGCCAAATTAAAAAATACATCCTTTGAGCGTGTGCAATATTGCAAAGCTGCTGGCTGTGCGTGCCAATGTCTTTTTGTGTTGGTGGTTTGTCGGAAAAGCATTTTGAGTACTTATTTCTGCACATACTCTGACTCTGCTTCAGCTGCTGCTAGTCAAGAAGACTCAGACTACACTTACGATGTCTTTCTGATTTGCAGGCTGTAAAGGGCCTTGTTCACCAGAGTTTGAAACTCTGGCAAACACTTTGCTGCAGATCTATTAAGGATGCTACAGCATTCCCAAGTGTGGTTGAAACTGCTGAGCTGGCATTTCACTTCAGACGGTGTTCACAATAAGGGCATACACACAAATCCTCCCCCACCGGTCCAACCCCAGAGCTCACAATTAAATGGCCTTTGAAAATGGCAAAGAGGCTTACGAAGAATAGCCTTGATGGAATCTAACCTTTCCTGGAGCTGCCCTTGTCTGCGGAATAGTTGATAATTTTCCGAGCTGAAGACGTTGAGAGGCGAACGCCTTTTAGCTCGAGCAAAAATATCTGCAGCCTTCTTGTGTTCTGCATGTAAAGTACCAGCAAAGTCTGCCCTGGCTCCGTACGGCCACTCAACCTCTACAGCTCCCTTCCAAGCCTTTGCTTTTCCCTGCAGGAGCACAGAGAGGTGCTGAGGGCTGGCCAGCCCATCGCTGGGGCTGGTACCAGATGGGAGCTGGCTGCTCCCTGCCAAGGATGGGATCCAGAGGGTTCAGGGCATTCTGCCCCGTGGGTGATCGCTGCTTGGAGCTGGTGGGCCAAGAGTTAGGGGCTCTACTGGCTTGACTTTTATAGTCTTAGGAAAAAAGGAGTATTTCCTCTAAATTGCAATAAAGTTTAAAATTAAAGCAAAAGGGGAAATGTACCTGGCCTGCAAATTCGGTCTTTGTCACTTGCACATGAAGCAAATTAAATCATTCTTTACAAAATGTGCATTTCCCACGATAATTCATCTTGTGCCATGAAAGAAAAGCACACTGAGTTAAGGTTTGGAGTTATGGGTATTAAAAATATCTGGAACCAGTTGGAGTCCAGTGTTTCTTTGGCAAAGGCAATTTTATTTACAAGGTCTTACAAAAGCAGTTATGGATTTTCAGCATTAGTAAATGCCATAAGCTTAAACGATATACATTAAACTCACTGATACATGGTTAAGCCTTGCAATAAAAAATAAGAATAAAAAATTCAGTAAATTACTCATTGGTATAACTATGATTTTTGGTACTAGTTTTTCACACTAAAATGATCCTTTTTTATTCTGCCTCACACGAGCATGGCATGTGTCCATAATCCTACCTATATTCACCTTTACCAGCTATTTGATGGCTTTTAAATGTTTTTTATGGGGAATCAGTTTCTTTGAAGGCTGCCAGGTTGACAGCTATGGACTCTGAAATGATTTGGTTTGTCCATAGAACAAGTTGGGGCTACCAAATTAATTTCAGAAAGGCAGGCTATTTTCGGAGGCTTCTTGTAACTGTTCACATAAATTCTTTTTCTCATTTTTACTACGTGTTTCATCATACAAACCATGGTACAGTTCCTGTTCCAATATACCCCACTTCTGGGACTAACTGGGGAAGCAAGTCAGGGTGTCCAAGCTCATGCTTGGGGAACTGTTGATATGAAACATTGGGTGCAAACAAACTGCAACCCCAGGTCTGCAGGTGTGAGTGTTTGTTTGGGTCTGCAGCTCTTCACTTGCATCGTGACATTCCTGGCTACAGAGTTTTCTGCCATGAGTGCAGTTTCTGTCTTCCTTTGGAATACTGTTATATCAATAGAGGCTTCTCACAGTTGAGTTTTTAGGAATGAAGCTGTTTTGGTTTTCTTCAAAAAGATGCCTTATGCCTGGGTGTGATAAAAGGTTCTGGTGTTACATTCTCCCTACAGAACCTGCCCATACCAAGCAGGATGGGAGATGCAGGAGCTCAGGTGGAGGTGGCTCAGATCCTCAGGTTTTCACTTAAAGCTACCCCATTTCTGGTAATAAAAAACCAAACAACCAAAAAAAAAAACAAAAAACAAAAAAAAAAAAAACCCAGACAAGGCTGAGAATTCTGAGTGCAATTGCATCGACCTCCCTTTGCAGGACTCGTTTTTTAACAGAGCAAAGAACAAGACTGCTTTTGCTCTTGTGGTGTCCTTTTCCCATTTTCACTGCCTTTGGCCACTGCAGGAATTGAGAAGGGGCAGGAACACTGAGACTGTTGAGACAGGGCTTGTTTAAAACCCTGTGCTCAGCTAAGGCAGCTCTACAGCAGAGTTTTTTTTCTTACGCTTATTCTTGTGATCCATTTCATTCTTTCTTGCAGTTACAGAGCAAAATCTGTAACTATTATATATAGTAAGCTGCTGAACATATAGAGGTTACTGGGGCAGTAAAGTATTCACAGGAATCAAATAATAGTCTGTCTTTTAAGGCAAAAATTAAATCATACTAAGAAAACCTGGCACAACTTTCTTTTTCCTTGAATAGAGGTGGTATTGAAGTGATACATTGGAAGTTTTACCTCCTCTTAGTCTGTAAAGGGTAAATGTTCACTTGGGAACGTCAGCGCCTCAAAATGAGAACTCAAGGGCCATTTATTCTCTAAAACAACCTTGTTGTGTCAATGTTCCAGGGCACAGTGGGGGCACAGGTGCTGCTGGGTGGTGGTTTGGTCTCCTGGAGCTGGAAGGTGTGTGCTCTAGGAGCTCCGCAGTGCTGTGCGTCAGGTCCTGCTCTTCTGCGTATGTTCTCCAGAATGATGTGCACGTGTCGAAACCTGCATGTCTGCTTTTAAGTACAGAAGTAGCAAATGTATTTGCTAGCAATGGTATGCTACATACATGTTCCTTTTATCTTTTATTTTTTTTAAATGGAGACTCACACTTGTCTCCTAATGCAGCTGAATTTCCTGTGAACGGGACTTGATTGGCCACAGGACAGATAAGGAGAATTTTCTTTCAAGCCTTCTATGTTAATGGAAACATAATCATGTTAGCTATGCTGTCATTAAAAAGGAAACTCACAGAAAGTATAACCTTAGGAGACATGGGTTGCTACTACATCCACTAACACTTCATTCTGTTGACTTTCTCGTGCTGCCTGTCCTTCGGCAACGCGTTGTGTTCCAGAGCTGGAGGCTGCTGGCCTCAGTGCAGAGACTCTCCAATTTACATTCTGGTCATACTGCAGCGTTTCATAACCCTGCTAAAGCTTTTCCCTGGCTTCCCAACTGCTCTGCTGCCTGACACTGCACAGGGACCTCCAGGGTGAGGGAAAGGGCCTGGGAGTCCCAGGGAACAAGCAGAGCAGCCAAGAGTCTTTGCTAGAAGAGACTGTCACTACATTGCAACATTGGCCTGAGGAGTGGTATAAGCTGGTGGTGGATCAGAAGGCTGTTGCACAGGGATTTTAGCACAGGTGTCTGGACAGAAAGGAAGGAGTGGACTGGCTGCATCGGGTAGTTCTTACCTACCACATGGGAAAGGGTTGAGAGAGCATGTATGGGAAAGGAAGTCAAATATGGATCTCAGCGTCTGGTCAGTTACCAGAAACTCTTTAAGAACTAAACCCTTTCAAATGTCTGTCCTTGTAGTTTGGAGCAACTGGAGAGTGACTCAAAGCAATGAATTCTTAAGAATTGCTTGCAAATTCCTCAAAACACTGACATACTTGCTGTCTTAGTAGTATTAGCACTCCTTTTAATTTTATTTCACGAGCCCTTACCTGAAGAAAGCGCTGCGGGTTAATGCCTCTCGTTTAAGGAAGACACGGCTGGCACTGCTGAGCCCCCCGCCGGAGCAGCCCAGGCTGCAGGCACAGATCTGGCACGGGGCTCTGATGTGCAGCCTGCACCACTGCTGTGACATGGAGAGAGAAATTCTACTTTGCTAACTTTCATCTTTTGTGTTGTAGCCATGAGACGCAAACGACCTGCTGGGATCATCCCAAGATGACTGAGCTTTACCAGTCATTAGGTAAGACCCTCTACCAGATGTGTTTTGTTTTTTTTTTTTCTTTCAATTGAAAGATTTGCTAAGGCAAAGATTTCCAGAGGAAGCAAACCAAAATTAAGTGAAAGAGAGAGGCAGAGCTTTTACCAAGGTTAAAATTTTCTGCAAGGGAAATACATAAGGCACACATTTCAAACATGCAGTAGAAAAGAAATGTATTTCATTTAGCACGTTTGGAATGTACACTGGGCTTATAAAGTAATTTGGGTGTATTGTTACAATCTCTTTACTGAAAGACTGAAACAGAAGTTAGAAAAAAAATAATCCTGAGTCTTTTCACTGTCTAATCTACTTTACAAAAGGCACATGAAAAAAATCAAACCAAGCTGCTGTTAATGTTGACTTTTGGATGGTGGGAAGCCAATTGAAGCAATTTGCCAAACTGTGTTACCACTGCTTTATTTTTAAAGCACTTTCAATACTTAGAAGGCATAGCAGCTGTCATGATGTCATTTTGAATACCCAAATTGCATGCTTATTATGACTTCAGATGTGCCTCTCTGGTGGAGGGTTGTTTTTTTTTTTTCATTTTTTAGCAGCTTTGGAATTTATTAACAGAAGCACATCTACAAGATAAAATAGGTTAATCTATGCTCTAGTGTAGGCTGCTTGGCAGGCCATTTAATAGCTAACTCTTTGATTTTAATGGTTGTGTTAATAAATAATAGAGGGTATAATAAAAATTAAGCTATTTTGCTGAAAGAAATATCAGTAAATATGCTGCATTCATAAAGGAGGTTACGTCTGTACAGCACATGTACATAAACCAGCTTGAGCACTAGGACTGTCAGATCTAGCATTCTGTGCAGGCTTATTTGCCATGGTGAAAAATAGCTTAAATTATCACCTGCTAAACTCTAGTTTAGCTGCTGAAAACAGCCTAATTATGCCAGTGTAATCTATTTCAAGCAAACTCAGGTATCTCTATGGTGCTCTGCAGTTCAAGGCATGCTAAAAATATTTTAGAAAAGTGATATAAAATGAAACCACACAGTGTGAAGATTTTTTCCATATAGTATTAGCAGTGTGGCAGCAGTTGGTTTAAAAATTAACCAGAATGCAGCTTTGTATGCCAAAAAGGGATAGGAAATGTGTAAGTTAAGGCGAAACAAATGCAAAACAGACAAGTAGTGACTTGACATTTAATTATAACGTGTTGCCCTGTGTGTCTTCTTCATATTTCTGCTCTTAAAGTGAGCGGTTTAGAAGTTTCAGGACAAATGGTAATTGCAGATACAGACGTCCCTTTAACACAGGTAGGTCTTCAAACAGTTGCCTGTTAATTGAAATGCACTCTGACTCCTCAGCTGCCTTTGATCCACACATTGCCTGGTATTGCTGATACTGTTGTTGGTCAGACCTAGAGTCCTGTTGTAAATGCTTTTCTCCTGCTAATGCCCTGTTTCAGCCAGAGTACTCTTAAATACCAAGAAGTGAAAAGGTAACAAGAGAGAAAAGTGTCTTGATAGATTCAGGTCAGCAGTTCAGAAGATGTGTGACTGCTGAAGTCAGTTTGCATTTAGTTTAACTGAGTTTTATCACTGTGAGTATCACCCAAATGTCAGGAGTTTAAGATAGCCTTATTTCTTACTGCATGAAGAAGGAACGTGTTCAGGCAGATTTTTTCTTACTTACTTGTAAACTTTCTTTTTCTCCTGCTATTTCCCTTTTCAGGAGCATGAAATGTCCAAAAAAGCAGTCCTCTGGATGGATGGTTCTATTTCTTTTAAACTTGAGACCAAACAGTCACTAATGTGAAAGCGACACTGATTTTAGCAAAGTATGAATAATATGTATTTTTATGAGTAAACTGAGGTGTTCATATGTGTGTACAAAAGAGACTAGACAAGGTGACTCTTTGTGTGCTGCCACATGGGTGGAGCTTTGATCAATGTGCTACTGAATAGCCTACTGATTTATTTTACTTTTGAACTGGATGTAATCACCATTGCCTAACTCTCACACAAACTGCATAATACAAGTATAACCCGTTTAGTCTTGAACAGAACCCTTGATGTATTTTCACTGCTTTGCTTTGCCTCAGGTCAAAATGGTAATAATGGGATGTTTGAAGTCTTTTCAGACTGTTCAGTAATATATTATCTGAGAAGATGTTATTAAAGTCGATTTTGTATTGCATACTCATTAGATTCTATTATTCTACCCCCCATTAGGATCCAAATTTTGTTTCTAATTCATATAAAGAAGCTAGTAAAGAGCTTAGTATGTATGCCTTTTTAAAAATCTGGTAGAAAGCATGGATTTGGCAAGGGGGTAAATGCAAAAATGTGAGACCAAGTAGATCAAGGCTGTCAAGAGTTTTCATTTCCATTTTCCAACTCCTACACGTACCCAGTATGGAATAATTCTGCTATGTGATGTAGTTCTCTTTACATGCCAGTGTATCATAATTTGCTACAGGATGCTTATGTCTAATTTAAATTCTTACAAATTACTGAAGGCTTAATTTTTTAAAGTGAATGAGGAAGGTGCATCCTGGGACAAGGTAACATTTCTTACCTGCCTCTGAGATGTAAGAGACACTTCTCCAAGACAAAAGAGTAATAGTAATCTTTACATATCCAATTCACACACCTACAAATTGTTGCATTACACTTTGCTTAAACAGCTGTATTTCAAGTGAGACTTATTGGTTCATTTTTCTATCTTTAGAGGTCTGGTATTAATAAAAATGAAGCTCAATTACTTGAGAACATTTTTTGGTACTGATAAAAGAAGGTAACAATGTGCTGTGCACAGTCCTGCAGTCTCTTCAGTTGGGACTGCATCAGAGACAGCAGGAACAGTCTACAGGAAGAAATTATCCAATAATCTGCCTAAGTGTTCTCAAATTCCTGGAGCTCATTTGCTAAAACATAGCTGGTGATACAGATACTTGTTAAATACTTGATTGAAATTACATATGTGTATAAAAAAATTCCCAACCAAAATTTCTCCTTCTGAGATTTTCCTTTTAAGACACTAAGATGCATGTTCCTGACTGCCCTTCATTATTTAAAAAAATGTAGCATTTTATCAGTGTTAATGAAAAATTTACTCAAGTTGAGCAATTTTTACTCTTCTTTAAGTTATGGCTGCTTATTGTTACATAATAAGCTGTCTCTATTGAGTGACTTAATTGTTTAATGTTTAGTCGAAGTGGCAGCAGGAAGTAAATGTTGGTATAGATTAAACAAAAAAAAGAATCATACAAGTTAAGAACATAGAAAAGAAATAAATGCTGAAATAGGAAAGATAGCAAGAATCGTTATATGTGAGCTTCAAAGGATCAGAAGCTGACAGACATCTCTGGTTTGTATTTTACACCATTATGAACCACTCCTATTTTCTTCTAATTTCCTTCTGAAAAGTCTTCAAAGAATCAAGAACTGATCCAGCTGCTTTTCTATCCAAAATTAGTTCTTCTGCAGCAGATTTGCTGCTTTTGCACTGTTCTTTTACATCCCCCTTACAAAGTTTTTCACCCTTCATGATGACTCCAGGGCATCACTGAAAAGGGAATTTGTATTATTTCACTGTCTTGGAGACCAAGGACCTTTGCATGAGGGGAGAGACAGAAGGAACAGGAATCACGAAGTGGTCTGTGTTTGCTCAATTTTTTCAGATTATCTTCTGAGAGTGAACATTTAATGTCAGACATCTTAGCTCTGAATAGTGGTATTTTGCCTTTAAGCTGAGAATGAGTCCAGCCTCTGCTATGATGGCCCAGGAGGACTTGGCTTGTCATGCCATACTGTTAGTGTCCCCCTCCTCCAGCCTTCCTGTGTCGTGTCATGTCAGTATAAGTGTCCTCAAGGTGCATTAGTGTCACCATGAACAGTAATTTCAGTAGCAGGATGCAGTCAGAAATGTTGTTTATCAATCCTAATTCACCAAGGCAAGACAGGAGGGTGAAAACCACCCTCATCCTTGCAGGCTGCAGTGCACTGGTGACAGCTTTCCATTTAACTTAGAGGATAGGGGCAGTTCTCTATGGATTACATGAAAGAAATGTCAGAGTTGCTTAACACAAGGTGGGAGAATGCTGTTAGGCACCTCTGAGGTTTCAGCAGCAGCTGCTGTGTTGGTCTTGTGGCTGGCTTCTCTTGTGCAGCAGTGTGAGCTTCTAACTCCCAGTGACCAAGGCTGACCAGCTTCATCCTCTTTGGTTTCTGTATTTTGATTTGTCCTCTGAACTGCTGCCTAGAGAGCCTGAACTGCCCCTGGCTGCCATTAAAATTTGTGTTACCAACTTCTAAACCATGTATTTATTATGAAGTTTTAGTCATATTCAGCTGTTTTCCATGTTTGCACCAGTAAGACTCAGGCCTAGTGCACACATCAGTCATTTGAGTTCTACTGCAGTCCAGTGAGATTATCCATATGGCCTCTTTAAAAGGTTGCTTATTCACTCCTGTCCTTTCCAAGCCCATTTCAGAATGTAGAATTGCTTGGGTTCAGTCAGCCTTGGCCAGTAGTCAGTCTAGAGGAGGTCATCTTTTCATCTTTCTGTGTGATTGAGTCCTGTGAAGCACACACCTGACAGACAGTAGATGTAACTGTGACAGACAGGTAGAACTTAGGGGGTGCAGTTAACGTGATATCCCTTGAAAATGAAAGCACAGGTGTAGTAGCATTGAAGGAGGCTCTTGTAGAGAGAATGAAGGGCTGTTCTGTTGCAGAATGTTACCAGTATGGGAACATTTTGCTTAAGGTAACTGCACTCTTGGTTTGCGAATGGACACCTTTTATTATTTTCTGAAGTTGTTTGTGATTTATTTATTTTAGGATTTTCCAGTATGACTGCTTCTCACCAGAATACATACAAGGTTTCTGAACTTTTTGACTGCAAACTCCACTTGTATCCCAATCCCATAATGGGATGTACCAGATGTACATCAAATGCTTTCTTACATTTTTGTGTTTGCAGGCTGAAGAAAAGACACTCCATTCTAAAACTCCCAAAAGTCATGTCAATTGGTCTGATTACAGGGATGCTGGCACATGCTGTGGTATTCAACCACTGGATCTAGATGGAATCAGTAGTATTGTGGTGCCCTGGGTACCTCCCACTTGTTAATTTGCAGAGACACTGTTGGCTTTTTCACTCAGTTGGACAGGCCTAGAACAATGTGCTGGGTCGTTTCATGGAGAGTGGTTAAGCTGTACATAGAATAACAGTTTACTGTTATTTATTACCAAAGCAGTGTAGATCATAGCATTAATTATTGTTATAATAAAAGTCAATGGCTGAGACTCAGCTGATATTAAGCAGTGTTACTTGATTAATTTCTTTCCTTTGCGCATTTGTGTAATTTGCATTTTAAAATTACAATTCCGGAAGAGGCAATATATGTCACTGTAGGGCACCAGTAAAAGAATAATTTACAGGTTTTGGGCAGCAGGAGGAAACCCAGCTGGACAGGGAATCTCAGCTGTATTGAAATAATGTGAACTGAAGCTTCTCGAAAAGGCAAGAGTGCTGCTAATGTCTGATGAAACATGGAAAGTTTAGTGGTTGTAGAGGAATTACTGTCTATTCAGGACTGTCCAGCAAAGAGTTGTTAACATCTGTTAGGAAGGCATTGTAATTCCCAAAACAGGTTATCCCCAGGCAGTGTATTTATGAACAGTCTATGAGCATGTCACAAGCTGTGGCTGAGTAAGGCTTTCAGGTTTTGAGATAAATCACACTCAGTTCACATTTTTTGTCCTTGTACCTGAGGGTAAAAAAACCCTCAGAACACTGTAGATCTTACCAAATGAAGATGAGGATTCAACCTGATGACACCTATTTTCTTGAAAAGAATTAAAGTGTTATTAAATTAAATTGTTGATTTGCTAAATTTTGCTTATAGCACTTGAAGCAGCTGCTCATTTCAGTTAGATGATGTCCAGACAGTGAAATAATTGCTGTCCACAGGACTAAGTGAAGGGTGTGTGTTTTGCCCTCATTAATAATAAAGCAATTATAATAATATTCACAATATTATAAATGTGAAACCCCTTTTTAAAGTCAGGAGGAATGGTAGTTTCCAGGTAGAAAGGACTTTATGAGTTGCCTTCAGATTACATTGGGAGGGAGATAAATGGTATGAAGAACCTTTGGTGGGAGGTAGCCTGGCCCATCCCAGTGCTTTTAAACACCGTGAAGTGACTTTGTCATATGGGATAGGATGGTATCAAATGGAACTCAGCACTCCCAACAGATACACCAGCTGTAGGGAGGGGTCACACTGTTTAAGAACCACTGTGAAAAGCAGTTCAGTTATAACACCTTATTTAAAATCTGTTGTCTAGATTATAGATGTGACTCCTTAAGAATAAAAACAAATACCCCCTCGTGCTAGATGCTAAGCCTCTTCTTAAATTGGTTATTTTAGAAAACTTGCTGATTTAAATTTTTATTGCTTATAATTATTTTACAAGCCATTTTATGCAATAAAAGCTCAAGAATATGAGAATATGTTTTTCCTCTGAATATACTGCTTATATCCTGATGTAAAATCCAGAATTTAGCAAGGGAGGATTTAAAGAAAAACCCCAAACTACAAGATTTTATTTGATTCTGAGTCAGTAGTCAGTGATACATTCCAGCAGGTGGTTTGAATCACTGACCACTTCTTAGATAAGTGGGGTTTTTTGCTTGATTATCCACTAATAAAAAGATCTGCTACATGTAATTTCAGGTCCTTCTAGAATACTTTAGAAATAAAACACAGCCCTTATGTTTTGAGATTTCTCTCAACATGCAGAATTATGCAGAAAATGTTAGAATTTAATTATCATCTTTCCACAGTATTTCTGATTTCAGTTATTCCTATCAGCAGTCTGAAGTACCCTTCATTAAAGCTGCATTTGTAATAAAAGCACTAGTTCTTGTTCAGTGTTATCATGTTATTAGATAGAGAAAGATAGAAAAAGTGATAGAAAAGATAAAGAAAGATAGATGTATTCATTTGAACAGAGAGGTCATTCATGGCTGAGTGATGGGAAAGTCATGATTTCTCTTTGCTCTGGGATGTAAATATGTCACCAAATACTCCCTCGTGATCCTTTCTTCTGTCTTCCCTTTCCAGGGGCCAGGTGACCTCTTCCACTGCATCATTGTTTCAGACCATAAACAAATTATGCTCTTGGGCATTTACATTTTTTTATTCAGAGCTTGAAAGTTTTATTCAAAGTTCAAGCTCTGAATAAAAACTGAACGAGAAGGGAGTATTGTTAACAACTTGAAAAAGTTTCACAATACACCAAGGGCTTTTCAGCCCTCTGACCAGCCCGTTCAGAGGATGAGGTGGTACATACCAGGAGTGGGAGGAAGGGGCTGGAGAAAAACTTGTGTGGTGCACTGAATTCCTCAACCTGCTCCAAAATGATAAAAGCTTTAGAAAGAGGGTTTAATGGATCCTAACTCTTTCAGTGGGCTCTGTGGGGGTGGAGAAAGAAAATTTTTTTTTTCCATTAGGATCCAGGAACAAAAAAAGCAAAAACAATTTCACAACACAGAGAGGTAGGAACTACTGGTATTTCCATAGGCTTTTGAAAAGTTGTTGCAGCTTGAGCCCCCTTCCTCCCTCCTCTGCCTCTTCCCAGCAGGAGCAGCTGGGTGTGAGCAGGCAGTGCATCTGTGCTCCTCACTGGAGGTCCCCCCCTGGCTGGGTGGCTTTATGTCCAGTGCTCCCCAGGGCCAGCACTCATTCCCTGGCAGTCTTGGGTTCTGTGGTTCATTTAAATGGGGTCTCATCCAGCAAGCAAAACGTTTTGAACCCGGTTAGGAGGGGCCTGGGCTCCTTTCCTGGAGCAACACATTTGTTCCAGCAGTAACCCAGGGGGAGGAGAGACACTGCTGACAGTTTCATAGGCATAGGAAGGGGAAAAGCAAAATCATTAAGATCCAGTGACCTTAAGTGACTGTCACCATCTGGCAAGACAGCTGTCCATCAGGAGCATGGAGGTGGTGGCATAAGGAGGACAGAGGTGAGCAGTTGGCACAGGGACAGTACCCAGGTGCAGGCTGATCCTGGTGACAGCAGTGAAGGTGGCAGTGGAGGTGTGTGACAGCTCAGCCTTGGCTTGCAGAGCCACATGAGCAGTGGTGCTGCTGCTTTTCCAAAACCTGAGATGAGGGCTCCAAAATGAGCACCTGGCATTGCTGCTTCATCATTTAGAGCAGATGCTTCTTGGCAGCAGTGTCGTTAAGGTTGATGATAAATTCAGTGTGTATTACATATACAGGAAAATAGATGTAAACTGCAGCACTTCCAGGATTAAATGTCTTCACGGATTGTACTTTCTGCCTTGATCAAGGCCTGAAATATGCATATATATTTACTCACATTTCTGAAAATGTAAATAATAAATAGATAAGCTTCTTTCAGAAAACTCGGGGAGGATTTAGGACAGGCTTCTTCATTTTGTCAAATGCTAGCCATAATATTCTTTTACAGAATACAAATAGAGATATTCAGCAAGGGTACAAAATGTAATTGAATTCATGGTGTGTTTTTGAGAGACTGCTTTATTAATTTCCATTTAAGACAAATTAAGTCACTTTATTTAAACTTCTCACTGTATTCTACACCACATAAAGGACCTGTCAGGATGTCAGTGAGAGACAGAGCTGGCAGGAGCAATACAGAGAAGTGCCCATTAAAAAGGTGTGTGCAACTGTGCAAAGAAAAATAAATTATATACAAAGCTGAAACTTCCTTTTCTGCTCCAAGACATGTTTCAGAAACGTTTCACGGCTTTTATTAAGGTACACAAAACTACTGAATTATCATACCTCATATTATTCATTCAGAACAGCTTAATTAAAATTAATGTAATTGAGACTCTATTCCCTCTGCTACCTATACCTTTACAGCATTATAAATGATGTTGGGATAGTTATACCCAAGCTGCCACATTTCAAACAGCTTTACAGCACATTAGCTTGTATGCCAGCAAGGAAATGTTTTGTCTTTCCCTGTCTTTCATCATATTCTTTCTCTAAGATTCTGTCAGGCTTAGAAGAAGCTTATTGACCTAAAGGGACCTTTATTTTGAGCCACTATATTTTTCCCTTAATGTTCTTTTTATATTTACATTGTAGTTTACATTTTCTAAACACTTTCCCATCAGTAATTCCTCAGACTCCACGGGTTTCATCAGTAAGTTAAATGTATTCAGCAGTGTTGTCAGGTGCTGAAACTGGCTGGCACAAGCAGTGTATTTCTGTTCTGGAAAACCCTTAAACTGCAATATGCCAAGCAATCTCTTGGGAGGGAATGATCCTTAGGCTGCACAGGAGTGTCTGTGCCCAGGAATTGGCTGGGTGGGTGACAGGCCAAGAGCATGCATGTGTTTTTTCAGTGGTGGGTGGCTGTCCTGTAGAGTACAAGCGTGTCCCCTGCCACTGCTCAGTTCCCAGTGCAGCTGCTGGCAGTGCCCCTTGGGAAGCAGCTTCTGTGCTCTGCTCTGGTGCATCTTTGTCCCCACAGTGTCCAGGAGGTTTTGCAAGCCATGGCTGAACTATTCAGTGGGGACTTGTGCTCATGTCCTTATTTTGTTAAATGAATTAGGGCAGCTCTAGCAAAAGTTGAGCCAGACAAGGCTTCCCAACTGGGTGCCATTCCCTGTCAAACTGCCAGAGCCACTGGCTCCCTGCCATTTTGCAGGTGGGTACCTGGAAACTCACCTGGCTGGGTGAGCTGGCTTCTCTCCAGAAAGGCTCTACATCTCTGGGCATGGCTGGGGCCTGCTGAGGTGGAAAGCACAGAAGTTTAATTGGATATTTTTAATAAGCTTTTTGTTTTAGCAGTAGCTGAGAGTCACCTGTTTTTTCATGGGTGGAGTTTTTCTGTTGGGGCTGCCTGCACACAGCCTGGCTGGTGCATAAGGTGAGCAAGGAAGAGTTTCAGGGTCTTACCTCGCTCACAGTGCCTTGGTGTGAAAAGCTCTGCAGTATTTTCAGACACACTGCTGCAGTCACTGATGTTGTCCTTTCAAGTGCTCTTCAGTTCAGTGCCTTTGAACAAAAGGAAGTAACACTTTAGGACATGGTGAGGGTTTTTTTTGGATGGTTGATTGTCAAGATTTGAAGGCTTTAGCTCAGTGAAATTTCTAACTAATTTATTTTTCCCCTCTGCTCTTTCATCCAACAGGTATAGTCTTGTAGTTCAACATAACAATGTCTTTGTGAGTCTGGTTATTTCTAGTGTGTAAAGCTGATCTTTTGTTGTAATGTTGCCTCCCTACAGCTGACCTGAACAACGTCAGGTTCTCGGCGTACAGGACTGCCATGAAACTCCGCAGGCTGCAGAAAGCCCTGTGCCGTAAGTACCTGCCTATGCCTCCTCACCTGCTGCCAGGAAGGCTCCATGACCAGCACACAAGTTTATTCACAGATTTCAGAAGCAGAAAAACACTCCCACACATATTCCTGCCTGGTACATGGAGACCTCTCACCTGAAGGGCCTCCTGCTGCCACCGATTTGCTTGACCATTACAAACCCAGAGCGGCAGTTCAGAAATAAAACTGAACATACTGTACAGATTTCTCATCTTTGCACTCTTTAGCCAGGTATTTGCACTGTGCCATGTCACTGTGCCATGTCCTGTGTCATCCACAGCTCTACAGCCAAAAGGAACACAGTTGTGGTGTGTTGGGAACAGTGAGAGCTGAGTGAAATAATCACTTCAGAGCTGGAGTTGCTAATGGTTTGTTAAGTTGAATCTTCAACCCTGAGGGGTTATTGCCTTTAAATGAGATCTTCGCAATGAACATTTAGCTTCATTTTTTCCCCAGCTTTCGGTTGTGTTGAGAAGTCTCTCATCAGCAGTACATTAGTGATGTGCATGTTCGAACATTTTAATTCCCCCAAATGCTGTATGTTATTCTACTTTTCACTGGAATTACATTTCCTTTTCAGCTTATTGTAACCTGATAGCTAAATAATTTGCTCACAGTTTTCTTGATAGGCCAGTCGGTTGCCAAAGCAAGCAGTTTATTAGGCAGTCCTGTTGGGAGGATTATTAAAATATTTTAACATCCACGACTTGGCATTTAATTACAGGGTTAAGTTTCTGACACAGTTGCAAATGTCTCAACTGTTGATTTATCTCAAGCTGGATTTGTGCTCACATGCTTTCTGGAACTGTGTCAAACCTCGGTATTTTTGAGCGTGTTTACTTTTAGGCTTATAAGCATGGGTGAATTCTGCTAAAGTGAGCAGACTTAATTTCTGAATGTATAAAAAATAGGGGGGGGAAAGGAAGAAATAAACAATAAATGAAAAGTCTTGTAACATAATAAAAGATTCCAGCATGAATGCAGTGACAAAGAAGGAATTATGATGATTAGAAATATAAACATCTTTCCACGGTACAGCACTTCTGCCACACTCACTGTGGAAATGTGGTATAAAGAAACTGGAGTGATATGCGGTTAAAAATACTCAAAATCAGTGCAGCACTTAAGGAAGCGGAACGTTTGGAATTAACTAGCTGGCACTGCATAAGTGTAACTTGTAACAGGTTTTTGTGACTGAAAGTGCAAACTTTGCATCCCATTTTATCTATATTAGAATCATAGAATATTCTGAGTTGGAAGGAATTCACAAGTATCATCTAAGTCCAACTCTTGGCCTTGGGCAGGACACCCCAAGAGTCACACCATGTGCCTTAGAGCATTGTCCAGACACTTGAACTCTGTCAGGCTTGGTTCTGTGACCACTTCCCTGGGGACCCTGTTCCAGTGCCCAGCCACCCTCTCGGTGATGAACTTTTTTCCAATATCCAAACTAAACCTGCCCTGAGACAACTTCAGACCATTCCCTTGGGTGCTGTCACTGGTCACAGAGAGAAAAGATCAGTGCCTGCCCTTTGTCTTCCCTGACGGGGAAGATGTACCTGCAGTGAGGTCTCCCCTCAGTCCCCTCCAGGCTGGACCCAGTGACCTCAGCCCCTCCTCACATGGCTTCACCATCTCACTGCCCTCCAGACCCTTCACCATCCTTGTTGCCCTCCTCTGGATGCTCTCTAACAGCTTAATGTCTTTTTTGTATTGTGGCACCCCAAACTGCCCCAGCACTGAGGTGAGGCTGCCCCAGCCCAGAGCAGAGCAGGACAATCCCCTCCCTTGCCGGGCTGGCCATGCTGGGCCTGATGTGCCCAGGACACGCTGGGCCCTCCTGGCTCAGATTCAACTTTCCATCCACCAGGACCCCAGGGCCCTTTCCCTGGCACTGCTTTCCAGCCTCTCATTCCCCAGTCTGTCTGTACATCCAGGGTTGCCCCATCCCAGGTGCAGAATCCAGAACTTTCCCTTGTTGAATTTCACATGGTTGGTGACTCCCCTGCCCTCTCATTTGCTGAGGTCTCTCTGCGGGGCCTCCCTGCCTTCAAGGGAGTCAACAGCTCATCCCAGTTTTGTATCACCTGCAGACTTGCTCAGTATCCCTTCCAGTCCTCTGTTCAAGTCCTTTATGGAGAGGTTGAAGAGCACAGGGCCGAGGATGGAGCCCTGTGGACCCCCCCAGTGACAGCTGGGCACTCTGATGGCACCCTGCTCACTGTAACCCTTTGTGCCCCATCTGTGAGCCAGCTCTCACCCGTCACATGGTGTGTTTTTACAGCTGGAAATTGACATTTTTTCCAGAAAGATGTCATGAGAGACAGTATTGAAAGTTTTACTGAAATCCAAAAAGATTACATGAGCTGGGTTCCTTTGGTCAACTAGCTGGGTTAGTATGTCATAAAGTACTGGAAGTGTCTGCCCGGGGAGGTCCTGGAGTTACCATACACAGATGTGTTTAAAAAAAGACTGGATGTAGCACTCAGTGCCATGGTTTAATTGAGGTGTTAGGGCATGGGTTGCACTTGATGATCTTGAAGATCTCTTCCAACTTAATGATTCTGTGATTCTGTGGAAAGGAAATTTGTTAAGGAGGACTTTCGCCTCAGAAATCTGTGCTAGCTGTGACTGTGGTCCTTCAGGTGTTTTTCAATAACTGATTCCTACTATTAAATAATTCTGGACTCATCTTGGACTTCTGTATTGGGTTTGTGTGGCCAGGTTTTGGTAGCAGATGTCTCCAGGGGTGGTTTCTCTAAGAAGCTGCTAGAAATTTAGCCCACGTCTGACAGAGCAAATGCCAGCCAGCTCCAAGACATAATCGCTGCTGGCCAAGGCCAAGTCCATCAGTGACAGTGGTAGTGCCTGTGAGATAACGTAGTTGAGAAGGGTGCAGGAGAAAATCTGTTGCACAACAGCAGCTGGGAAAGAGGAAGGGAAATATGTGAGAGAAACAACGCTGCAGATAGCAAGGTCAGTGCAGAAGGAGGGGGAGGATATGCTCCAGGCGCCAGAGCTGAGATTCCTCTGCAGCATATGGAGAAGACCATGGTGAGGCAACTGTGCCCCTGCTGCCCTAGAGCTCCACGGTGGAGCAAATATCCACCTGCAGCCTGTGGAGTATCCCATGCCAGAGCAGGTGGGTCCCTGAAGGAGTCTGTAACCCATTTGAATCCCACACCAGAGCAGACTCATGGCAGGAATTGTGAACTCTGGGAGAGGAGCCCACGCTGGAGCAGGTTTGCTGGCAGCACTGTCTGTTCCCAAAGGACTGAATCCTGTGGGAGGGATTCACTCTGGAGCAGTTTGTGAAGAACTACAGCCAGTGGGAAGAACTTGCGTTGGAGCAGTTTGTAGAGGACTGTCTCCCGTGGGAGACTGCACACAGAGCAGGGGAAGAGTGTGAGGAATCCTCCCACTGAGGAGAAAGCAGCAGCAGAAACAACATGTGATGAATTGACTGCAGCCCCCATTCCCCTGCTGCTGCTGCAGGGGAAGAGGTAGAGAATTTGGGAGTGAAGTTGACCCTGGGAGAAAGGGAGGAGTTGGGGGATGTGCTTGAAGATTTAAGATTTATTACTCATTATCCTCCTCTGATTTGATTGGTAATGAATTCAGTTGATTTTCCCAAGTTGGGTCTGTTTTGTCAAACAGAAATTCATGAGTGATCTCTCCCTGTCCTTATTTTGACCCATGAGCCTTTCGATGTATTTTGCCTCCCCTGTCCAGCTGAGCAAGCTGAAGTCAGCTCATCTCTTGAGGTTACATTTAGGTAAATTTTCAGAGAATTGATGCTCTTAGAGACATGCAGTGGCACTTACACTGATTACTCTAGCACATTCTTCATACTTGTATCTAAGGAGAAGTATTTAAGGAATTTGGTTAGCAAGCTTTGTTCTCACAAATATTTTTGCCTGGAGACACCATCATTGTATTTGTGTATTCTATCATTTCAGTGTCGCTTGTGAACTCAGTTCAATTAGGGTTTTTTTTAAAACCTCAACTCATTACAAAATAATTTTTCTGCATTTTGGCAATAGTAGAATTAGAACACAGTGCTGGGTTTCAGGGCTCCTACGCAAAGCCAAAACCTCACTTGGAGTAGCTGCTGCTTTCAGCACTTACTTTTCATTTCTGTTTTAAAATTTTAAGAATTTTTAGGTATATATATACCTCCATATGTGCCTATATATATCTATATATCTTCTTTTCTGCAAACTTCATAGAAAACAGCACTTTTGTCTACTGAGAAGTACTCTAAAAATGTGTGTTTAATAGAAAGCCTGCAGAAGTAAAGGTACAGCCTACTTCTCCGAGGTGAGAATAGAAACGCTCTAAAAAGGGAGCTGTACTTAAACTTTAGTTCTTTCAGTTCATAAATCAGCCCAGTGAACATTAAGACACTAGGATATTAAACCAAAAGAAGAAATAGCAGTCCTTAACAAATAAATGCTTATGTGTTGTGTTATCTAGTGCGTGGCTTTATCATTTTGGCCTTCAAAATTGTTGGGTGCATGCCAGGTATAACTATTGCACCAGTTTGGTTTTTTTTTAATGTACGTATTCCTTTGATAATCGCATCAAAGCATGATGACTTTCTTATTTTGCTACTTTATAAAGACCTGATCCTCAAGTGCAAACTACATCAGGACATTGTGATATCAATAAAATGAGATATATTCACAAAATTTTCTTGGAAATGTAGCAAAAGAAAATATTCAAGAACTTCTGCTAGGGGTCTTTTTTCCTTTAATTGTATGCAGACTAGATTAAATATATTTTTTAATGTGTCACCCAACAGCAGCAGATTACAGAGGAGATGATCTTGCATTCTGAGAGGACTGTTTATGCTTTTTATTACCAGCCATATGTTGAGTTTTCCCTAAGTTCAGTTTGTGACCTCTAGAGTGTACTTTCTCCTGCCTGTTAATTGTCACTTCTGTCCTTCAGCTGGTTACGTATTCCATGTTGTCGTTTATACTTCTCCTGCAATCTGGCAGCATGTAGTTAAAAACATCCTAACCTTTTCTCTATTTCCTTAGAGGCCAAAGAAATATTTATATAAATGACTTAGACTTCAAAGTAAGGTAGAAGCTACTGTTCACACAGATTTTGGAGTCAATTTTGGAATTTTAAATAGAAAAGTATAAAAGAGTGGCAGAGAACCCACAAGAAGTGCAAAGCATAAAATGGTGTGGTTTATTTCAAGTAAAGCTTTTCAAATCACTGCGTGGTGCCAAATACTCAGCTCTTCAATACATATCTGGCTGTGGAACTTGTCTTGTGCAAGTTGGGCATTCATGGGACCTCTGTATCTGCTTTTAGGAAAGAAATATGCAGTTCTGTGTTCTGGGAGAGGACCCCCCACACACATTTCTTAAGTCTTGGTGGGAAAAATGAGGGAGGATCTTAATGTGACGAAGGCCAGAGCCTTCATTTTTCCCACAGAAAGATGTTCCCTAAAGCATAACATGTTGGCAAGCGCTTTTTGCTTGTTAGGAGATGATTGTGTGTTACAAACTTCGGGATAGGACAGGAGGTTGATGAAGAGTGGGCTGAAAGGCTTTTCAGAATATGCTGCTTATTAACGGGAAAAGCTTTCACAAAGTGGAATGACCCATGTTTAGCAGTAGCTGCATATATAATTATGCTGCCACTCAGACGCCTGAGGGGTTCATTTAATTACCGTTGATTCTTGTAGTCTCAAAGGAACTGAGAGTTCAGCCTAAAGCTCAGAGTTATAGGTGTGGTGAGGGCTGTGCTCTATTTTCAATTTGACTAATGAATTCTTAGAAGAAAAACATCTTTCTGAGACACTCAGTCTGACGCTTTTGCAGGATATAACACTGACCTTAGCATAGCTATCTTTTTTATGCTAGTAGTTGAAACATATTCCAAAATACTATATTTTAATAAATGTCTATATGCTAATGTGAAAAAAAAAAAAAAAAGGCAACAAAAATTCCAATAAACCCCGCACAAAATCATGGAGTCAAAGTTAAATTTCTTGGTGTAATAATAGGGATAGTCTTCCAAGGTTTCCTTATTCACTCTAGCACTAGGTATGTTAGGCCCAGAGGACAAAATTTTCAGAAGTGCTTAAGGGATTTAGTAGCAGGAGTAAGTCCCTATTGATTTCCAATGAAATGTATACTCTTGAAATTCTTCTGGCAATTACAAAATCCCAGCATACTGTCCAAGCAGCATTGCAAACCAGCCCTGTGGGCAGCTAAAGTATTTCTCATCTCCCACTAGGACATCAAAGGGGCAGTTTCATCCTGGGTAAAACAGGATACTCAAGTGTGAATTTGCCAAGTGGGCCCTTAAACAGGATCAAGTTCTAAAAAAATTCCTGTTTGGTGTTCTGCATTTAGCGTCTGTTCATTAAAGAGGGTTTTTTTTGACATTATGAAGAAACGCTGCTTTACCAGAGCTCAAGAAAGCACATTTTTTATTCCAATGAGAGAAAAAGTGGTCTTGCAGTTGAGTGAGTTCATTTTCCAGTTTTGTGAAGAGTTTCCTGGATGATTTTGGGCAGTTAATTTTGGACCAGGTGCTACTCCCTCAGGTCATATTGCATCGTGCTGCACTTTGTGACTGCTCATGGTATGAGCAGGATTAACAGCATCTGGGGCTTTAACATCCCCATTGCTCACACCCTGGAAATTCACTGTAAGGAATTACAAAGTGTTTTCCTGTGGCAGCTGGAAGATTGTCATCAAACATCTCTGATTTTTCTGATTTACATCTTTCTGATTTTCTTTATTCTTATTCCTGCCTTACTTTGTAAATCAACATCCCATAATTTTGTGTGCCCTAAGTGTGATGCTGCTTGGCGATGTTAGTTTGCAGAGGTTAAGAGCAGAGAAAGGGAAGTTCAGTTTTTCCCTGGACATCTGCATTTCAAAATGCAACTGACTTAAATTGGAACAAAAATCAAGTTTTCAAATGTCTGTGACAAAAAACTTTGTTTAACAAGTTTAAATGTATCTTACTCTGTAATGCCAATAGAGGTATTTATAAATGCTCTTCAGAATTAAAAATTAATACATTTAATTAGTAAGTATTGAAACAGGGCATTTAGTATTTCCAGAACCTTCTTTTCACTGTCCTCACTAGAAGAAAAGTAATGGAGAGGTTAATCACAGTTCAGCTCTGATTTGTTTGCATATTCCTTGTGGAGTTTGGTTCGGTTTAGACTGCACGACTTCAATAAGAAATGGGCAGTGCATCTCAGGAAAGCTGATGACCTGTGCTATGGTGAGAGCACATTTGGTGAATGCAGTAATCAAATGTTAGCCTGTCTATCTGTAGGAACCTAAAGCATGAAATACATAATTTTTACTTGCACAGTAATTTATGTGTAATATTTCCATAGGACCCAAGAGCATAATAAGTACTTTACAGCTGAAAATGAAACAGATATACACTGGTCTCTAAGGCCACAGCTAAATAACAGTGCATCTGTAGGAGTCCTGAAACCAGCCTTGCATGTGACTTTCAGAGGACATTTTACATCCTCTGGCCAGGCACATAAGCCAAGTACAGTGCTCTGTTTACTTTTTGGATGTGGGCAATACAACCACTGTTTCTCTTCCGTCATTATGGTTGTGTATATTTTTTTTATGCCAACAGTGGATCTCCTGAGTCTGTCTGCTGCATGTGATGCCTTGGACCAGCACAACCTCAAACAGAACGACCAGCCAATGGATATTCTGCAGATCATTAACTGCCTGACCACCATTTACGACCGACTGGAGCAAGAGCACAATAACCTGGTCAACGTTCCCCTTTGCGTGGACATGTGCCTCAACTGGCTTCTGAATGTCTACGACACGTATGTAGGGGAGCTCAGGAGGTGGGAAAGCTCCAGAACCTTTCCCAGGAGCAGAAGGGGAGGGGGAAGGTGTATTGAGCTGTTGGCCTCATTATAGCGTGGGTGGCTTGGAGCTGAAAAAAAGGGTAGTTGAAGTGAAAGTTTAATAAACCTAATGGCTTAATGGCTGCATTTAGCTGAATCAATGCAGCCCTTGGTTAGGTGTACAATCCTGGATTTATTAAGCCATGCATTGAGAGAGCTGGGAAACAACTTTTTAAGCACATTTTTGTGTTTAGAACAATTCTGTGACTGCATATCTCTCCACAGTAGGTAATGGACAGGACTTTACATGGCTTTTTAAATTTATTTCGATAAAGAAGTTCAAGAAAATTATCAAGAAGCAACAGAATGAACACTGTATAAACTCTTGCCCGTCTATACCTCTGAATGTTAAACCTTTTCAAATATGTCAGTTTTCTATAGCTTTCAATCTGTCATTCTTTTTCAAAGATGGAAGAGGGTCATCTCTTGTCTAATGTGCTTACAACCCTTAGCTGTAGGAAGATTTGAGAAATATTTAATTCAAAACTTAATTATAAAAAGTGTACCCATCAGTATAAACACAACAGACTAAATATACCTGAAGAAAATTTATGGGTATTGCTTTTAAGTGGGTTAATGATGCTGCTCATAATGCTTAGGCAAATTCCAACATATGTTTGTAAGGTCATTTTAGAATAAGCCATTGTACTTGTATTTGGTGAATTTAATTTTTAAAAAGATGGTGGAAGTATTTTTTTTGTGTGTGTTTTTCAGGTTTTTATCATCCCCTTTCAGGCAGACGTGCTCATTACTGTGGCAGAATAAACATTTACTTATAGAATTGGAAGGTCATGGGACAATTACTGTATTTCCATTGACATTTTGAGCCATTGTTCAAACTGTCAATGGAAACATTCATAACCATTGTTATAGGGCCATAACGTTGTTCTTCCATCCACCCTTTGTCACAGCAGTGAAGCTTTAGTGATCACCTGCAAAAAAAAAAAAGTACAGATTTGTACAGATCATGTCTTCCTGAAGGATCACCTCAAATTAGTCAGTTTTTTGTGACATCCCCTGCAGCAGCTGCAGTATCCTATGAAGTGGATTACCCAGATTACATTATATATCTCTTAGTTTACCAGTACTAGGGAATGGGGCTATATTCATTCAAGAGCCAGGTTTTATTTGTTTAATCTGCTTTAGCTTTCACAGAACAGTGATCCACTTCTTAGTTACTATGAAGCATAAATAACATCTAGACAAAGGCTCCCAGTTATTGAAGACAAAACATGTGCAAGGGATATTAGTCTTGATCAGTCACATAAGAGGCAGAGAGGGAAGTAAAGGTCATTTCACAGGCTGCTCCTAAGCTGAACTGTCCAGTTTAGATGTGACATGTGCACTAGCCATGTCCAGTCTAGCTTTCCTTAAGTTGCACTGTGCTGCAAGTACAACATTAGAAATTATAATTATCCGCCTCCAGGCAATTCTCTAGGTATGCTGGGGAGCTGCATATTGCAGGGCACAATGGAACACAGAGGTGTTTTATGTGTGAGGAAAGCTTGTAGCTATTTTACCAAAATTCCAGTTTGAATTACACTGGTAAGAGAGGTGACCTTGGGGTTACGTGTGTTTAGTTTTCATTGTAAACTTAATAGGCAGAGATCAACCGAAGTGCACAGCGCTACCGGAGACATTTAATTAAATGTACTGCATCTTTACTTCTCTTATAATTGAAAACTGTCATTTGTAAAGATATTAATCAAATTCACAGTCAATGACTGATCTAATTATGGGTACAGCTCTGCAAATCCAGCACATTTAGGATTTGTTTTAATTGATCAGTCACTCATGCTCATTTGCAGTAGCATGCTAAATTATTGGTTTGACTTGGGAGGAGAGGAGAGCGAACTGAACAACTCATGATTCGTACAAGTTTCAATTTAATTGCCTTGCAGAGCAATCATTATTCTATATTCTTCTCTTGTATAATTTGCATGACTCTGGTATTCATCAGGAGGAGTTTCTCAGGGCACAGATGATAATTAATTTGGAAAAGATTTGAGGGAGAGGAGTAAGAGGACCAGAGTGTGGAAAGCATAGGTAAACTACAAATGCCTATGCATGATGAAAATGCAAGATTCTCTAATAAAGAGCTGCAAATGCTAAATTTGGCTTTGTCCACAGGTTTCTCTCTATAGCTTTAATAGGGTTTGCAGGGGAGATGTTTGGGTAAATGAGCACTGCTGGCTCCTCAGTTCTTTCATAGGGTTAAAAAGACCACATGCATCCTTACCTGTGGTGCAGCCTGATGCATGACTGTGGCCTGCCTCTCTACATGATTTATCTTATTCCCACTGGGGGCCCTTCTGGTGATGCTTCAAAGCTGTTGCTAAGGCTCTGCTTCAAAAATGTTTGGTTTAGGCATTAGCTTCCTGTTTTGTGTGTGTCTTCATTTGCAATAGATGTTGCATATTTGAAATGCTATCAGAAACAGAAGTCTGGGGGGGAAGCCAGCAACTGGAAGTAAATTGAGTTAAAGCAGATGACTGAGAGGAGATGTGAAGGTTTGTCACTGCATTGCCTGCAGCTCAGAGGGGGATGTTGTTCTTGCTGTCACATTAGAAAGCAAAAGTAGTAGTGTGGGCATGTTCCAAGGCAGGAGTGAGCGTGAGGGGGAGGGAGGCTGACAGGCAGCAGGGGCTGGTTGGAGCATTCCAGCCCCTTGGCACCGCATGGGAGAGGTTTGAGCGCTGCAAGGAGGAGCTCAGAAACCACACCAAGGTGTTAATGGCATAACTGTACAGCCTGCCTGCCTTGCCATGATTTCTAGCAGGCTTTATCATTCACCTGAACGTATTACAAGTCTCTCTGTTGCTGCACACTGCTGGCAAGGGCTGCTTTTTCATGCCTGGCTTCCTGTTGCCTTTTCAGGCAAGTCAGGGCATGGCTGGTAGACAGTAAGCAAAGGCTTTCTAAAAACGTCTGCTACGTGGGATTTCTGGTGGAAGTAAAGCTATATTGTCTTTGGCAAAAGGACTGGTTTGCTGCTCACTCAGGGACCTCATCTCCTCTGAGAATCACTCAGCAGCAGCTCATAGAGGAGCCTGTTCAAGGAAGCATAGGATAAAGACCCTTTAATCACTTTTTTCATTAAAAATTAGGCTAGTAGTTATTTCTGATTGAGACCGTTTCAGGTAGAATTGATAAAACAGCACAATGCAGTTCAGCTATGCCTGTGAAGCCACAGCAATGTTTTATTTTTCATTCCTAGCTTAACTAATAACCATCCAGCTTGAGTGTTCTCTGTGAGATTTAATTTATGAAGATTACAGTACTGCAGTGAACTTGGTTATAGTAAACAAATTATGACACAAATGGATTGTATTATCAGCCAATGTTTCTTTTCCATTAGGGGTCGAACAGGAAGGATCCGTGTCTTATCTTTCAAAACTGGTGTCGTATCCCTTTGTAAAGCACACCTGGAAGATAAATATAGATGTAAGTCGATGTAATTATTTTGGGTTTCCCTTATGTTTGTGTTCCTGTTTTATTCCTCCTGTGTATTTATTGAATAAACATTTAAATTGCATACAGGGACATTATTTTAGATATTGCAGATGCAAAGTGTGTTAATTTGTTTCACCTTGTACTTTTAAGTTATTTGCTAGTTTTAGGTAATTTACCACTGTGGTTGCCAAACATTTTTGATCACACCCCTCCTATAGCAAAAGAATTTTTGACCCTGCACATCCAATAGATGTTTATCTATTTATAAATTATGTACATGTACCACTGTACTAATATATTGTCTACGTTATAAAGCATACCAAAAGTAGAAAGTTAGGAAGTATGTGATAAAGATTAAATAAACACTGTCTTGAAATTTTCAATTGAATCTGTTATCTGTACAAAAAGTACTTCTTTACTGCACCCTAATGGATTGTCTTGCACACTCCCTGAGGCATAAGAACCCCTTTGGAGACCACTGGTTCAGGGCACCTTTATACACAAAAATGCATGTCTACAGGACACTTGCATTACACCATTTTCAAATATATTAACGTTTTTTAAATGATTCCCACATTTTGGTGACTCTTATTATGTACATTGTGTTTAAATATAGTTGCTACATTTAAATAAATAAATTTTAATAAATAAATATTAAAGGTGTGCAAATTTTGTGTATTTAAGAGAGGAAATACTTGAAAAAATTCCACTTGCAGTCTTAGTTTTATCTAACTGATCAGTCAGCTCACTAATGAGACTAGGATACAGAAAAGAACTACTGATAAATGTAATTCTCAAGAGAAACTTTCTTGTTGAATTAACTGGTGTCACTCATTCATGCACTTAAAGATCCAACAGAAAATGCAACCTTTAGGATACCATAGCAGTTCTTCATCAATTGTTATCATTTTATTCTCTACTAATGCAAGCTGAAGAACTTTAAGGAGAAAACAGACAGTACCAACAGCGGGGTCTGTGCATGACAATGTGTAATTGGATCAGATTTTAGGGCAATCACAATGAATGTCACAGTTTAGATTTCTAGATGTTTCATGTTGGTGTTAAGAAAAAGTATTCAGAAAATCTTTTAAGAAAATTACTCAGTACAGATATTTTTCAAAATGATATTTCATTGAAGATTATCGAAGTTATAAAGGAAAACATTTATTCATATTTTAGATTCTCTTGCAGTGTGTGTCCTCAGTAATGCATAACATGTAAGTACTCTAACCTTGCTGAGGACACTTAATGTTTTAATGGTGGGGAAATTGAAAGCTGAATAGCTGTGGGAGATGAAGGAATTGTGCCTCATGCTGTGGTCTGGCTTTGCCATCCATGCTGAGGTTGTAGTGCAGTTCCATCAGTATTGCTGCAAGTGTGCAGTGACTTGCACCCCTTGCAATTATTTGTCTTGTTTGTGCAGCAGAGCAGAGTTGGTTCTGATAGAGCACAAATTTTAAAGCTTGCAGAGGTGGTGGAAGCATTCATCCCAGAATTATTCATTATAAAACTTTACTTTGCAGGAGTGAAATTCATGTAATTAAAAAATAATCCTTTCTCTATCTGTTCTTTTATTCCTTTGGAGGGAAACAGGTGTGAAAGCAGTGCTAGGAAAGTTATCTCAAGCAGTTCTAAAGCACCTTTATAATTGTATCCCTGGTGCTGGGTGAAATATTAAAGTGACTCCAAAAAAAGAGCATTATTCTATTCTGGTCTTATTTTGCTCTTTCTTTTTTAAAGTAAGAATTTATTCAGGTAATGTATTGTCAACAGAGATGTCGCCAAATAAATATTTCATTTCATGATAACCTGTTTTTTATTATGAATTCTATAACCTCCTCAATATATACGTAGTATATTTAATTCCCACCAAATTAAATTGAGCTTATGAAGGGATAATAATTCTGTCCTGTAAGGATTCTTTGAATGATACAATAACGGAACCTGGCTTCAAGTGACGTTTCACTTCAGAAGCGAAAAATTCATATGATATTAAAATTTCGGATGGATAGCAGGTTCAGCCATACTGTGATTTTTTTCTTTTATTTTAGAAATTCTATTGAATTAAAAGATCAAAATAGATCAAAATTAGGGAGCTCTTGTTTATCATTTTAACTCATCTGGAAGAGAAATGGATTCTCTGAGTTGTATGTTGGTTGCTAAGGCTTGAAAAAGTGCTTTATGTTGTATGAAATTATTTTACCATTAAACATTATTTTTAAGACATCTGTGTTGTGGCTTGAACATCCTGCTGTGTAGTTAGCTGTGTTATAGAGTCACTGCTTCTATTATCAGTAATAACACAGGTGCTGTGTTAGAGGGGCCTTTCTTCACAGGTACTAGCCAGTAGCACTATTAAAAATTACCACTAGGCTCACATTTCACAGGAAAACCCCAGTGTTAATGGGAAATGAAGCCAGATCGAAGTCGTATTTGTGTTCATGCCCTCCAAGGCTGTTGACCTCACCTGGGAGCCTTGGAAACAACACAAATCAGGGCTACCTGCCCCATCCTGGTAGCGATGCTTGACCTCTGGTGTCCTTCTCCTTCCTCCAGACCTGTTCAAACAAGTGGCAAGTTCCACTGGCTTCTGTGACCAGCGCCGGCTGGGGCTGCTGCTGCACGACTCCATCCAGATCCCGCGGCAGCTGGGGGAGGTGGCCTCCTTCGGGGGCAGCAACATCGAGCCCAGCGTCAGGAGCTGCTTTCAGTTTGTAAGTTCGTGTTTTGCTGGCTCTGAGTTTTCCAACTGATGTTTTGTCTTGAGCACACCTGTACTTTTGAGGAGGATTGAGGGCCTGGGATGGGGATCAGGGTACTGTGGGTTGTGTGATGTAGTGGCCATTAGTGTATTAAACTGTTCTTTGATGAGGTGCATTTGAATTAGTTCAGACAACAGAAAATTGTCATTGGGGCTTCTGTTGGAACTGAGCCCTGCCAACAGTGTTAGTCTCTGTTGTGGCAGCTCCTGGCTTTACAGTTTTCTATTGCCCAGCAGTAGATAGCTGTTTATTGCTGCTGTGTAGGTGAACAGCAGTGGTTTATCTGGATTTTGGGCATGTACATACCAGTGACAGCCAGGTGCCCAGGGGAGCTATAGGCGACTGCCTGCAGTGCAGTCTAGGGGTGAGGAGTGCTCAGTGAGCTCCTTCCACTTCTTGAATAGGTAATACCAGTTTTCTTTTAAAGAGTACTGAAAGAATTCCTGTTCTGTCTGTTGAGGAATACACAGCAAACTGGAGTCTCTTTTTCAAACTTGTAAATTATTTAATCTGGGGAAGAAGAGAGTTAAGGGAATTATTCATCCTCGTCATAACTAGCAGTAGAATGCACAAGATGAGGACAGCTGCTTAATGAAAAGGTAGAGGAGGGGAGGTAATGTATGGTCTGTGATTAACTCTAAATGCATCTTCTACATTACAATGGAAGAAAGCTCTTTCCCCATCTCCTCACTGTCCCTGAGGGATTTTTTTGTTTGCTTGGGGAAGGGGGGAGTTGTTTGCTTTTTTGCCTGCTGCTCAAGTTTCATTATGTAGTAGTTTCAGTTCTGTGGTAAGCAAAACACAGCAAGTGTTTTCAATGAATATTAATGCTTAGAAGTAGACTGCTTACACACAATGACTACGAAAAGAATCTAATTCTAAAATCACCACAAACTTCAGTTGGGAAGGGACATTTCTTTCTGTATTTCTGACATTTCTTTTAAGAGATTAATTCTACAGGATTTAATTTTACCGTTTCTGTCATTCATGTCTTGACCTTTTATCATTCTAATCTGTATTTGATGCCATTTCAGAATGAGTGTTTTACAGGGCTATGTCCTGGGTGGATAACCCGTGCTCATAAACTGTGCACAGTAATGTTGATAGCTGTGTTAGACCCTGCTGATGCTTTCAAGCCTTGACTACCCTGTTGGGCTTTCAAGTGACACCAGCACAAAATGATTATGCAGCAAATCTGTGGTAAAAATTTTGTACAGATGACCTTGCTCAGAAATTAGGACTCACCGGATTCTGTCATTTTCCCAAGTGAATGTCAACAGCGCTTTAGAACACCATTGGAAAACTGATAAGGAATATGACCTCAGAATCAGGCAAAACAATAGGTGTTTTATTTTAAAGAGGGCTGCCATTCTGTGTGTTTACACTTGGAATAAAACAGTATAAAATCACAGTGATGAAACATACCAAACCCGTCTCTTTAAAGTAGGAAGAAGGCTCTTGGAGATGGTCCTGTACAGGTTTGGGATTTGGACTCAGTGATTCTTGCAGGGTCCTTCCAGCTTAGCTTATTCTGTGATTCTGTGATTTTGTGATAACTGTTTATTTGAACAAAATGAGTTAGCAACGTTGTCATTAGAAATGAAGACATGCCAGCAGGCTGAATGCTGTACCCCATCCAGCTTCTGGCATTCCTAGGAACAGCCCAAGCACAGCTGGACGCAACCTTTGGCATGCTCAGAAATCAGAACATCTAAAAACCTGAGGCTTTCCTGCACTGAAAAATAGGTTTTCTTCTTACCTGCATATAGGAGGGATGTTATTCTCTTTTTTCCTCTGGATGAAGCTTCATTTTAACTCTCAGAGTGCAAACCCAGAGTTGGTTTCCAACCTGGGCTGCAGCAGAACAGATGATCTAGGAGGGACAGAAAGGGAGAGGGAGGGTGAGACGAGGAGGGAGGAGGGGAGATAGAGGAATAGGTGGGATGCAGTCCTAGGGAGAGGAGAAGAAATCCGAAGGAGACAAGAGGAGGGAGAAGGAATTAAGGTGTGCAAAATAAGGATGACTCTTAGGGAATGACAGTAAGAACAGGGGTAAGAATAATAATGATGAAGGAAACAGTGTGGGTAGAATGAGGCATGAAAGAAAGGAACAGCCAGGAATGCAGATGGGGAAAGAGATAAGAACTTTCCATGAGAAAGGGAGAAGGGGAACACTGAGACATCCTTTCCTGTAGGATAGTGGGCACCGGGATCCACAGGCTGGGGGACAAGCACAGAGGTGCTGGTGGGGGAGAGCACAGAGCAGCCCAGAAACAGAGGTTGGAAAAGCTGGACAATCAGGCAGTACTGCTGCTCCCAGCAACCTCCTTTTACTGGAGCAAGATAATTCATTTTTGAAGAATATTGTGGGGGTTCATAGTTTACATTACTGCATGGAAACTAATTTAAGTCCTTCTTTGTACACCCACGTTGAGGAATGCTTTTTCTTTAGTTTGTTGTGGTTTTTTTTTTCCCTTTTTTCTTCCTTCTTTCTGGTGATGAAAAGCCAGCAATATAATTGCAGTCATGTCAGAGTTACAACAATTGTGTGCTTCAGAAATGGTTCTCCCAGCTCCCCTAGGTTAGGTGCCCTGGCAACGGCCTTGTCTGTCTGCACAGCAGCAAAAAAAAAAGGGGATGTTTACTGTTCCCAGTGATAACAGGGGAAATCTCTCCAGCTTTTTGAAGAGTGAGTCCTTGGGAATGAGGTTTGGGCAGGGAGGAGCCCAGCCCTGCTGTTGGCAGCAGCCTTGCCTGCTGCACAACTCTGCTCCTGAGAATTGGGTCCCCTTCTCCCAAGGCTGCTGCTCCAGTCCTGCTACTTCTCACTTCCCCAGCATGGACTGGTGCTTTCTGCAGTTTTCTTCATCTGCAGGAAAGTGCTGGGAGAAGTTGTTTGGAGGAGAAAGATATCATGGGACTCATCTTTCCTATTTGGGGCAGAGGTGTGTAATTTCTTCTTTGGGATTTTAAAGAAAAAAATACTTTCAAGTTTAGAGAGCAAAGAGCTAAATCCAGTGACCACTTGAAGACTGTACAGTTCTGCTTAAGCTCAGAATGCATCAAAGCAATCTATAGATCCATGAAAAATTGAGTGAATTCAGTGTTGCTGCAGTGTGAAAGGACTTTCCTTTTAGTTCTGTGGTGAGTACATTTTTTAAGTAAACAGGATAGGGAAATGATATGGAGTGAAGGACACACGGTTTTAATCACAGTGGAAAATTATTAATATGCTTTGCTCATATAGTGTAAACAGGACCTAGAATTCACATCACTGCCTTGGATGAGTTACTGTGACATTGGGACTTTGAAGAAATGTGATGAGAGAGCAGAGTGCAGATCAGATGAAAATGTCCCTTGCCATTTCTCAGTCAAATGTTGGGATGGTTGGTTCTTGGTTATAAAATGCTTTAAGTGTGCTTTCTTTCAAGAGTATACTTGAATTAGAGTACTTGATGTTAAAAACTAGAACAGATGAAGCTAAGGAGTACCAAAATATGTGCAGTTTGCTCATACATGTATTTTAAACCTTGTTTTGCTTCACTTTGATGAAGCAAAGTATTTTAATACTCTGTATTGTATAGTCTTCATTACTTGTACTTGATCAATGGTAAGGGAAGATCAGCCTGCTTTCTAAAACCATGGTAATGTGTCCAAATGTAGTGTATTTACTCTAGATTTGGACACACTACCATGGTTTTAGAAAGCAAATAAAATCCAAGTAGAGCTGTTAGTCCTTTTAGGTGGCTTTGAGTGTTACAAATCCTGGGCCAGGACCCTGAAAGTGACTTTGACCATAAATGCTGTGATTTGAATTGGTTGGACAGTTGTTTCTTGAGGCATTGTTTATTGCTTTTATTTTCTGAACAGTTAGGAAATACCATAACTGTGTACAAATAACTACATATAGTTACATATACAAGTCTGTATGAAAATAACTTACAAGTGCAGTGTTACTGTTGAGGGACTTGATCTCTTTCAAGAGATTCAGGCAGCCCTTGTTTCTATTCATAGAATATTCTTCTGCTCCTGACTCTGACAAGAGGGAGCTGGCCAAAGGGAACTAGCAAATCCTTCCTCAAGCTGCTGTGCTGTAAATGTCATAAAACAGCAATCCCGGTTTTATTTCAGCAGGATTTTGTGAACCTGTGCCTGACTTTGGAGGCAGTCTTGGGGAGTCCTACAAGTGAACTGCTTTCAAAAGCTATTTTAAAATGGTTTAGGGGATGGGAATCAGAAGGTGGTATTCAAGTGTGGATCACATAAAACTGCACTCATTCACTTCTGGTTTCATGGTTTTTTATTTTGTTATTCTTTGCCACAACACTAAAAACATTGACTGGCATAGTCAATACAATCAAGTGTAATGCAGGAGTGGAAGACAAGGGTGAGCAGGGTTAGGTCTGACTCTGGGGTGACAGGGTTGGTGTTACTTCCCACTTGCATTTTTAGACTTTAACAAGTCATGAGAATCCCATCCCTCACTTTGGTTTGTCCAAAACAGTATTTTCTAATGTAAAGCTTTCCACCCAGGCTGAAAAACACCATTAAATTAAGAATGTTAATTTATTTCTGGTCAATTTCCTACACTGCACATGAACAGAATATAACTAATCAGAAATGTTATCAGAAATTTCTGCTCTATTATCTGACTCAGTCCAGTGGCATACCACATTGTTCATGTAAAATCCCAACTGTATTTTGTAGCATATTTCCTATTATGGACAGACAAAGTTAATACAGCATAGGGTATTTTTTCAACTACTAGCTGGAGGAAGAGGGAGGGAAGAACAAAAAACTCATCTCCCAAGTATTGCATAAAGATGCTAGCACCACCCAACTTCCTATTTCCCCATTGTTTCTGCAAAATAAATACTGAAAAACAGATGTCTGGAACATAATGAATTTGAATGTCCTCCATAACAAATTGTTACTTGTAAGCTGGAAAGGCCTTAATGAATTTTACTTTATGATTCACTCTGTTATTACCATAAAAATTGGGAGTTGCACAGAAATGCGTTCAAGAAAAGAACCATTAATATTCTTTACAGCTTGATCTTGTTGCTTCAGATATGAACTGTATGAATTCAGCCTTTTTCCCGTATGTAAAATCTTCAGCTGCTGCCTTACTGGATTTAGACATTATTAAAAAAATTGTAATAGCAGCTCGGGAGACAGTGGAGAACTGTCTGTCCTATGCTGTCTGACCCTGACCAGCTTTTCTCCACGTGGCTTTAAATCTTCATGTAATATAATTCAGAACCAGTTCTGATACATTTTAATGCACCTAATCTCTCTGAGCACAGGTTTTGTACAGCCGCCATATGGAGCTCTGGGTAGGCAGCAATTGGGACTGCTGGCAATTGACAGTGACTGCAAAATTAAAATAGATCTAGGGTGTTACAGAAAGTCTTTCATTGCCGCAGCATTTTCCCTGCAAATTTAAAGCAGCTACGAGTGGAGAGCAGTGCTTTGAGTGGCTCATTCTTATTCTGACTGCAGCTTGCACTGCAGCATTTCCGTACACTTCATGTTTTTCTATTAGGAGTGGTGTATTAAAGAGCTCCTCTTAATTTTTTTTTTTTTTTTTTTGAGGCTAAGGGGACCTCTGTATAGAAAGTGTAGTCTGCTAGGCATTAGGTTTGCCAGTGGTGTAGTTGCTGGCTGAAGCTGGATCCCTGAGTGAGTCACAGAAAGCCTCTCCCCTGCCCCTTTATTGCCCTGCCTTCCAGCTGAAAATATATTTTCTTAAAGTATATTTTATAAACATGCCTTTCACTTAGGAGTCCCAGAATTAATTTAATTTGACTGAATTCACTGATGTACTGTGGCAGGAGGCAGTATTCACTGTTCTGAGCAAATCCTCTTGCCAGTGTTGACTGGACTTCATTGTGCTTTTGATTTTCTCTTTTTATTTTTGGGGGGCCTTCCTAAATTCTGCAGCTACGTGAAAAAACAAAGAACTAGGGTTTAATGCAGAAGACTTCAGAAGTGTTTCAGTATGTATTCCATTTAATATAATCCTTTCATGAATATCAAATTGTGAAGGACTTTATCTGAATAATTGTAGATATGTTCTGATTTGATGTTTTTAGCCCAAACATCCAAAAAAGGATATTTTTGACTATACTAGAAGTCCATACATATGGATCCCAAGTGTAGTCATAGGAGTCATTGGATGGTTTCCCAAACGAGCATCTCAAGAAGCTCTGACCAAGAATCTTTGTTTCTAATGAACTGAAGTATTGCAACAGCATTTTAACTCAATTTTAATGCAGTGCATTATAAAGGGCGAATTACAGGGTTTGTATTTCACATCTTTTTTGTGGGTTTATGTCTGGGAGACTGCATTTTTCTTAGCCTTCAAATATTGATCAGTTAATTTGTTTGTCAAGGTTATAAACAGTGTTAGATTTAAAAGAAAACAAAAAACAAAACTACAGCTAATTGGTTTTCCCTATAGCTCTCTCTCCTGCAGATCAGTTGGGATATGTTATTATCAAAATTCATAGCTAGCATTTTTAGTGGAATAAGGTTATACTGAACTCAAACTTCATGAGAAACTGCAGAAGTAACTGAGAGGAAGCATAAAAATCCTCAGCACTCAATCCCCTATTCATCTTGGTCCATGTACATGATACATTAATGCTTATTATTTATTTAAATGCTTCAAATAGGTTTGGAACCACAAAGGAAGACCGTCAGCCTTGTGAAGTTTAAAATATAAAAGACTGGCCCAAGAGAGCTGTATTTGAAAGCCTAGAGAAAAGGGAAAACAGAGGATTTAGATATATTCAGTCCATAAATATGCTGTTGCTGTGGGTAGCATGGAAGGAAATGTCTAAAGGAATTGGAATTAGCATGTAGTGGTGGTTTACAGAAAGAGAGCACGATGTTATCCCTCTTCATCACTGGGGCTGTTCCCTGTGCAGTCACATCCTGCCTTCTCCCACCTGCCCCACCAGAGGCCCTGAGGGTTTCCACCTGATCCATCACCTCACTTCCAGCACTGAAACTGTCTCCCAGGTTCTCAGATAACCAGTTTTGTGCAGGTTTCCTTACACCCTGCATGACAGAGGGCTGTTTCCTGTGAACACTGACTCCATCATTCCTCTGTTTTCCTTTCAAACCCTTTTGATGCTCCTTGTCTTCGTTCTGCACTGTTCTTTGCAGTGTCCAGCTTGCTGGTGCAGCTCTACCTATGCACAGAGATCACTGCTATCCCATTTCCTTGTGTTTTTTGTCTCTTAGCTTTCTTTTTCCATATTGTGGGTGCTTTGGGTAGGGATGATGTATCATTTTTTCAGGGATGCTTGGTGCCTGGTATAATGGGATTTGGGTCTGTGACTGAGCTGCCTTGAAGTTACCATGGAAGAGATACCTGAAATACCACACTGGTTGGGATTGGGATGGGGATGGGATGGGAAGGCTGCA
The DNA here is from genome assembly GCA_013389925.1 of Aegithalos caudatus. Taxonomy (NCBI): domain Eukaryota; kingdom Metazoa; phylum Chordata; class Aves; order Passeriformes; family Aegithalidae; genus Aegithalos; species Aegithalos caudatus. The sequence continues at coordinate 125,739 of WEIU01006456.1, read as the reverse complement.
GAGGAATGGGTTTGCTGGGAAGCATAGGCTCTTCTGCTGTTAGCAAAGAGATGAGTGTGGGATGTAATGGAATATGAGAATCGTATATTGTGGGATAGAACTGTATTTTGTTTGCAGTCAGTGATGGGATATTTAAGGAAGATCTGGTAAGAAGAGGGGGTTTGAGGCATTTAAGGAGAAAGAGGATTTACATATTCAACAACAGGCTTGAGAGAGATTTGAATGATTTCCTTATGTGTGCATTATGAAGAAAGGTCAGTGTGATAATGAAAGATGTTAAGGAGAAAGGGATTTTGATGAAAAGACATGCAATTTTTAGGGCTTGGATAACAGTTTTTAAAATAGGTGAGAAGCAGTGCTATGCAGGCTCAGATAAGAGAGACAGGGAATGTGAGATCAGGCATCAAAGGTGATCCTGTAAGTGGATGATTTTCTCTCTGACAAAGTACATGGTAGTGCTGTCTATTGTAATAGAGAGAATAAGAGAGAGGTTTGAAATATTAATAATAGTTTTCAATTCCTGACTTGAAGGCAGCATCCTGGGTTTATTTTTATTTTTATTTTTATTTAATTTTTTTTAATGAATAGTTGGACTGGGGGAAAAGCTGGAATATATTCATGGAAGTGATATGGAATTGACAGGAAGCGAACAGCTTGAACTGTTAATTAGCTGGTGAGTAGACAGATCAGTTGTGTTCAGCCCCTGTCATTTTTCCCTTGTGTTGCAGGCCAACAACAAACCAGAGATTGAGGCAGCCCTTTTCCTGGACTGGATGAGGCTGGAACCACAGTCCATGGTGTGGCTGCCTGTCCTGCACAGGGTGGCTGCTGCCGAGACCGCCAAGCACCAAGCCAAGTGTAACATCTGTAAGGAGTGCCCCATTATTGGATTCAGGTACAGACTCTCTCCCTTTCAGCTGTGTGTGCTCTTGCTTGGTGGATCAAGAGCTCTGCCTGATCCCAGGCAAATCAGGAGCTTCGTTTTGTAGGCATTTTGTTCTTGGAAAAAATTATTGTGATGGGGACATGAGGGAGTGTGGCACTTAGACTGGGTACAGTGCTGTGAGACTCGAAGGGGACAGTGGTCATCCCTCAGTTAAGATACAGCCCTTCCTCTGTGTCACAGTCTTTCCATGCCTCAACAAAAGCATTGTTGGATTGCACAACTAACACAATTTGCCTTCATTCAGTGTGTCCTATGCAGTTGTATTTTGTGAATTGAATCCTAATGAATTGCTTTCTGTCATGGCATAAAGCAAGGAAGTGCCTTGAAAATTCTCAGGCATGTAAAAGCTATGTGTGCATTTCTCAGCAAAAGAATGTTGGTGGAACATTAACCTGGAGTGGGGGAAATGTTGCTGGTCTATTTAAACATCTGGATTGACACCATGGTTACTATGGCAATGAATAAGTTACTGTGTTGTAAAATGGCTGTGTGTTGGTGTGCCTGTTGAGAAGCCACTTAAGGGCTAAGTAAATACTCACTTTCAATTATGCCTAGACTTGTTTTATCACTTTGCCTCGCAATAGCTGCTTTGTATGGTTTCTGCCCCTTTTACACAGTCTTCTTTTACCATTGGCATTTCTCCTTCTGTGTTACCGTGTTGTTTACAAAGAGCTTTCTGTAATTTTGTTTCTAAAACCCAGATAGATAATAGCAGCAAGCAATACTACACAAAAAAGCCATCATTTTGCTCTAACCTGGGAGCAGATGAACGTTGCTTTTATGCATTTAGCGGGGCAGTGCTTTCTGCTACAGTTTCACAGGCGGTGGGAAATGGGGGAAATTATGAAGGTTTTATTGCTTTGTTTTGGATCTGAAGCTGTTTCTCTAATAGTCTAAGTTCTTTTCCTTTTGCTTTTTGTTCCCTATGAATATCTTAACTGGAAAGTGATAAATATTACTGAGGAAGAGCTGTGGATTGGATGTGAGTAATTCAACACATCCACAAAGTCTGATTTTCCCATTCCCAGATACAGTTTATGAACTAGTGTATTACTTACACAGTTTTGTATAAACCAGCCAAAGACAAGTAGGTGGAATTGAAAAGTGCAGTCCTTGGAAATTTCAAAGGATGGCAAGTGAATGGATAGTCTGTTGTGAGCACTGAGAACTCGGGAAGCAGACACTGAAGCTCTGTGTTTATGTCTAATTTTACTTGACTGATCTCATCTGTCTCTTAAATTTATATAACAAATCTATTATCATGATAGTAGAATCTGTCTGTCACAGATTTTTTTCTCTGTCTTTGCAAGTCACTGACACCCTGTGTACACACTTGACAAAAAGATACTGTACTGGAAGGCTTTTAGAAAGCTAATACTGTGCACCCAGTTCATGTAAAACAATGTTCTTTTGAGGTCGTTGTGGCTGAGCTGCCTCATGTATTTGGAACAAGACAACCCTTATGCCTCCGGCTCTTTCAACCACTTCAGCACAGCAGATACAACAGTTAGCTGCCTCATAGAGCTGATGAGATGAAATAATGGCCCAAAAGTGCATTTGGAGTTTTGCATGGATGGAGTGCTCTGCAGGAAAATTGTTTTTATAGAGGTGCTAGGAAGGACACGAGGGGGTTGCCAGAGTGACTTACTGAGAGGGCTTTACTTTCTTGAATTTTCCTCCTGGAGGACATTCTGTTTTGGGAATCACGATGAAGAACAAAAGATCTGAAGTTAGTCTTACAGAAATAAAAAGTGTGGTAGTAGCTTTCATATGTTAAAGGTGAGTGGATGTGTGGAAATCTTTACTGTTGCCCAATATAAGAAATTTTTTTGAAGATTGAGATCTTTTGAGGAACATCTGAGGCAGCAGTGCCTGTCCCTCAGGGCAGAGGAGCATTGCTGGGCATTCCACACCGTGTGACATCTCACAGAAGAGAATTTACTAACACAGCACACTTGATGGGCTGGTACAAAGCAGTCACATACGAAGCTCTGAAGTCATGAATTTTTTTTTATCCTCTTTTAGGTACAGAAGTTTAAAGCACTTTAACTATGACATCTGCCAAAGTTGCTTCTTCTCTGGTCGTGTTGCAAAAGGTCACAAAATGCACTATCCCATGGTGGAATACTGCACACCAGTAAGTAGCTGTTTACTGACCCTTACTTTCCCTCCTTATGTAGAAAGGAAAAACTTATTTTCCTATGTGCAAGGTAATGAAGCATTAGGACTGCTTTTCCTTCCTCCTCCATAATTAAATCTCATTTTATATACTATACATGCCAGCAATTTTCGATGCTCAGTCAAAGATACTCCAGTGGTTTGAAGTACACTGAAGTTCATTGTTTGCACAATTCTGTGTCATAATGTACTGTTGTGTACTAATTACTTATTCCATGCTCAGTGCCACAGCTCACTTTATGGATTGTCCCGGAATCACGTGATTTGTGCAAATACTCATTCATATCTTGGGTCCCAAGGTTTTCTTTATATCAGTGTGTGATTTTTTTCCCCCTCTTTCCTTATCAAGTTGCCACTTCACTTGCTTTCCCCCTCAACACTATGGTTGCATTTTTGAGTTCTTCACTATTTCATGGTACCTTTGTATTGTCTGATCACTTGATGATATAAAATGCCTGGGAAGTTCTCATGGTTGCAAGGTAGATTCCATTTCTGAAGGGGAGAAGCCAGTGTGTTTAGCACAGGGTGCTGCAGTGATGGTGTGGTGAGGGTCTTCACCCTTCTTTCACAGCTCCCAAAAGGATTGGTTTTGCATAAAGGTGTTTTTCACACATGACAGGTGGCAAAGGAAATTTTACATTTCTCTCTCCATGTGTTCCTTTTTCTTTTTGGCCTCTCAGGACCACTACAAAGAGGTATAAATTAGAGAGACTCTCAAGTTAAATTTCCACTGTGTAGCAAGATTGAGCTTTCTGCTGCCTTTGCTGTTGCTTGTGTTGGTCTTGAAGCAGTGCACTTTGGTCAGCATTTCCTGATGAGATAGGATTATTCCTAGTCTTTCATCTGCTAGTAGTCATAAGTGGTGAAAATAAAGCATCAAAATGATATTTGGGCTAGCCTCATAAAATTATATGAACAGTCTTTAAATTTTCATCCAAGCAAAAAGGCATGGCCAAAACAAAGTAAAGACTCTGAGCTTTTCTTAGAGACCTAAAAAAAGAGAGAAAAAAATTATGCCCCTAAAATATGATAGTAAAGCAAGCCCAGAATTTTTGTTAGTTTTAACTTGCAGATAGTTACTTGCATTATCTATCAACTTTTACCTTTCAATGTCAGTATTTCCTGGGAATCTCTGCAAGGGCAACCAGTGCACATTGGCTGGCTCTCTGTTGGTATTCACTGGCTGTGGATTTCAGCGCTGTCCCCCAGGGACTGAGGTTGCTGGAAGGGCAATTTGCCTGAACTGCTGCACAAGTCAGAGGGATTTCTGCTGCTGCCTGGGCAGGTCTGAACAGACTTCTCCATTGCAGGCATTCCTAGGGCAGGATTTCGTGATCTGAGTCATAGGCAGGGTGAGTGAGTGAGTGAGTGAGTGAGTGAGTGACTCCCTGGGAGCCTTCTTTGCACCTACAGCTGAACCTCTCCTTCCTGGATTGACTGTGGGTTTGCTTGGCACTTTGCCACTCCTATTCTTGCTAAGAAACAATATGGGAGATTTCTGACTGGTGCACAGAGTACACAAACCAGTATCTTCCAACTATTTTCCTACACTTTTAGTGTCCTTTGAGGAAAGGGAAATAAAAAAGGATTACAAGGTGCACCTCCAGCCTGCAGCAGCTCATTGCAGTGCTGTGTCCAGCAGGTTTGTGTTATCCCTGAAAATACGGATTGCTAAGAGGTGAACGTGGTGGTGAGCAGGAAACCTGCCACCCTGTCCAGCTTGCTGGGTCAGAATAAAGAACCATTCACAGCCAGTGGATTTTTCCCTGAACTCCAGCAACCCGTGCTAATGTGCCGTGCCTGGCTGCACAAGCAGCCAGCTGAATTAGAGGAGGATTAACTGGGGTGGAGGGGGAAGCAAATGTGACACACAGCAAGCCCCACTCTTTTTTATGTTGCTGCTATTACAAAAATTTTACCCAAATACTGGGGGACTGAACATCCACCGAAGCTATGTTTAGTTTGTAATTGTTTTCTAAATGAATGAAAAGGAGTATGAAGGTGGCAGAGCATTTATCAGTCTTCCTCCACACTAATCTCTCACCTTAAAATGCATTTTGGTAGACACAAGACATGTGATGCCTTCTTTGATAATATCTTTGCAATAATTCAGTGTGCACACTGAAGTGTTCTGATATTTTTATTCTCCCTCCCTCTTAGTATCAAGAAATTTTTGAGCACTGCAGTCTTTAATTCTGCTTAGGGGAGTTTTGAGAATTCATGCTAAATACCTGAGGGATGTGATAATTTTCCCTGTCTTGCAAAAGGTTGAGTCAGAATAAGGGCAAGGCAGTTGTCTAGTTTTCATTTAGACAGAAAAATTGTAACAATTATTCCTGAAAGCAACACAGCTCAATTTATTGTTCAAAGAGACAGGACTTAAAGAGGTTTCAGAGACAGCATAGAAGACAACTTACAGACTGAGATGTAAATGCAGGATGATTTTTCTGTTAGGGTTTAATGAACAGGGACACAGGAAAATAAAAAACCTTGTTGGAAGGAAGTGTGTCAAACTGACAGACCTGTCTACATCTAGGGTTTCCACCTGGGGCTGAGGTCTGAGGGGATTGGCAAGGCACTTTCTTAAACCAAACTGGGAAAAGTCAGCTGGTGGTAAAGCTATTCCTGTGTGAATAAAAAGAGCTATTTCTTATGAAATAGCTTGGTTTCAGAATAGTTTTGGAACATGCTCAACCCATGTGCCTGTATGTTGCTTTGATTTAAGAGAGCTGGGATGCTGAAACTCTGCTGTTTCTTCCTCATAAACCAGTTCTGCTGGGAATTTTGGTCTGGACGATTTTACTCTAAAAATGATATGTAATAAAATATCTTTGGAGTAAATCAGAAGGTTTGGCTGAAAATAGCCTCAGTTCATCATCTTGTCCAAGTAATAATCACATTTTCTTTTCCTTTCTTGTGCTCCTTGAACATTTTTTAAATGGCAGTTGGATCGTATGAGAGGTGCTTGATGCTTCTGGTTGACACTGGAAGATATATTTTCTTCTTGGGTACCAGCTAGATTGGGGTGTTTCTGTGCAAACACAGCATTTTGCTGTTTGGTTATCATGGAAAAGGTTCAGGGGAGAGAGGGGGTGAATGGTCCCAGGAAGGCTGAAGCAAAGGATGTTTCATTGCTAATACCAGAAAACACTTAATCCAAATTACAGTCAAATGTAATAGAAAGTGTTCTCAACATCAATAATAGACAGAGCATTAATAAATGGTTATAAATGGCACAGGTGAACAACTGGACAGAAAGCTGTGCTTAGTCTATTTATACCAATATTAAATATTAAAAGTTTTTCTGTGTTTCCAGCTGATGTGCTCTGTGTGCTCTGTTGATGACAAGCTGGTTAAGAGTTCTCCTGGCAGGCATTGCAGATGGAATTCAGCAGAGGGAATTCCCTCCTCCGTGGGCAGGGAGCCACCTCAATAAATCTCCTTTCTGGGATCCTCCAGGTGGTCTGGGCACACTTCATCCCTCCCTTCCCCAAATGTCTTTACTTCTGATTAATTAAGGAAGGGATACTTAATATAACCAAACATTATCTCAGTTCCTTGAAAATACAGATGCTGCTGTACTGGCTCATAGGTTCTGCTGTGTCATTTCCCTGCCAGTCATTGCTTACACTGAATTTTCCTGCCAGACAGACTGACCAGAAAGGGAGCCAAATTCTTTCCAGCTTTACATGAAGCTCATAGGTGTCATAAGTACAGGGATAATATTTGCCTTTTCTGTTAAGGCTTTTCAGTCTTTCTGCAGGTATTTTTTTCAGGGCATCCTTAGTTTTTCTACTTTTTAAAAATCTATGTATCTGTCTGTGTTTGAGCAGCTCTGTGAAGGTTGGCTTAACTGATAGGTTCCAGCATGTCCTTCCCCTCTATGCAGAAGGCACAGAACTCAGTAAAGATGTAAGAAAGATTAACTTTTCCCTAATTCCTTTCCTTTAAATTAGATAGATTGGAGAAGTAATATTGTTATATGGGTCAGGAGGAACTTAATTTACTGTAAAAGATCAGTACTTCAGGGTCTAGTGTTTCTGCAAGGTTCAGAGAAGGGAGTGCAGCCTGACTGAAGTAATTGAAGTCTTACATTAAAATTCATGAGAAAATTGCCTGATTCTTCATCAGGCTCTCAATAAGTCTTGCATCTTCACAGCAGACATCCTTGAAACTCTTCCTGACTGTTTTTTTTTAAATCTAAGTTTTGCTCCTCTGCTGGTCTCTACAGCAGCAAGGGAAGCCTGCTGCAGGCAAGGGAGTAGAAAACTTCATGCAAATTGTTCTCTCCTCAGAGTATTGATCTTAAATGCCTGCTAGCTTCACACTGAATAGGTGCAGGAAGAAATAACTGATCTGAGAGCTTTCAGCAGCTCTCACCTGCTTTTTGTTTCCCTTTGATCAAAATATTGATGGCACAGAAGGCTGAGGAGGGAAGTTGGAAAGAAAAGGTACCTAGAAACTTCCATAAATTGACAGGTCCATGAGATGGAGATGCCAAGTGTGTGGTAAGAGTTGGGATTTGGACAGTGAAGCACCCAGCTGGACACACGGACTGGCTGTGTGTCCTCCCCTACAGCCACCTTAGTGCTGAACCAAAAGTAGGCAGAGAGTCCCCCCACAGTCAGGTGAGGAAATGACAAATTATTGTCTAATTATTGCTTGTCTTCTTGAGATCACCTGAGGTGAGGCAGGAGCCTGTCAGGGGGTTTTGAAACTTCTTTTCTTTCCCTCCTTCCTCCCCACTAGCAGTGTCTGTGTAGTGCATTGTAAGGTGACAGTGGTGGACAAATAACATTTATAGTTCTGGGCTCAAGCCATTGGCAGCTCTGCTTGGTGTGATCACAGCTCTTCCAAGTGACCCAGCAAAGGAAGAGGCAACTGAAAACCAGTGGCAACCTCATGAGAGATGATTTCACTGTGATTTGTGGCTTTCAGACAACTTCAGGAGAAGACGTCCGTGACTTTGCCAAGGTACTAAAAAACAAATTTCGAACAAAAAGATATTTTGCAAAGCACCCACGAATGGGCTACCTGCCTGTGCAGACTGTCTTGGAGGGAGACAACATGGAAACGTGAGTAGCTCTGAAGTACCTAAGCAGCAATTCATTTGGTACACTATTTGAGCTCCCCAGCTGGTGCCAACTCCTTTCACTTCCTAAATGCATAAAGCCTCTTTATGTCTTTCATTTCTGTTTACTTTGCCTGGCAGGAAAACACAAGCTGGGCTTCCAGTTGCCAGTGCCTTTATCTGCTTTCACCTGTCCCTATACAGGAACTTCAGCTTCAGTTAGAAAAAAAATACTCACAGTCTTACTGGCAGTCTTACAAACTTCTAATTTGGAGGCTAATGATACATTAATTAATTTTTTATTTTCTACCAAATGGGTATCTTTCCTTGGTTTTATTTTTTTAATTAGGCTACGATGTGTGTGATCTTCCTAGATGATTTATTCTTTTCTCAGCCTATAAATTTAATCTTACTAAATGACTTTGATGTCTTCATGAAAAAAAAAAAAGCAGTAGTGATGCACATGGAGAAATCAATAACTTAACCCAGTTCCCTTTGGTTTTTTTACATGTTTAATCAGTTGTTTAATGGCAATTGCATGCAGCTTGTTTTTGCTCTTTCTCTTTCTCTTTTTAAATTTTAGATTTCAAGGTTTTTTTCTCACTTTTTGGTTGGTTGCTCTTCACAGCCATTCATGTTGGTCTGTTGGATTTCTGCTTTTTAGTTATTGTGACTTTTTTTTTTTTTTAAACTTCCTGTGATTATTTTGCTGCTGAGTTTCTTCTGCCTTTCTCTTCACCTCCTCATTTTTTGTCTTGCAGTCCTGTTACTCTGATCAACTTCTGGCCAGTAGATTCTGCGTGAGTACTTTTGCTGAAGTGTGCTGCTGCTGCTACTGCTGCTGCGCTCCCTCACGTTTTCTTTTTGTTTATTTCTTTGTTTGGTTTTACATGAGATCATTTCCTTCTTTCTTTATGATTATTTCCTTTGATGAACTCTCTGAAGGAATGTTTTGTTCCCAAATGAGTAGAATGAGACAAATCCTGGAATTTCCAGCAGTCATGGATTTTGTACTGTGTACTCTTTCTGGAGTATGTGTTTTCATCAAATTAACAGGGGTTTCCTGCAGACCTACTAATGCTTATCAAAGTTTGTCATTTAAAAGCCTGTGTTTCTAAGTGTCAATCCCTCTGAATGTATACTAAATGCTTTTTGAAAGAGATTGAACTTGATATGGATTTAATTCAGTTTCAGGAATCACAGAGTTTTGCAGATAAAGCTATGATTTGGTTTTATGTGCAACCGTGCACACTCGAGTGCCCCAGTTAATCCAGAGCTTTTATTACAGTCTTTTAGATACATTCAGATTTGTGAAGGCAGGTTGAAATGGGGAAATGTTTACTGTATTTTTTCAGAGGTTAAAAAAGCAGCAGTTTTCAGATGTGGAATAGATTTTCATTCTTGCACCAGTCCTGCACATGCATTGTCTTACTGTTGTACTAATAGCCTCAGCATAAACTAAAGATAGATATATATTTACTATTGTGGCATTTGCTACTTCTAGTGTTACACAGATGCTTCTCGAATAATGTTAAATAAGGATTAATTTTAATTGACATATTGATAACTAATGAGAAACTAAAAAATAGATTTTTTTATATTTCTATATGGCGAAATGTATATGGCTTGCACCTCCATTGAACTTTTTGTAGAATAAACAAGAATGAAATGTATACATTGGAATATTGATTTATAATTTTCATTGGGAGCAAAAACCCTTGGGAAGCTAAAGGAAGTGCTCTACCTCTAGGAAATACGAGTAACCAAGAAGCACATCTAATGCTACAAACCTCATATGGCTGAGAATTCATCCACAGAGAATGCCAAAAGTCTGGAGCCAGACTGAAATAGAGCAGCTTTGAGCTTGAGGATTCACTTTTGTAGATGCAACTATGGATCTAGATTCCTTGTATTTCAGAACAATTGCCAAGTTAAAAGTACCATTCAAAGAAAGCTTGGATCTTATGGAATGCCATTGCTGTGTCTGACATAATATGAAATTAAGCTGTCATAACATGGTTATTTCTAGTTACTTATAGTAATAACATTGTGGTGTGCCTACACTGATAGCCTCACACCAAAGGTTTGCTGTTATGTACTACAGAGAGTTTAACTCACATGTAATACTTGAGAAAACCTGCGAAATACTGAGGAGCAGGATTTGTGCAGAGAGGTTGCACTTTTTTACCAGATTAACTCAGGTATCTTCTGGAGCATAATCCTTCCATCTGGTCTGACAAGGAAGCAGAAAGATAAGAAATTAATAGTGGCTGGAAAGAATTGCCCTAAATTTTGTTCTGCTAACTTTATTTCTTTCCTTCATGCTGTAGCACTTGACCTGCAATTCAAGTTACTGAGCTGGTTTAAAGCTGTTTCTCAGTTTCAGGATGATTTGAGCTTCAGCAGACAAACCAGTTATCATAAAACTTTGCCATGTTTTCTACACTCATGCCTTTTTCTGGTGCTCTCATGCCAGTTTTCTGGTTACACTTGAAGTGCCTCAGAAAAGCATCACCTGGCAGCACTCAGCAATGCTAGTGCTGTTCTGACACCAACATGTGGTATACATGGAACTTTTTATAAATAAATAATGGGGTTTTTGGTTGGCAGTTAATGGTTCTTACTGCTTGTTATCCAGTATTTTACCCAGATGTGCGGCTGGCCAGGCATTAATGGGACAGTTCACAAGTTGTGAGAATTTGTATCCTTCTACTTGAACTGTGGTGATACAATGATACAAACACAATTTATTTGTTTCTACACTTCTAGGAAGCATCAACTAAAATGCTGAACAAAGGGAAGTACCCTCATCCTGCCAGCCAGGTCTCCAGGGGTGCAGGGAATTGCAGGAGGGTGGTGTTTGCCACTTGGTCACCACTTGACTTGAGCAGAACTCCCAGGCTGCTCCTGCAGACCCCAGCATGAGCAAGGCAGCTGTGGAGCCCTTGTATAAGGGATGGTTATCTTGGCTAAATATTGGCTGTGTCACTCAGCCTTCCTGCTGACTGAGCTGTGTGCTGAGTATGTGTGCTCAGAAAGGAAGGACTGTGAGCTCTAGCACAGGTGGTCACTAAGAGTGTGTAAAATACAGCACATTCTTGAGTTTGCTTAGAGACTGGCAAAAGTATCTCTGAGCACCTGAATTCAACACAAAGCAATGCTTATCAAGCAGGTTTGCTTTCTTAAGCAAACTTCTAAAAAGCTGTTTGAGGTATATCTCCATTGCAGTATGTTCTGAAGCAGAGAAAAACCTGGAATTTTAGCCTCGCTCCCTGCTTGCAGCCAGAACAATCAGTTCCAACAAGTTACACAACATCATATTGTCTTTTAAAAATATATATATTTTTAATAATATATATATATATTACACAGCTTGGTCACTTTTGAAGTTGCAGCATAATTTCAAGGCAGCAAGGATATATTCATACAGTCAGGCCTGTCTTCTTGCCATGCAATACTGCAAAAAGAGAGATCTCATAGCCCAGTAGGCCCCAAGCAAGTGCTGTTTTTGTACAAGTACATGTTGCAATGCTGGGGTGAGGGGCACTAAGAGAATGATCCAGCTCAAAATTGAAACTACTTTTAACACATATTTCCTAGTGTATGTACATTATTAGCACCAATGTTTGTGTGTGCTGAAAACAGGACCTCTTCTTGCATTGATAGTACCAGTTAAGACCAGCTTAACATTTGCTGTATGATGAAAAAATGAGGGTAACTTCAATTTGTCAGAAAACCATCATTATCTTGCTCCATGATCCACTGCTCTAAAGAAATTGCATCCTTTTCCCCTCCCTTCCCTTCATGTTTTGTACAGAATGGGATATTGAGTCAGAGAAGCAATTGCTCATCCACTGAATCTCTGCTGCACCGAGGAGCTCTGTGAACTGAGTGTTTGTCCTCTGGTGTGCTGTAGTAATGCTTGAATATGTGATGAGTAGAAGTAGAGGCCAAAGCTCATTTCAAAGACAAAATGAGATTCGTTATACTTGGCCTATAATGTCTGAAAGAGGAAAAACTTTGCTGTTCTGTGAGAAGAGATATTAATGATGACAGATTTTGTGTATCCAGCTCTATGAATTCAGAAGGATCCTAATCTAGAGCCATTTGGAGGCTGATTAGAAACATGGAAGCTGAGAAGTCCAGTAGATTTACAGCAGGATTGTCAAACTCCCAGCATGGGAACAATTACAAACCAGAAGACTATTACAGTTTTGGTTTATAACAAGTAAATATAAAACCTGTCAGCTTGTGCAATGCAATTACAATCACTTTGGGGCAGTCCTAGCCTGAAGCACAGTATCCAACAATTCAAAATGGGGAGAAACTCCTTCCTCAGTCAGGAGTTCCAGAAGGAGAGTTGGCAGAGATGGAATAAAGGGCAGTTGAAATTTAGCAAAAATATAAAATTGCCATACAGTTTGGGAAGCTGCATCACTTTTTGTTAGTCAGGTACCTCTCAATACACGTAGATGGCTAAATCCCACATGGCAGCAAAGGGTGCTGGCTGAACTGCATAGGCAACACAGTTTAATGTTGATGTTATCCAGAGCTGAGGCTCTAAGAAACAATACTCTAATTGATGAGAAAAGTCCTATGAATTGTTTTCATCAACAGAAAACTGAAGGGGACCTCATCCCATCTGTCAGGCAGAAAACCCAACATAATTTAGTGTCCCCCTGTATAACACACTGAGCTGCCTTTGAGATTGCAACTCTTGAAAGACATTAGGCAAAATCATCAGTGTCTGCAGTGTGTTATTAAAGGCTCATTTCAGAGATTTTATGCTTCCTGTATTTATTTCTAGCTGCTCATGGAATAATTCTTAAAGGCTCTTTTAAGTGGGATGTGCTGGAAGCAGGCACTGGAGCAGGGTGGGAGGCAGAGGAGAGGTTCTGAGCAGGACTTTGGCAGCCTGTGCAGGGCTGCGTGTGAAGCAGAAGTGCCAATGAAGGAGGCAGGCGTGAAGGGAAGAACCAGGGTGAAAGCTCTGGTTGAATAAATGATTGAATAAATCCTTTGGAAAAGGCTTCTTTAGGAGTTGGTGTGAAGAAGAGTCGTGGCAACAGATGGATTGCAAACGGTGAAAATCCCCAGTGTGACACCACAAAACATTGCACCGATGGCTTGAGGAGGCACACACTGCACCTGGAGATCTGACTTGCTTTTTATCAAACGTGGCATAAGGCATTGAGATGTGAGGGTATAGGCATAGCTAAGTGTCTTTTTACTTTTAAAGGGGTATTGTTTGTGATTAATCAGTGTTTTCTGCCTTATAGGCCTGCCTCGTCCCCTCAGCTCTCACACGATGATACTCATTCACGCATTGAACATTATGCTAGCAGGTATGAGACCAGCTGGACATTAGGCAGATCTTTCTCTAAAATTACTTTAAAAAGGAAAAAAAGAAGAGCTAGAGGCTACCTGAGGAGTTCTAAAAGAAACATAAAATTTGGGGTTTTGCTTTCCAGGCTTTGGATGCAAGAGCACCATCTGTGGTTGCTGTTAACCAGCCCATGCTAACTTGCATGCCAGAGCACCCGTGTGGTCAGAATTGGTCTTCAGGTCCCTTGGGGTCCTCATTAAGCTGTGTGCTCAGCTACTGAGATTTTAATAGGACCTGTGGTGATAGGGCAAGAGGTAGTGTTTTAAACTAAAAGAGGACAGATTCAGACTAGATGTAAGGAAGGATTTTTTGCAATGAGGATGATGAAGCAGTTGACCAGATAGGTGGTAGATGCCCATCCCTAAAAACATTTGAGGTCAGACTGGACAGGGCTCTGAGCCTCCTGTTCTAGTGGAAGATGCCCCTGCTCAGTGCAGGGAGGTTGGACTGGAGACCTTTAAAAGCCCCTTCCAACCCAAAACCTTCTATGATTCCACATAGGGTTTAGTTTTTAATATGGACCCTGATATAGTAAATATGAAAAGAGCAGAAACCTCCAAACTCTCATATGAATCTCAGGTATCATTATAATGTAATTCACCTCATGAAATACCACAAACAGGATTTTTCCTTGATTTGGAGGATTAAAATAGTCATATATAACTGCTTTAGTTCAATTCTCTGCTTTCATACTGCTCCTAACAATCAACAAGTGGATTAATTGTGCAAATAAAATGTTTTTCCATCAAGCAAGTAAATTTTCAAGGGTTTTTCTGTCAAGCAAGTAAATTTTCAAGAGTTGAGGTAATGAAAGATAGTTATTCTGGCCTCTTTCTCTTCTCCAGTATTACATGATCAGAAGAGGTGTTTCTGAATTATGCAGAATGTTTAGGAGGTGCTGAGTCTGAAAACAAATGAGAAATGACTGAGTGTTACAGTTCTGACAGTGCCATTGCCAGGTACAAAGCAATTTGTGTAATCTCCTGGCATCTTAAGGCTTTTCTTTGATTTTGGAATTAATTAATCAAGAGAAGTTGGAATATAACTTCAGAGAAAGGGCTGAAAACTTAGAAGTGAGTTTAGCCATTGTAACAAAAAATCTTTTGTGATGGCTTATTGCAAAATCTTTTGGTAATCAACAGTGAGTGTAAATTAATTTGAGTTTCAAATTCATCAAAAACATCACGCTCTTTAATTCTTTCCAGAATGTTAGAACAAAGGTTTTGAAAAACATAATTGGTTTTAATGAGCCTTGTTTATTTTTCCACAGGCTAGCAGAAATGGAGAACACCAATGGTTCTTACCTAAATGACAGCATTTCACCTAATGAGAGCATGTAAGTAGGCTGTTACCAAGGTTTTGACACGTATTTTCTTGGGAAGGTTGATAACTTGTAATGAAATTTTGTAGTGCTGAATTTGCACGGCCATGTATCACATCTGGTTCAACTTAATGATGCACTCATGTCCTTTCAATTTGTGTCATAGTGTCTGGATTAATGACTTATAGCTTAATACCAAAATATACAGCAAATGATTGATACCTTCAAAATTAAAACTACTCATTTCTTTCCAAAAATTACTAATCTATTCAGCAGATAATTTCCATATTCAAAATATGGTCATTGTCTGATGAGTTCTAAGAACAAAGATACAAAAAGGCCCTTCTATCTTAGTTCAAGCTTAATTATGATTAAATTGCTGTAAACTAGAAAATGTTGGTGTGGCAAAAGTGTCATACAAAGCATAAGGGAGGCTAAACAGAAATCTTTGGTCTACAAATACCTGAAAAACATTGCAAGTGTAAGCCAGGAGGGACTGATCATCAGTGTGAAATACTAGTAGCACTAATACAGTTTACAGTAGTAATCTGTAAGTTGGACAAGCATTCATTGTATTACTGTAAATGCAGAGTTATAAATAAAAGTTGGGATTTTTAAGAATTAGTTAAATCTGATATCTCATTGAAACCCTTTGTGGCTCTCCTCTGATAATATTCTTGGTCTTGTTTATTCTCTGATTAAAGTGTCATAGAACTAACTGTGAGTAATGTTTCTGAAGACAGCACAGAAGCAGCTACATCATGGGTGTGTTTGAAAATTTGGTCTCCAACTCTGTAGGAGAAGCCATAGCATGGATTCTGAATCAATCAGAAATGAAAGCCCTGACTTCTCTAAAAATGTTTTTGTCTATTCTACATGGTCTCGTCCTTATCACAGTTTAAGGGATAGATTTTTTTGAAAATTCAGACAATTACATTTGTGCCAGTCCTTTACAACACAGAATTCTGGCCAATTTTCATTCACTTTTAAGTGAATTCCAAATGAATAGGGTTTTATGAGGTTGGTTCTAAGCCTGTGAGCTCATAATATTCTTGGATAGCAGTAAAGCTGATTCTTTGTTTCAAAATAGTTTCTCTTTTGACTTGGCAGGATTGTTGCCTACCAGTTTTGAAAGAAAATAACCTGTAGAACCCAGTTCAATATATTGCTAAAAGGGGAAAGTTGAAATGACACCTCAAAGCTAAAATAGATGCAATGTTAGTATAGTTTCATGCAATTAATGAAAACTTTGTTTCCAAATCATATGTTAATCTTGTATTACTATGGACAGTAGTAATGCTCCAATAGATGTAATTTTGTGTTGTCCCACTGAAATGTTTAAGTGTCCTTGTCACAGAAATCATCCATGTACTGTATCTCTTGTTTTACACTTTGGTCTCACTGTTCAGTTCATTTTTTTGATCAACTGGATATTGTACTAGCATGGTTCAATTAATAAGTTAACTATCCAGTTTATTCCTCAGTTTGTACTGTTAAAATGAGAATAGAACTCTGCATTTTGAATTTTGGAAGAAATGTTACCCAGATAGATACAAACTGCAGAAAAATCAATGCTTGACATGAATTCATAACAGTAATTGCTTTGGTTTTGCTTGTCAGATTATGCTTAAGTATTATTTGTTATTCTTGCAGGGTTTGGATTATTTAGCTAATCAGTACAGGTAGAGTGATAGATGGAAACAAGGAAGGCAGGAAATAAAAGCACAACATATATACATTTATATATCACAAAACATTTCATTATGTAGTGTCACTGCAATGATGTATAAAATATCTGTGCAGGCTGAAAATCACACAAAAAGAGTTTGCTGTAAAGTGACATACTGCAATAGTTATGTCACTTGTTCACTCTTAATTCACTTAAGATCCGTAAGAATATTCATAAATGCAAAGCAGTGGTTTGAAGGAAATCACAGTTGAAATGCTTCATGAAAAGTGTAAATTTAGGAACTGGCAAGCCTCTCCTTTTGTGAAAAATTAATACTTCTCTTTTATGAACTAATGTTAATGTGCTCTACGTTGCTTTGGCACTCCTGCAGTCATAAAATTGCATCATTAACATTTTCAGAACAAAATGAAAACAAGGAAAATTACAATTTTTGAACAATAACAGCTGTTCAAAATGCCTGTTAAATTCTGGTTTAGAAACGTAACAGTAAAAAACCCTAGACTGACTAGGCTGAATTATTTTGTTCTGTGAGATCTCCAGCAGCAGTGTCATTTTTATTGACCCTATCTTATGGTGTGAAGGGAAACCTTTCATGGTTTCTCAGTGACTGCTGGTGTAAGTTGCATTGCTTAGGGCTTGGATGCATCTCCTTAGCACCTAAACCTCACCTGAAATAATCCAGGTAGTTCTGGGAGGTGATCAAGGTTTTCAGAATTGTATTTCCTTTTCTCTTCTAGAGATGTTTCTGTTTTAGATGCCAGACAGCTTCAGGGGCAATAGAAATAGAGATCATATGTATTAAACAGAATATATTTGTATTCTGATAGTGTACATCACTTTGAAATTTTAAAAAAGCCAAACATCTGAGTGGAAAATGACATACTTTCATTATATTACTTTAGGGTATTTTCTTTGTTTACCTAATTTAGAATGTTATAGAGAAAAAAAAAAGATAAATAAAGCACGCACTTATTACATAAAGGAAGTTTGTAGATACAAAAATAAATGCATTGCCCTTGCTTGAATGACCCTTCCACAACGCAGATCAGGCAGCAAAAGATTGCTTCTTTTCCTTGCACACAAATTCTTAATTGAAGTTTGCCAAAGAGGAGAGCTGAGGCTGTCAGCTGTTCCAAAACTCAGCTTTCAGTATCTGAGAAGCAGAGGAGGGAGGTGGTCTCTGCAGAGAAGGAAAATTACCAAAGACTTAGTGAAACAGGTCAGCAGATTTGCTTTAAGGTGCATTGCTCTGCTGTTGGTTGCAAAGAGTTCAGCAAATCTCTTTGTAAGAAATGAGAGACTGGGAGTGAATCATCTCCTCGTATTCACTGTGAGGTTGAAAAGAAGGAAGGGAACAGCCTGTTTCATCCTCCTCTGTTTTCCAGCGATGATGAACACTTGTTAATCCAGCACTACTGCCAAAGTCTGAACCAGGAGTCCCCCCTGAGCCAGCCCAGAAGCCCTGCCCAGATCCTGATCTCTCTGGAGAGTGAGGAAAGAGGGGAACTGGAGAGAATCCTCGCAGACCTGGAGGAGGAAAACAGGTGGGTTATACCACCAGCTGCTGAATTTGAAGTAAAAAGTCTGCAAAATAGTTATACTGTACAGTTAGGTTGAATTCAGTTTGGTAAATTTTTTAGGGATAAAATGAGTTATGAAACTGCATTTCCTTTTGACAAATAAGACAAATATGACTAATCTCCTAGTGTAAAAGTTGGGTCCTCTTTCCTTTCTCTTTGTTTGGTGTTGCTGGTTGCCATTTCTTTAGTCTTTCAATACAAAGTATCATTTACCACTTTTAACTTCAAATTTAATTGAAGTTAACTTCATTAATCACCATAAAAAAAACCTCAACTGCATACTTGAAGCATCTGCAGTCCTCTTCATACAGTACTCTGGAATCTTATGCCATCAGCACGAAAATCAGGAGATCTTAACCCTGGAAGATTGGTAATTACAACTGTGGATTAACAAAACCAGACTGTCAGATATAAATCATTTAGTTCTACCAAAAAAATATGGGTTTGTTTGTCTTCTACTATCCAGCTTTTATAGTACAGTCTGTTGGCATTTTCATGCTCTTTTTTTCTTGATTCTGTAAGAGTTAGGTACTTCTGCTTACATTGAGGGTTTAATGCACTAATCATTTACCTTAGGCTTGTCAAGGAAATAATGCAAGAGTTGGCAGTGTCATAGATCTTCTCTACATGTATATCTTCTTTGGATGGTGCTAATCAATTACAGTGGCTCCATCAGAGACTTTTTATCAGGAGGGTTTGAGAGCATGGAGAAGATTGTAGGCATCAAGAATGAGGAAGATATTTCACACAGAAAGCTGTAGTAAACAAAGCTCTTGCTCACCCAACAGCAGGGAGATTTTGTTTGAAACAAACCACAGACTTCCTACTACATAGCACATAAAGCCCAAGTACTTTCTATAGTGGAGAAAAATCAGTATTTTGAAATAAGACATCATACTTTGCATACTCAGGACTGTAGCTAAGAAATATCTACTAGCTAGTACAATACAGGTGATAAGATAGCTTAATTTTCAGGAGATGGCTGTTATTTTTTTTAAACAGCATTATGTAGTGAATCATGGAAGAAGGAGAAAAATGATAATGCTTTTCTCTCTGTATACAAAATAAGCTGCCTAGCAGAAAGGAGGGTGACTTTTAAAGCAGACTAGTTTTAGATTAGAAAGGTAGGATATGAAAACTAGTATAACATGGAGCTAGATGGCTAAATCTGCTAAAAAGCCTTTTGAGAGTTCATGACTTAAATATCATGGGCTCTATTTAATTTAACAATTACTGATGCTGGATGGCAAAAGATCTCTGGCAGGAATTACACCTTAAAAATACCTGGTTTGAAGTTTACCAGTCCTTGATTAAACTAGAGCTGTAGTCTATAATGTTGTTTTTCTCATTTGTACTACTGGAGGCACAGTTATGGATGATGGGATGCCACCACAGGCAGCCTTGCCTTTTGTGGGTGCTCAGCACAACAGGCCCAAAGAGCTCTGTCTCACAGCGTGGAGGTCACACTGCTCTGATTTTCACTGATTATGACAAAGTCATGACTTTTGTCTTTGAAAACTGCTATAAATAACTTGTATGTAAAATGTAAGGTAGCTGCTGAAAAGTTATTGTTGTCCTGGTTGCTTGTCACAGCCAGATAACCATGATTTTATGGATGAAACACTGATTCCTGTTTAGAAAAATAATCTCTTCAGACAGGATCAGTCAGGAGGCATTCATGTAACTTACCTCCTTTTAAAAACAGTCTTGTCCCTTTAGATTTCTGTTTCCTAGTTGTTCTCCTCTCCTCCAAACCTCTCTTGGCTGTTGCCAAAGGTAATCAGCAGCCTGACACCTAATTCCTTGTGTGAACCTGGTTCTAGTGGGTGAACACATCTTCCTTCCCATGCACATCCTAAAACACCCTCCAAGTAAACTTTAGTTACTGCCTCAGGATGAAGGCATTCCCTTGTTCCCAGGCTGCATCTCCTTGCCACTGCTGAGCTGGATGTGGTGCACAAGCCACCCTCTTCTGCCTGTGTTGACATAATTCCTGTTGCACACACTTGTGATAACTTCTGATAGCTCAGGTTTGGCTCTCTCTGCTGTGTCTTGTTCACTTTTACAGTAAGAGTCAAGGCATGCAGTCACTTCTCAGTAGCTCCCAGTAAGGCAGCCACAAGTGATGCCTCAAGTATCAAGTACCGAGAAGAAGCAGTGCTGTGATACTTGGAGCACCTCACTGTCATTTCTTTTTCTTCTTCTCTCCACAGTTTCCTGCTTTTAAAAAAAGCTTTTGCTTTGTCTCTTTTAAGCTGTTGATTGAATTCTGACCTTTATTTGGGTTTCAGCTGCAGTTCCTCGCCTCCCAAATATTTCTCCCTTGATTTGTTACGTAAATAAAAAAGATTCTTTGAAGTTGTGATTCTGAGGTTTTGCTTTTGGACAGTTTAAAAGCTCTGTTGCCTATTTTGAATTCTTCTGAAATACATTCTCTAACTTACAAACTAACCTAGCTGTGATGTGGGTCTGACTGGGGTTTTGTCAGTTCCAAGGACCTCTTGTTAGGTATTCATTATTTATCTGCTAGCATTTTAAGACTTTGGTGCTTCTGTAGCTTGCAAGTATGACTTCCTTAAATAATGTATGGCTAAGATTTGACTGCTAAATAATTTATATTTGTTAAAATGTGAGCATTTTAGAGAATATTTTCAATGGCTGAAAATGTTTTATTTGAGTTTTACGTCTTCAGGCTTATGCTGAGTTTTGCATCACGTGGAATATTGTGATAAGACCATTTCTGTATTCAATAGACAAAAAGCAATCTTGCTTTTGAAGGCATTATTACTGTATTGCAATATAAAAGAAAAATACAATTATAAAACCCTCTCAAAAACTGTTTCCTCAAGAGTGAATATATTTCAGAGAGGGAGAAGACAAGTTTTTGTTGTCCATCTAAAGCAATACATTACATAGGTTATACAGTAGGATAGATAATACCATCTAGGATGGTATGGTATAAGATAGAAAGCATGTGGTTCTGCAGTGAAAGAGTCAAAACTTTTTGCAAAGAATTAAAATACCTTCCTGGAATTTTAATGAGTCAGGAAAGTGGATGTCTCCTGATATTTTCAATGAACTGAGGTCTTGGTGTAAGAGGGAGACTTCTCTCATGTTCTGTCCTCTTCCTCCCAGCTCTGAGCTATCCTGTAACAAGAACTAAGTAAATGAGATCTCCAGCCAGAGCTATTCTCCATTCCTTTGCTTTTCCTGACTTGCAGTGCGAGTGCAGTGGGCTGTGTGCCACCAGAGAAAGCACTGACACCCTGAATCTCAAAGCTGCCCTGTTTGGTGTTCCTTCGAATCTGGAGAATGATGAATGGCCTCCTCACATAAGTTCCTTCTGTGTAGTTGCCAACAGCAAGAAAGTGATGCATTTCTAAACATGCTGTGGCTCCTTTTGGTATTTGTTTTGGCATTGAAGAAGGGGAACTAGATCTTCGGAGTGTGAAGCATCCTGAGTAAACACTGTCACTCTAGTGAGGGACAGGGGGTAGGTGGTTCAGTTACCATCTTTGTCTATTTCTTCAGACCACTGATTTTCTGTAGGGAGATGAGAAATAACATGTATTCACGAATTCTCAATTGCCTTTGAGAGGACTACTCAGCAAACAGAGTCCACTAGGATTTCTGTCACCAGGCAATTAATGCTGCCAGTGTGATAGATGTGATTAATAATTCATGCACTCTTTACTACTCAGCTCTGTACAGTTGCATAAATCAAGGTTACACTGCATGCTTGCTATGTTACTTTTCTTCACAGATGCCTCAAAGAGTTGCTAGTATTGTAAATGGAATATATGGTGTTTTTTGAATATTCTCTTACCTGAAGAAGGGTTCATTTTCCCAGTGATAAGTGCATGCAGCAGCATTGTTTGTTTGCAACAGCCAGATGTCAAAGTCACCCAGCCTGAGCTGTGCTGGAGGCAGGTGAGGTTTCCATGTACTGCCCTTGCTTGCTCAGTTGCATTCATTTAGAGAGGAGCATGTTTGTATCTCCCCTTTCTCTTATGTCCCATTTTATGGTGAAAGTGTCAGAGAGTGCCTCTCCTCAGATCCCTGAGGGCTGTGGGCAGTGCCTTGGGTGCCTGGCTCACAGCAGCAGTCCTTTTCACCACACAGCTTAAAACTGTTCCAGGGGAATAAGACTCATTTGTTCTCTCTTAGGGTATTCTTACAGCAGTTTTCAAATTCTTTCCTTCTTTTTTAGTTTTTAGCTTTTTTCCATCATGTTAATGCACCTTTCCATTGCTGTATGTTTAGATCCCAGTTATGATATCATTGATTGTGTGCACTGCACATCACTCATTCCTCTGAAGCTCTGATGAACCTCAGCTCTCTAGATGGAGGACTGTGTAGCTGGACTGAAAAGGTGCAGCTGGAAAACTCAGTAATACAGGTGCACTGGGAAAACTCACATGCATCCATCAAAATTACATTCCTTTGTTCCAACAGTATTATAGTATTTAATTACAGAACTCAGAAATCCTGACATACCTCTGGTTGGAAAATATACAATATCTTCTACAAAATTTTTTTTCTATTGGCTTTCAGAAAGATTTTTAATTACTTTTTATCAGACATTAAAGGATTTTTATCTGAATTACTCCCTGGTCCTTGTATTTCAATACCACCATTACTGGAAGGACTTCTCTATATTGATACAGGCAATAATTGCAGATTTCTTTGTAGCAAGGTATCTGATTATGTTGTAAGTATGACCAAGTGCATTTATTTAGTTTCCCTTAGGGTGGTGTTTTATCTTTTACTTTACAGCACTTCAAACTTTAGAGTCTTCTGTTGGTAGAGTATTGCCTGTATTGTGCATCTGGGAAATTCCTCATGGGATAGTGATAGCCACTATCCAGGGTCTTTGTGAAAAGCAGGCTTAATGATCATTCCTGTATAAACTTTAGTCAGCAATAACACCATGTGTAATGAACATGTTGTCATGTTCATTCCTATTCCCATTTGTATTTTTATTAATTATTCACCAGTTTGTTCAGCTAGAAATATCAGAAGCCATTGTCAGGCAGAAGGCATAACTTACATGACAGTATCTATTCCCAGTATAGATAGCCCATTTTTTCTAGATAATTTTCGTGAACTTGAAACTCTGTATTTCATTAAAACAAAAAAACTACATTGGGAAAAAAAAAACACCTCTCTATAGTTGTCCCTCTTTGTGTGTTCTTGAATTTTTTAAACAGCCTGAAGTTAAGAATTATTAGCCTTTGTTTTTTTAAATAATTTAGAATTTCTGCAGAGAAGGCATCATGTAGGTCAGAGATCCCTTAGGGATTGTGCTGTTGGGGGTGCCACAGTCCCAAGTTAGGACATGTCCATCATGCAGCTGCCAAGGAGCACAGGGATCTGTGAAGAGTCAGTGGCTTGTCTTTGTCCTTGGCATTGCTTTCTACCCATGTGAAATGATGCGTCCTGCTTTAGTTCTCCTTCTGGTCACAATAATGTTCTTTTAGAAGTGGTTTTTTGGGAGGTTTCTGAGGTGCTGTTAAGCTTCCAGACCAAACTGTCAGAGTTTGTTGTGGTTTGCAGGCAGAACTGGCAAAAGGTGTCTGTTCTCACAACCTCAAATAAGAGCGAGTTGCAAAAAGTAAAATCTGGGTCACTGCTTGTGATGAGTAAGCAGTTACCAGAGTGTCGAGCTGCTTTTGCCCCCTCTGGGAAGCTGTAAAAGAACATCATAGCAACAAAATCCCAGTGCAGTTTGTTAGGCCTCCCTTGCCTATGAAGTTTCTGCTACAAGTTACTATTTTTGTGGCTTTGGACTGTTATCTTTAACAAGGTTTCAATTTCTTACCTTCTCTGCTTTCCCTGCTTGGTAGATTTTTTTTTTCCATGTGGAGCACTATAGATCATATTAATCTGTGGAATGTTTTACTGAAGTAAAATGGAAGTTTTATGGAATAAAAGAACAAGCTTAGCAGTGCCATAAAGTTAGAGTAGGCAGTAGCACTCTAGACAAGACAAAGATGGATATTACAGCCCCAAAAATCAGTGCAGTACAGTTTAACAGACTGGGTCACTAATTCTCATCTTTAGTTGATAATTTTAGCCCTAGGCTGGAAATGCATTTGTAGATCTGAAGAGAGGAGAGTGATACGACCTGACTGACAGCCAAGTTCTGTGTTTTGCTCTGACTTCTTGTGTGGCTGCCTCTCTGAGGCTTCTCATCTGTAAAACAGACCGGCCAGCCAGGTGGCACCTGCTTTGGTTTAGTGTTTGTGAGGTGCTGTGGTAATTCTGAGTCCTCCTTTAGCACTAATGACTCCTCAGGTGTAGCCATGTGTGGAAGGGAGCTGGCTGTCCCACTTCTGCTGGGAAGGATAAAGGGCAGGAAGATGAGGGAGGGCCAAGCCCAGGACAGCCCGTTACGGGCTTCGGGAGGGTGTCTGGAGCCTCCTGCATGAGGTGACCTGGGAGGGAATCAGCTGTGAGTTCTGGTGATGCCAAGAGCCTTTAGGCAACTTGAATCACAGATCCATCTAATACCAGATCACAAGGATCTACAGGGAGCAAGCCCACAGGTGTGTGGATTCAGGAGAGGGAAAGGCAGCTGGTGCAGGTGAGCCCTGAAAAGTGAGACACATCCCACCACAGGAGATGGAGGTGTCTGATCGCTGCCCCATGCAGGATCCATAAAGCTTTTTCCCCCTTGTCACCTCCCAACAGGAACCTGCAGGCAGAGTACGACCGCCTGAAGCAGCAGCACGAGCACAAGGGGCTGTCCCCGCTGCCGTCCCCCCCGGAGATGATGCCGGTCTCCCCGCAGAGCCCCCGCGATGCTGAGCTCATTGCAGAAGCCAAGCTGCTGCGCCAGCACAAGGGCCGCCTGGAGGCCAGGATGCAGATCCTGGAGGATCACAACAAACAGCTGGAGTCGCAGCTGCACAGGCTGAGGCAGCTGCTGGAGCAGGTG
This sequence comes from Aegithalos caudatus, assembly GCA_013389925.1. Taxonomy (NCBI): domain Eukaryota; kingdom Metazoa; phylum Chordata; class Aves; order Passeriformes; family Aegithalidae; genus Aegithalos; species Aegithalos caudatus. Next base: position 100,627 of record WEIU01006456.1, on the reverse strand, counting down.
AGTCCTCAGGCGTTTCTTCTTGGTCTCTGGAGAGTAATTTTCCGAACAGGGTGTGAAGCTTTATCAATAGCAGGAACATACCAAGAAATCATATCTGTAGAGGTGAGTCAGAGAAAAGTACAAAATTGTTTTACAGGCTGCAAGTGAGAAGGTGGAATCGGGTTTCGGTGTTCTTATTTAGTCTTCTTCCTTGCTTTGTTCAGAATTAAAATGCATCGGTCTCATGGGTAAATTCACTTAAAAACAGACTGAAAATTGTGTGTATTCATGGAATAAATAAAAATTACAGGGAAAGTAGTGAGTTAATAGCAACGTCTTACTTTTTTCTTCAATTTCAGCCACAGGCGGATGCCAAGGTGAATGGTACAACACTGTCATCTCCTTCTACCTCTTTGCAGAGGTCAGGCAGCAGTCAGCCAATGCTTCTTCGTGTAGTTGGCAGCCAGACTTCAGAAACCATGGGTAAGATAACGAAGCTGAGGTTGTCAGAAAAAATAATTATCCCATTTTCTAGGAAAAGTCCTTAAAGACAGAAAACACTTTTCTGTTTAGTTCAGATGAAATGAAGTAGACATTTGCAGTGATCTTCGATGTCATCTGGCTGTTTACAGTTTCCATCTTCATTATGATTCAGGCTTTGCTTTTGATCATGATGCACCCAGTAGCTTGGATATTTTGTTATTAAACACAAAGCTCAGCCAGGGCTTGACTTCTGAAAACAAATGTCACTGAAAAGCTAACTGTTCTATTCAAACTGACTTTCAGTTATTAAGCATGACATGACTGATTTAAATGTACATAATATTAATTATGGCTAAGAGACTAAATGTATGATTAGTCATCCCCATGTTAAATGATGTGATCTTATTTTTAATATGTTGTGGCTCAATCAGTAGGATGGAGCTGTCACTCACAGGCAGTGCTCATCTAGTGGCTTTTCTAAGTATCACATCGGATGTGATAATGATCATAAGAGTTGTGGAGTAAGGTTAAATACTAATATTCTGTAGCTGGAGGTTGGAATTATTATTTTGGTGCTTTTAGTAACTGTCATGTGGCACTTTCCTAATTTCCTGTCTGCTACATAATTAATAAGTATTTATTAGCAAGTGGCAAGGATTTTCTGCTAGTAAAAAAGCAATCAATCTTTTCAGCATCTAAGCAAATGCACTTATATTACTTCAACAAGATGATGTTTCAAGTCTGATGATAATATTCAGCTTCATACAGAGAAATTTATTTTATGTATATTAGTGAGAGGCTTAAGTGAGAGCTTTTCACTGCTATTAGTAAAAGTGTCAACGGCAGTGGGAAATTTAATAGGAAGGCACATTCTGCCGTGTCTAACTTGCTGTTGTGGTAGGAAATGCTGAACTGGGGGGGCTTTTTCTTCCATTCCAAGTGTGAGCAATAATTTCAGCCTATGACAGTATCAAACAAGATGGGTTCTGTACAATCTGCAATAAAAAATGTGAAATAAATAGTACCTTTAGGAATGCTGAAGTTGAAATCCTGGGGGTGAGAGTACAATTACAGGTAACAGGAATTTATGGAAAAGGTAAAAAAGGACATTTCATTAATCATGTTACCAGTGGGGAAATATTTTGTTACGTATGCTATACAAGGAGTAGATAAAATGTATTAGTAGTGGTATAATTTGCATCAGCTTTCTAGAGAAATTTCATAAATTTCATCACATAAAATGCATGAATTGAAATACAATTAAAAGAAAAGATAGGAAGACAGTGTTTGCCAGCCATCTTATTAGAAGTCTTGTCGTTTTATATTTCATCCTTTAGTGGGACAAAATACAAAAATATACTTCTTTTCATGTGACTCAGTATAAAATTATTCCCGTTTACCTTGCGAGACTGGAATTAATTGATTAACATGATAGAGTCATACAAGCTGCTAAAACTTTTTAAAGCAAATATTTAGACACAACTTGATTTTATTTGATTGGTTCAATTGAGCCAATATGTGGGAGGACAGTGAGATGTTATCAGTAGAATCCTACTGAGACTCAGCAGAGCCACACTGTTGGCAGCAGGGAGTAGAGCTTATAAAAAGAATTACTAACCAGGCTAACAAACCGCAGCTAATTCAGTTTGTCAAGTGTCCTTTCACACCAGAAAGCTTTGCTTGCTAGGCTCAGAGTTTTCTGAAGCACAGCTTAAAATACTCTTGAACTGTGAAGGGATCCAGAGTGGTGGTGTAAATAATGCTCCCATGCAGCAGCCATGTGCCCAGGAATGAGGGAGCCATAATTTTTGAGAATATACTGAGGATCTCTAGGTGTCTCAGGCAATGAAGCAAGATAGTGGTAGCTTTTATATGTTTTTCTCTTCAAAAGTAGACCTTGGTTGTTTTTTTCACCTGAAACCAACTGCATTTATGTCTTTCTGCTTTCCCAAGGAGAGATTGCTGTGAAAGGTGTTCCACCAGCAGTGTTGTGGTAAAAGCAGTGACCCACTCAAACCCTCATTTACAAATAGAACTTACTCCTTGTTAACTTGAAGTACACCTGGGCAAGTGGCAAGGTTCTGCTTTTCTCCTTATGGAGTCCCTGTGGGAAAGTCCTTATCCTTGGCCTTTCTCCCCCAGCAGGGTAGCAGCAGAGGAGGTTCTCTGAAGTGTATGAGGCAAGAGGCTGTTCTGAACTTTAATTTGTTCAGGTACCACCAGAATATTTGAGGCTCTCTAAACCTTTTGTAGAAGCACAAATGTGGAAGGCTCTTTTGGGTAAAGAGAGGAGACTGAGCTCTGAAGGTATCTTTACTTCTGTCAAGTTGCTTGGCTATTTTGTCCTTTACAAGAAAATTCTCAGAAAAAAATTATCCAAATGAGGAAAAAAATTAAAATAATGCATTTTAAATAAAAAATACAACATTTTTGAAGGTCAGCAGTTCAGCTTGTATCAGCACTTACGAGGACATTTAGAAATTGGTACCTATCTTAGAGTTCTTGACCAGGACAGCAGAAACGCTGCCCTTTTGTTGTGATATTTAGGGCTGAGAGGCTTTCTTTAGGGTGATAAAATCCTCAGCCTGGGTAGAAGCAGTGAGATCTCTTTCTGGGTTTTCACCTTGACATTGCAGCAAAGGCTGCAAGGACATTGCTTTTGCTAAGACACCTCTGTCAGTGCAGTGCCTGATGCAAAAGTAACTCATGGTGTGAGTTGATTTGTGTGAGCCCAGCACCACTCAAAAGCTGAACAAACTGCAAGCAGCCTCAGCAACTATTTTTAGACCATTAATGGAATAAAAGAAGCTGATACAAAGACCATCATTTATATGAATTAAGTGCTTCTTGCAGACACTCTATCCCACTTCTTGCGCTGGAGTGGGAGAAATGACTCTTGGTCAGAAATAACTCTTGTTAAACTCCTGGCTTAAATATAGGCAGCCCTGAAATCCTCCTTTCGTATCCCTTTTTCTAGATTTTTCACTAGCATAAAGCACCTCAACATTTAAAGAATGTAAATGTTAACAGAAAATCAGACAGTTTCCTACTCAAACAGGGCAAGACATGTTAGAATAAAGGGTCATTAAGTCATTTTCAAAAGAAGTATGTAACAGTTATTACAGCAGGGAAAATTGCTCCTGTGTTTCAATAGAGATAAAAGACATCGAGTAAAAAAGGAGAATCTCACTCAAAGTATATCCTTTAGCTGTATTTTTTTCCAGATGCTTTATTTACAGTGGAGGCTAGGATCTGCATCAAAAACAACATATGGATTTTAGTTATATGAAACCATGAGGAAAAAAAAAAATCCAGTAAAAATAAAATGTATTGAATTTCCCATTAAGCTGCTGCCCTATAATCAGGTTATAGAAATTATTCAGTGGGAGAAATGTATTTCGCTTTATTAAACTGCTGCTAAACCCTTTTACAGTACAATTGAGTGTTCTTGGAGTGCCAATCTGATGCAATTAAACTGTCAGAAATATTAATACTGATGCAGATGAGAATCTGGGTTTCTACTGATTTGCACAGCTAGGCAAAGCAGTGCCAACATGAACCCAGCACTATTAGAAAGCTGCTCAACAGCAGCACTCACAACAGCAATTTCTTTTTCCATTAATAGAACAAGAGAAGCTGAAATGATGAGTGTCATTTATGGAACTAGATGTTCCTAGCAGACATTTTACCCTACTTCTTTTAGCAGAGTCGATTATTTCTTAAATCCCCTTTTACGAATTAAAATAGCGTTAATTGTCTCCAATTCCTCATTTAATTTCCCTTAGATCCTTATAAAGAAAGAGAACAGTAACAGTCAACAAAATTCACCTTTGAAATTTTTATTGTACACTAAGCAGAAAATGTGTCTGAGTGAACAGCCTTAGCTTTGGGAAGGACTTGGGAATACAAACTGCTAGCACAGGCACTCATGCAGTGGTGTGGATTTGCTTTGCAGGTGAGGATGAGCTGCTCAGCCCTCCCCAGGACACAAGCACAGGTTTGGAGGAAGTGATGGAGCAGCTCAACAACTCCTTCCCCAGCTCCAGAGGTGAGCACTGCTGCCCGTGTCAAATGAGAGGGAAGAAGATAAAAGTGTTTTCTGTTCCTTGATGTTTTCAGGGGGTTGTGTTTTGGCATCAGGTGTTTTGCTGCTCTTTGTTTTTATTTTAACAATAGCTGTAGAGAAACCTGTCTGGTTTAGAGTGGAGGAGCAGCCTGCCTGTTCCTTCTTACCTTAAGCTACCTCCACAGGTAGCCTTTGCTAGATATGTGGATGAAACAATGTCTTTGTGAGACTTTCTTCCCCAAGCATTTTCTTTGCTTCCTTATCGCCATGTTCCTTTTTTCACAGCTTTCCTTCTTTTTGGTTGATCCCCTTGATGATTTATTTTTTAATACATGTCTTAGCACATTTCCTTCTGTCCTTACCCTTGTCCAAGACTGTGGTTTGAAATTCTATTAGAGTTCTAAGTCAAAATTCTCAACCATGTAGCCCTCAGGTTCAGAGGCATGGAGAAAAAACGAGTGGGGTGCTTGTTTGTGCAGCGTAGGCTGAGCTTGTTCATACAGCCACAGCCTTTCTTTCAGTGTTTCTATTTCTCTCATTTCTGTTGTTTGCTAAAAATAGGCATTTGAATTACCAGGATTTATTTGTCCAACCTTTTTTTATTTAAGTTCTTTTCTGAGCCCAGAAGAAAATACTCTGCTGCCAAGAAAAATGGCTGAGATTCCTAGCAGGAGATGGAAAGTTTGGGATTTTGGCTGTTGCTGTGAAAAGAGGCTCAGCCATGAACCTCTTGGCAAGAGAAAGCCTTGGTATTGCCAGCCTGATAAGTGGATTTCAGGGGGCAGAGAGTTCCTGCAGGGCCCTTGCACAAGTTTCACACATCACCTAAGGGTTCTTCTTTAGGAGATAAATGCTGTAACCATTGTATTAAACTTCCAGTGGAGTCAGGTTTTCTCCATCCTTTGCTTTAAAGCAAGTTCAGCTCTTGCCAGGAACCATCTGTGAGCAGTGGGATAAAAGTCAATATAAACTCCATAAGATCTCATGCTATAGATCAAAAGATTTAGAAATAATAATTTAGAAAGATATCACTGAATAAAGTATAATACAATAAATTGTCAACTGCATTCAGCTCCACCTCAACGTTATGTAAAAAAGTCATATGTCCAGCTCTCATTTTGCCTAGATAATTGCTATGAGAGACAACAGATGAAAAGTCTTTCTAATACTGCTGTGTAGATTAAAATGGACTGTGTACACAAGGTTACAACAGACAGTACTTTTTTGTTAGCAACCATCATTAGTGTAAATATGTTGTACATACATCTTGCATAATCACATGTCTCTAGATGTAGGTATCCCATCTGTAAAAACATGCAGCAAATGTGATCTCTAATTTGTATTCATAGATGATGACACTGGCAGTGTTTCTTTTTAAAAACAAGCTTAGTTTTCCGTGAAATAGGAGCAATTTATGAAACAAAATTTAATGAGATATTTGAAATAGAGTGGTTCATTTCCTGTGTAGAATAAATAGGTAGAGGTCAGTCTATTAGACATCACCTTCTTCTCACTGAGAAGAGAAAATGTTTTTCTTATCTTATTAGTAAAAAAACAGAAAGCTTCATGAAGCAAACTTCATGAGAGAACATAAAATTTAGTAGGAAAAAGAAGTGAAATGGATAAGATTAGATAATATTTAATTCTGTACATTAAGCTGTGGCTTCAGACTTTTGTTCTCACGATGCAAAATGTGCTCATGTAGCTAGAGAGAAAGAATGTATTCCCTTATTTCATTTCTTCATCCAGTAACTGTATCGAAAACGTAGTAGATGATCACAAGCATCCACAAAAGGTATTGCAGCTTATGTAGTTCCCTGTGTGACTAGCAGCCATGGAGAACACAAATACTCTAGCTGGATGGGGGCTGTGAGTGAGGAGGGGACAGCCTCAGATGTGAGTCCCCCTCGGCCAAGCCACGAGAGGAGCCCCTGCTGCAGCACCAGGGGCAGGCACAGCCCAGCTGAGCCAAGCTTCCCACGGGACTTGGCTTTTAGGTCTTGGCCAAGGCACTACCAGGCTGAGCCAGAATCTGCCTCTTCCCATCTCTTGGGCTGCACAAAAAAATTAGTCCAGCTGGGAGAGAAACTTGTTCAGTTTTTCAGGAATTGTACCAGGTTTTGGCCAAAGAGATTAATACTTCAATTATGTTTCTCTCTTCTGCATGTATTTTTTGATGTATTTCCATGAATGCCAGGTTAGTGGCTTTTTTGGCTTTTGGCTGAGTCATAGGAATGGTCAGGCTCTCTGTAATAGTTTCTCCTACAGCCAGTGCAAATGGATTTCCATTCATGGGTTGATAGAGGCTGCTGAGAGCTCATGTAAACTTCTGTTACTGATGTTTTCTTCTATTCCTAATTTAATAATTCATTTATATTCAACTGATGCCTGCATACACAAAGTTTACACCCAACATCTGATGTGCTGCAGCCTCATGTAGACTTCCACTGTGACATGAAAGATGCTATGGTCAGTCAGATTCCACAGGCATCAGGAATTTCTGATTTCAAATTTTCAAGACTGCAGGAAGAAGAAAAGGAAGCAGAGTTGATGGGTCTCAACAAATTACTGAATCAGAAACCTTTTTGTTGTTGAGGTTTAATCTGTATCTCAGATTTCTAATCTTTAACTTTGGACTCTTTGATCTTTAGAAGATCAAAGTGCAGTTGCAGAAGAGTGAAAGCAGTTTGGCAAAGCAGCCTGAGAAGAGGGCGTAATGTTAAAGACTCAGGCATGGTGCAAGTGAAATTTTGCTTCTTTTCAGTACAAGTTGGATTGAATCTCAGATTACCACCTCAAGTAGGTGTTCAGGAAACAGAACAATAAACCTAAAGAAGCAATAGCACATATCTTTTTGTTATATTGATTCTTATTAAGTAGAACTAAGAAATTGTCAGGTACCAGAAATGCAGTCATCCCAGTCTGCCATTCAGAAATAGGTTGTGATACAGGAGCTGAGGGAGCTGGGTTGTTTACCCTGGAGAAAAGGAGGCTCAGGGGAGACCTTTCCACTCTCCAAGTACCTTAAAGGGGGTTGAAGCAAAGTGAGGATTGGTCTGCTCTCCCAGGTGTCAAGCAGTAGGACAAGGTGAAATGGCCTTAAGTTCAGCCAGGAGAGCTTTAAGTTGGATATTAGGGAAAATTTCTTCAGGAAAAGGGTTGTCAAACATTGGAACAGGCTGCCCAGGGAAGTGTTGAATCACCAACCATAGGTGTGTTTAAAAGATACATTGATGTAGAACCTGAGGACTTGGTTTGGTGGAGGGCTCAGCAGTCCTCCCCAGTTTGACTCAGTGGTCTTAAAAGTCTTTTCCAACCTTAATGATCTTATGAAATAATGTTTTCTTTGTGGCCTATAAAAATAACCATGTTAAATGTCAAGCTAAATATCAGCATGTCACAGCATAGGGAGTGGCAGGCCTTTTGAATCAGGGTCATAATTCTGGGTGTCCTGTTGCTATTAGAATATCAACAACTTGGAGGAGTTCAGAACAATATGGCAAAAGCAAACTGGATTTTGAAGGCTTTGATTGTGAGAAAAGTTGAGAGCTGAACAAGCAGTGAAGAGAGAGGACAATTTCTGTGCTTGGGTGCACAGATGTGTAGTTGAGCATCACAGACATATTTAGCCTAAATATTGTCAAAAGCACTTGAAGAGTAAGACTTGCTCAGATTGGGAAATAGTTCACTAAAGCAAGTAGTGGCTCTTACTTTGGAGTCCTGAAACAAAGCAATAAAAAGCAATAGTAATTGTCACTCACATGGAGATAGATTCCTTAAGATTATATTTTTCAAGCTTTTACTACACAAAGGTGATTTTAAAAGGGCATCAAGACTTCATAGCATCATTTTGAATGTATTTTAGAGAAGCAAGTGCAAAACAGGTTGTGTCATAGACCTGTACAAGCAGACCTCAGATGCAACAACTTAGGCACCTTATACCTTTTATAGGTTTATTAATTTGTTTGTTCAGTTTAACCTTTTGGCAGTTCTTGGCATTTCCTAAGGAGAATAGGACTTCCCTGCTCCTTGCACAGCTGGCTGTCAGTGCCAAAAGCTGTTTCATTTCTGGAGAGAGAAATTCAGCTGAATACCTGATGATTGCTGTCCTTAAGGAATTTTTCTTTCCTTTTAATCTAAAAGGTTTCCCATCTACTCCTCTTTTACTTTGCAGCTCCCAGCAAATTCACAACTGCTGCAGCTGCTTCAAACAGCTGCTGTGCTAACTCAAAACAGATGTCAAAGCCAGAGGTCTGACATTTAGTGGAAATCTACCATTAAATGCCACCTCAGTGGTTTATTTGACCCTGCTCAATAATGGGCCACAGAGGAAAACATTTTCACGCTGTATTTGTGCCCAAACTACTAAATCTCCAGGGAATTGGTTCACAGTTAGAAAGTAAGATTGGCAGGCCAGTATTTTCAAAGCCAAATTCATCTCTCCTGCAGCACTGAGGACAAACAGGTTGCACCACTTCAGGTGGCTCTCATGGTGGACCAGGCTGGGTTTTGGACTTAGGTTTCATGGCAAGTGCTTTCTGTGAATGAAGCTCAGAGAGGTATTTAGGGGCAGAAGTTCTTGAACTAACTGAAACTGGTGAGGGAGCTTCAGATTTGCAATGCTGTGCCCCTGCTGGGGGTTAATGAAGAATTGGGAGCCAAAACTGGTTAGAAATTAGACCATGATGGCTTAAAAGAGCTAAGAGGCTGTGACATAATGAGACTGGTCCTCACAGTTTCACATGGTATTGCTTAACACAGTTGTGGCGTGGTGCAGTGAAATTACAAGAGTCCACAGCAATAAATGAATGGCAGTAAGAATAGCACCCTATTTTAGGAGTTGTATTTTTATCTCCGTCACATTAAAACACACCAGTCACATTTTCTCCTCTCACTTGTACATCAGCCAGGCTCTGTCATGAATGGGACTAATGTCCTAAGTGGAACTAGCAACTTTCAGCAAATAATGGAGTTTCTCTTATTCTGACAGCAAAATGTCTCATGATGCAGACTTTTCTTTTCACACTTTACTGAGTCAGTGAAAGAGTACCCTGGAGTTACTGTACTGTGCAATATTCTGGAAATATTCTTCCCTTTGGGATACCCTGGCCTCTCCCAGATTGTCACCTTCTCTGTGCTGTGGTCCTGCATCCCACCACAGTGAGCCCAGGTGACTGAGATCCCTTATTGCTCCCCTTTTGCACAATCTGGCTGAGTTTCTCTGCAGATGGGACAGTGGTGGGGTGGACTAGGTCTTCCCTGTTTTATAATGCCCAGTTCTGGTGTAAACTGAGAATATGGTAATGAATTTAATAAAACTTCAACAGATTTGTTTGTTTGTTTGTTTTGAGGAAAAAAAAGACTCTTTGCAGACCCAGATGTCCCTTTTGTGCAGCCTGTCCCTTTCCTGAGCTCAGTGAGAGGGGAAGTGCAATAGTTGCTTTGTGCTCTCTGTTTTGACCTGGATCTGCAGAGACTCCTGCATGAAGTTTTTGGTGGTGCCTCTGCCTTCAGGTTTGATGTGGTCACTTGCTGTGTACCTTTGCCTGTGATGCAATGCCATGTAGTTTTCCATTAAAAAAAAAGGAAAACTTATATTTTGTAAGGGCAGGAAATGCTGATTTGAGCAGAAATAATAGATAATTAGGCACCCACAGATTGCGTATCAGTATTTTGATGCCTTACAGAACACAAATTTTCAGCACTGCAGCAATATAGACAATCTTCTTCCTCTGCAATTTATGCCAAACCATACTCCCTGCCTTAAAACTTAGAAACACGCATTCATTCATATGCAAAGAAGAAAATAACGTAAAATCCATTAAACCCTTTTTAATCTTCTTCCAGAAGAAATTAGCTGTTTCTGTAGTAGCGTGGATCTTTGCTGCATTTAACAAATTCTAGGGCTGATTACTCACCACAGACTGTCCTCACCAGATGTTTTGTGTGGTGCTGAGCTGAGTTACCTTTAAATGTATTCATTCTCAAGAAGAATCCAGTCTGTCTCATGTAGATTTAAATTAAACACTGTGTAGCTGCAGTTGTAGGTGTTTGTGCAGACAGGAAGGCGTTTCTGAAGACCTCCAGTATTTTGCTTGTAGGCAGTTCCTTTTCTCTTCTTGACCCAAGCTAAACTGTGGACCCAAGCTTATCTCCTGCTGGGTCCCATTCCTGCCCCAGGATTCCTTCAAATCAAGCTGTACTGGAGTACTCACTTTCTGGAGTCCTTAAGCTGACCTAAACCCTGAGGGTGTTCCTCAGAAAATAACCAAAGTATGCAACAGATTTTGTATCTTCCTTTCCAAGGATTTTCTGTTACATGAGATACTCTCATCTCCCCTTTTGGAAAGCACTTTTTAGGGAATTCATGGCTCCTGATAAAAGTGCCAGAGGAGGTATAAGGCTGTGTAGACAGAGATGTAAGCCCTGAAAGGTTAGGCAGGCCTGTGAGGTGGAGTCCTTGGAACTGGTGAGAGCTTTCCTGACCATCATGCCCTGGTCCCTCTGTGCTGCACCAGCACGTGCAGTGCACACATCTCTGGGGTCAAGGTTTCATTTAGCAGCAGAGTAAAAACCCACGTGCAGAGCATGTTGTTATTGAACCTATTGCTGTCATTTTTATTAGGAAGTGTGCTGCTAGGGAGAGGGGCAGGGAGGGACTAAAATTTCCACTGTTCAGTAAATGGTAACCTCTGCTGTCCAGGCCTTCAGAGGCTGCCCCAGCCCTTTCATTGCCTGGAGTGTGTGGGAGCTGTGGCTCAGACCCATGCTGGTCAGCAATGCCATTCCTTTCTCTGCCCTCTCCTCTCCTGTACTCTGCTCAGCCTTTCTCTGCTGTTGGCCCTTGTTCTGCAACTTGTAAAATACCCATAAAGCTGTTTATTGGTTCTCTTCCCTTCTTCAGGCTGCTGTAGAGCAAAACTCAACAGCAATTAGGTTACTGTTATGCTGACTGCTGTGTTCTCCCTTGTGTGTCTTCCTCTCTCCCCAATGTCCCACACATCATTTAAAATTGCATCATTTACAGCAGTTCTGGGGCAAAGATCATCCTACAGCATCTGCTGCAGTGTCTTTCTCATAGGACTGCAGGGCTGGCCACAGCAGAGCTGCCAGTAGTGTGACAGTGACAGTGGGACACTTCTTCTGGAGACAGCAGGACTGTCTGCTACTGGCTGTGTGGTGGCAAGGGGGACAAATGGGTGTTTGTGCTGTTGATTAACACCTGGATTTCCTTTTTAAAAAACAAATAGGCTAAGAGAAGTGTTTGAGAAGAATCAGCATGATCAAAGTATGGCTTCTGTGAAGGCTTGTTAGGAACATCTTTGCAGCTAAACCCATTATTGACTCCACTTTGGCAGTACTTGAGCATTGTGATACCTTCTCTTTTTCCTCTTTTTTTACTTGAACTATTTTTGTCTATTTCTCCCTCCACCCCCTCAGTTTTACCTGCTTGCAGGTCGGCATGTTGAAAAAATATTTTCCAATATATTTATCCTGAATGTGAGCATGTTGCATTCCAGTGTGCTTTAGGTGTGAAATGTGTGTGTACATGTGAGGCATGTATATCAGTGCATACCTCTGTGTATGTAGGCCAAAATACAATGTAAAGTGTCTGGGTAAATTAATTTGACGTTGGGGGAAAGTGGTTTTGCCACTTACACTGATTGGCAGAAGTACTCAAATTTGCTAATTAGGATGCTTAGAAAGTGAGTTCAGATCTTGTCTGCAGTCCTTATTCTCAAGTGACATGTGTGTAAGTTGGTGTTAGTAGTTTTCTCAAATGTTTTTGAGAGATTAAACCAAGACACAGGTTACAGAAATAATGTTGAATAAATCAGCTCAGAGTCATCAGTGGCTATCACTGCACTTCGGGTCTTTGTTTAAGCAGAAATGCATTTTTTAATGTTAAATTTCTAAATGGCAATTGAAGTGTCTTTTACAGTATAAAATATATATTCATGTGTGGTTTTGTTTTGCTTTCTTTCTGATATTTATTCCACTTCCTCCCTCTGTTCCTAAAGGAAGAAATGCCCCTGGAAAGCCAGTGAGAGAGGTTAGTGAGACGCAGGCTCACTGCCATGGCTTCTGTTTGTCACAGCTTGCTTTTTGTGCCCAGCATGTGTGTGACACAGCACGGGGTTGCTTGGGTTTGGTGAAGGGTGGGGGTGGATTTATTTTGCTTTGGGTTTTGTTTGGTTTTGCTGAGTGCATTCCCCATGTGTGCTGTAACAGTGGTGTACCTCTCAACTTTCAGTGGAGACAATGTCAGCTCAGGGATCTGCATTTTCTTACACAGGTGGAAAATTAGGAATGGGGAGGAGAAAATAATGCATCGAAATTAAGCCTCTGAATGATAAATGCTGTCAGTAAATACACTGCAGTCATTGACTTATGTTCTGTTGCCCTTGTGTGTGAGCATAACAGGGAGGCTGGGGTCTCTTGCTGTTCTGCTTACACACTCACAGCTGTATTTACATACATGTGCCAGTATACCAACCATCATCTCCAGTGATTAAATAGGGTTTTTTTTATATTTCTTTAGAAATATGAGAGTTGAGAGGTATAAGAGATTCAGGTGTTTTAATTTCCTGATGTACAGTTGCAGAATGAAGAATGCTACTAACATTCACCAGCTCCACGGTGGTGCATTCAGCAATGCAAATGGGCCGTGGTTTTCAGTGTGCACCTCGGACATGGTTGGTTTGATGCAAAATGGGTTTTGGAATTTGTGTGTCGCTGTTCATTAATGGAGGAAAGCGTTTTGCTCTCTGTTGTCACAGCTCCTTTGAAAGCTTTTCCAGAGAGCCTTGATTTTTCCTCTCTGAAGCTGCTCTTCACTCGCCAAGCAGATACAGCGTTTGAAAGATGAATTTCTAGTGAAAATTATTATTAAAGATAAAATATTCAGTGATTGCCTGAGTGCAGTTGCAGTAGCTGTGAAATGACCTTTCCTGCACAGAAGACATTCGGTGTGGATGAGGCAGGAATTGAAGGGTAACCTGGTTTGCAAACTTCTGCTGGTACAGAGGGAAGGGCTCATGGAAACACAGGGCAGAGCTGCTGTGAACCCCAGTCACTGACAGGGTACCCTGGGAAAGCCAGGATTTGTCCTGATGTGGTGCCTTGAAATACAGAGGTTCTCTGCCTTGGCTGTAGTGCTGGGGCAGGTTCAGCTGCTTCAAGGTGCAAGATTTTTGGTGCAGATGAAGTCTGTCCTTGAATGGCAGGTCCTCTCATAGGGATCAAAAAAGGGTGCTTGAGATGGCATCAGCAGTCCATACCAATCCAGAAATTTCATGGAAAATGCTTCACATTCAGCCCTGTTTGTTCTTGCCTCATACACTCTGAGAACTGTTCTCCCATTTAGCAGAACAGGTCATTGATTTCCACTATTCTCATTCATATTTATGCGAATTACTCAAAAAAAGCTTCTTCTGCAGGGGGCATACTCGATACAAGTAATTAACAAAAAAAAAAAAAATTAAAGGTGGCATATACTACCTGATCTGATTCCAGCAGTTTAACCCTAAAAAAATTACTTCAGTGAACTGCTCTCCTCTCTCTGGCTGAGTTTGTGCTCTCTAGTGGTTCCAGAGGGACCTTGGTAACTTGGAGAGCTGAATATAAAATGCAATTATACAGCTGCTTATGAAGGATGTGAGCTAAGGTATAGGACAGCTTCTGCTTTAGGTATGAATCTGTATGTGCAAAGGCAGATCCTTTTGTTTAAAACCCACCTGGCCAGGTTTTGATTCCATTACTCACATTTGGTATTTTCTTTGTGTGTAATCCCATGGATTTTGTGGCATTACTCAATATGAATAAGGGTATCAAAACCCAAGTCACCAACAGGAAGGATTTTTCTTTTGTTAGGAAAGAGTTAGAAATCTCTTCTGCTAGAAAATGCCCTGCATTGTGTTGGGATTTCTCAATTTACTTCCCATCCACTCTTTCAAGTCTGAATGTTCCACATTTATTTCTCTGACAAGCTGTAGTGTAGGATTGGTATTCTGTTACTGTGCCCACACCCATGGGCCTTGATTCCATTAGAGTCTCTAAAGCAAGTGCAGCAGATGTGAAACATTGTTCTCTGTGTGACCAGAAGTGAGGTAGTTAGTGTCTGCAGAAATAGGTGTCTTCTGCTTTCCAAGCAAATGGCAGCTCTGGATTTTATAAGTTGAAGTTAATACTGTCCATGTCCATTTTGAGCTTTATTGCTGCATTTCAAAGTGTCTACTAGTTTGTTTTTTTCTTACATAGCAGCATTTTCCAACCTTTCAGTGCCTCAAGCATGGATAAGACTTTCTCAGCTTTAATGTTAAAAAAAGAAGAAGAATGGAATTAATGCCTTCTTCTATAGCATTACTTTACTCATATGAATAATAATGGAAAGTTCTGATTTTTATTTTTCTAAGTGCTTTTAGGACAGTATTTCTCTCACTTGCTTCTTAATTAAAAATGTCAAAGGGCAAGTGAGCAGCATTCAGTGGCAGCAGCAGAGCCCTGTGGAAGCAGTGAACTTGAGCACTGATTTAGGTTCAGACACGACTGAAGGGGTGCACTCAGTACCAGGAAATCATCAGGTCTTCTGCTCTCAGCTCTTTTGCAGTCTCAGTTGACTTGGCTGTTATTCCCATGTCCAAGAGAGGCAAAAATCCTGCTGGCAGTGCAGTGACACCCAGCTGAGGGTCTGGCAGCTGTGTGGCTGGAGCAGAGCCACCACCTGCTCCCCTGGCCCATCCTGCCATCATCCCAGGGCTGTCCCAGGACCGTGGTTCCCCTGCTGCTGATTCACAGTCCAGCTGTCAGCCCAAGCTGCAGGCAGCAGGGCTTTGTGGTTGTGCTCTGAGCTCTAACCTCAGATGCCTCTGGAGAAGACACAAGTGTTCAGTTTTTATGCAGAGGAAATTAAGGCCTGTGCTGGAGAGGGAGTGTGGATGTTGTGGGGGAGAGGGAGCTGTGTCTCCTTAATCACTGCAGCACACATCTGTGCAGCTCCTGAGGAGGGAGATCAGATTCAAAGCATGGTTATTTCAAAAATATGATATCAATTAACACAGAAAGAAAAAAAAAAAAAAAGAAAGCACTATCAGATATTTCTGTGATTTTTAGGTATTAAAAAGTGCCTAGGGATTTGTGAATCCATAAGGACTTTTAATTGCCTGAACAGTGTAACTGTTTATACCTACTGTGGTATATGTCTGAAAGGTTTTTTGTGTATTTTTGGTAGAAGTTATTCTTTCTAGACCTAGCCCTTTTATGACAGAACAAAATAGTATTTATTTCTGAGGATGCATTATCAGTCTGGGTTGTTCTAAGCCTACAAAAGGGTGATCAGTCTTCCTGGGAATGAGTGGTGCTGAAATCCTGAACAGCCCTGGAGTTTTCTAAAAACAACAGATCACAACAAATCTGAATGTGAGCCCATGAGCCCACAGACAGCCTCTCACAGCTGGCTCCCCAGTCACATTGCTCTGGTTATACCAGAGGGCTATATTCTCATGAAGTCATGGATTTTCAGTCAGTCTCAGGTGAGTAGAGCAGCTCAATGCTTCCCTTTGCACAAGCATCTCTCCCATATGTTCTTCATTTCATTTGGCTTCGTCAGATTTTCACTTGTGGTGGTGTAAATTGCTGGATTGATCTCAATCTGCATGATGCCAGTGACAGAGATTATCCCTTACAGCTAAAATAAATGTGGTAGGATACATTTACTTTAAAATAAACTATGTTTTGACCAAAACTTGGCAGGAATCTTTCATACACAGTTACTTGTCATGCTGATGAGGAAATTACAAGGTTTTACTTCACATGAATAGGTTGGCTATACATTTATGATGTATGGATGAAATTGCTGATTGATGCATCTGTTTCTTTGCACATTAGTGCAGTTAGCAAACTGTTACCAGATACCAGAACCAAGTATTTTTTGTATTGCTGTCTGGCAAGCTGTGTCACAGCACAGCTCACTGTCCAATGGGCAGCTTCTGGAATAGTTCTTGGTAAGATCCAGCCCAGTTTTGTATCATCAATGCTAATTTAAAAAAAACCCACCTCTAACAACTTTTTAAAAAACTAGTATTTGAATGCAGAGGGTTCTAGTTCCCCAGAAGAAAAAAGCTCCTGAGGTTGTTCAGCCTGGAAGAGGCTTCAGGGAGACCTTGCAGTAATTTAAGCAGACTTACAAAAGGAAGGGAGAAACTTTTATGTGGGCAGATAGTGATAGGACATGGGGCAGTGGTTTTAAACTGAAAAAGAGCAGGTTTAGACCAAATGCTTGAAAGCAATTCTTAACTGAGGGTGGTGAGACACTGGCACAGGTTGCCCAGAGTTGTGAATGCCCCAGCTCTGGAAGTGCTTGAGGCCAGGTTGGATGGGGTCCTGAGCAGTCAGGTCAGGTGAGTGGCATCCCTGCCCATGCCAGGGAGGTTCCTAGATAGTTCCTAAGATCTCTTCCAACCCAAAGCATTCTATGGTTCTCTGAGTAGTTCTAAGGTAATTTTTTTTCTATTCCATAAAAGCTGCTGATCTAAGATCACTCCAGGCTCTTACTTTCTGTAGAAATGTCAGCAGTGCATGACTGCCACAATATATAAGCATTGGGAAGAGGATGGTGAGCCTGATTTTCCTCACAGGGAAGGTTCATTCCAGTTGCATTGTGTCAGCAGGGGAAGGCACCATGCAGGTGTGCAGTGGTCAGTAAGGCCCCAGCATGTTACAGGTAGGGACTGCATGAAAGGTGTATCCTGGGTGCCCTGGTCATGTCCTTCCCTCGTTTGAGTGCTCCAGCATCCAGAATAATGCAAAGCATTTCTGAGAAGCAGAGTTGTGGGCAAATGGCATTGCACTTTTTTGTGTTTTTCCAGACAAATATTCTATCACAAGTGCTTCCAGAGAGTAAATCAAACCCCCTCAGGCCAGGGTGACATACAATTTTATTGAGTAATACTTCACTTCTTATAAATGTTCAGTTGGCACTCTGCACCATGGAGACTTCTTGAGTTGGAGGTCATGTGCCCTTCTTGCATCTAAATAAATCTTGCTTCAGCAATTATTTTCTAACTCCTCTTTTAACTCATTTATGTGTTTGGCCTCAACATCCACCTGTGGTGATGAGATCACTAACACAATTATGTGCTGTGTGGAGTATAATTTCCTTCTGCTTACTTTAAGACCTTCTGTCTGCTCATTCCTCCTTGTCCTTGCAAGAAATCTGAAACCTCAGTCCTTGGTTTGGATGCTCATCTTGTAGGGTGCCTAGATCTCGGTCATGTTCCCACTTCAGTCGTATTTTTTCAGAAGGGAGACTCCAGATAAGGTTCAGCTGCTTAAACCATGATGTCTCTGTCATTTGAGGTGCCAGAGTATATCTGAGACAGTCATAGAGGTCTGAACATCTCACACAGGACTTGCAAGAGAGAGACATTTTCCTAAATGGAAGTGGGAGACCAGACAAGGTGTGCCATGGCAATTTTTGGCAATTCAGTCTCCCCATCCTTGAGTTTATTTGGTCTCTAATTGTGATGAAGCCATTTATTACCACCCATCACCATTTTCTGCACTGGTGACATGAGTGTGGGAAGTTTCAGGTTTCATCTCCAGAACTGTACTGTGTTTTTATTCATCACTTCTGTGTTGGAGGTTGTGGTTATACCATATTAGAACTTCAGAGTGGTTATAGGTGAGGGGAAATGCACAAGTGAACTCTGCATAGTAGTTAGCTGATAATTGTGGCATCTTTGTTTGTGCTGGACTGCTGTCCAAAAGGAAAGAATATTTAAAACATTATTGAATGAACTAAGCTGTTTAGTTTGGTCATCATTATATCTATCTTTGCAGGTATCCTGCTGAGATCTCTTGGCTTTAATGATTTAGTTAATTACTGCTGATCTGTTTGTTTCTCTTTTTCTCCTTGGTAAAACATTGGATGCTCAAACACTTACAGCATCAGTCAGAAACACTTTTGTGATTTCAGTGGACTTAATTGTTGATTTTGGTGAACATTGATAATAATGAAGCTTCATCACCATGGGGGGTGAGGGCTTGTTTGCAGGGTGGTTTGCCATAGCCATTCAGGCCAGTATTGCTGTTAAAGTGTTGCACAAACCTTTTGCAAAAGACAACCTGGCCTCATCCAGGAGACCTTTGGGAGTCTCCTCTGGGGATGGCAGCAAGCGGCACACGGAGAACACAGATCCGTGAAGTTTTCCTATCCACAGGCTGCCATATCCTCTTCGTTAATTTCCTCTCTGACTTTTCTTTTTCAGGCCACAATGTAGGGAGCCTTTTCCACATGGCAGACGACTTGGGAAGAGCGATGGAGACCTTAGTGACCGTGATGACCGACGACAAGGTGTTAGAATAGCAAGATGTGTTTTACAACTTCAGGCGTTCCGCATGGTTTTTATAATATTCATACTACAAAGAGGATTAGACTGTAAGAGTTTACAAGAAAACAAATCTATATTTTTGTGAAGGGTAGTGGTACTATACTGTAGATTTCAGTAGTTTCCTAAGTCTGTTACTGTTTTGTTAACAATGGCAGGTTTTACACGTCTATGCAATTGTACAAAAATTAAAGAGAACTACATGTAAAATCTTGATAGCTAAATAACTTGCCATTTCTTTATATGGAACGCATTTCGGGTTGTTTAAAAAAAATTTATAACAGTTATAATGAAAGATTGTAAACTAAAGTGTGCTTTATAAAAATAATTGTTTATAGAAACCCCCTTAAAAAAAAACACAAAAAAAGATATACTGAGGCAGTGCATATGTTTAGTTTCATTTCAGCTCTGTAACAGCATCAGAGAGATTCATGTCCTGTGTTCTTTTCATTGCCTATCAAAAAGAAAAGAAAAAAAAAAAAAAAAAAGTATTTCCTGCAGTGACACCAGAATGGCCACCTTACATTTCTCATTGGTTTTGTCTGACTAGGGCTGGCTTAGAAAAAATAGCCAAAAACCTGAACTTCCAATGAAGGTAGTTACATTTTATCTTTCCAATAAAATTAAGAATTACATTACTTACTGTCCTGGTTTCGGACAGCAACTAGCAATTACACAGCTAGTTTGCAATAATTAAATGAAAGAGCACATTACATGACAGAGCCTGCAAAAAAAATCAATTAAAAAAGAAAGAAGGAAAGGAAAGGAGAGAAGTTAACAACCATCCTGTGTGCCAGTGTTTGCTGATTAAATTCCTGGACACTTTTAGAAAAGGAACATAGACATTGCCTTACTGGTTTGAACCCTGGGGCTCGATGGCTCAGCAGGGCTGGGGACAGCTCTCCCCCCGTTGTCACCTTTGCTGCAGAGGAGAGGAGAGGGAGATGCTCCCCCAGCCCCCTGTAGGGTGGGCTCCTGACCCCAAGCACAAGCAGGGTGCCCACAGAGCTCTGTCCAATTCCCAGGGCTGGTGATGAGCATGGAGCTCCTTGAGCCTCTGGAAGAGGAACCCAGAGCTTTCCACTGTCCATGTCTGATCCTGCTGCAGCAGCCGGTCCCAAGGAGCTGAGGTGCTGCAAGCCACCTTTGGGAAAGGCTGTGGAAGAGTTACTGCTGTTCTTGCCTGGAATGATGATCAGGTGAAGGTAGTCACACTGCTCTATAAATATTTATCACCAAAACAAAGGCCCTGGTCCTTTCTCCTTCCCCATTTCTCTGTACAAGTAACCCCTGCACAATTAACAATAACCTGAGAAAGAGAGGAGCTGATACAGAAACAGATAAGCCAGCTTGACTGCAGCTCTGTGAGAGAGAGGTTTGGGTATGAGGTGCTGTCAGCAAAAGCTTTACCACTTCATTTTCTTAACCAGCTTTTAATTTTACCATAAAATACATAGAAACACAACCATCTGACTTTATATTGCAAGAGTAAAAAAATCTGTTACCTCTTCTTGTATGAAGTGTAATTAAACTTGGGAAAGATTTTATTTTGAATGCTAGTTAACATTGAACATGGCTAGTCATGCTATTTCTACCTCACTTTGGTTTTGTGGTGTTCCTGACAATTACGTATGACAATGTTACATCATCACCACGTGTCCATTGTGTGACCAGGTCTCATTGTTTAACTAATAACAACATTAATCATTTACAAAACAAAAAAAAAGTACAATCCCCCCCAAACCTCTGCTTTCCTAATAAAGAGCTTTTTAACACTTGAGTACAATAGGAACCCTCACTGTTTCTCATGGCCTTTTTTATCACAAGGTTTAAATTGCGATTTGAGAAAGAGATGGGTTTCTTCTTTCCCCCCCCCCTTATACATTAAACCTTCAGAAAAATTATGGAGGAAAAACAGATTGCACGATTGTTTTCATCAGGGTTTTGTTTTGTTTGTTTTACTTTCTAGATCTTAGTTTTGGAGTGAGTCTGTCAAAAAGTATTTAAAAAGTTGAAAGCTTTATTGCTGCTTTTTTAAGCATAATTTGGGAATTATTTCATATTCCTTATAATGACAAAGTATTAAACTGTAAAACATAATCAGTGTAGTTGAATACATAAATACCATATGGCATGTTATTTCATCGTTACTCAGTACTGGTTTATTACTTGGATATCATAATATATTGTGTTTTAACACCAACACTGTAACATTTACTAATTATTTTTATAAACTTCTGTTTTACTGCATTTTTTCACAACATACCAAATTTCACCAAATATATGCCTTACTATTGTATTATATACTGCTTTACTGTGTATATCAATAAAGCACGCAATTATGTTATATAAAAGGTGCAGGAGTTTTTGTGGAGGTTCAGGACTCTCCCAGCACATCTCCCCAGCAGTCCTTGCCAAAGCCCTGCTGGCATCACCTCAGTGCTCAGCTCTCCCTGGTTTGGGGTTTTCTCCCCTGCTGAAGTTGTGAACCTCCTGTGTTCCCCAAACTTTTGGGGGTTTTCCAGCCCCATGCTTCCTGCCTCGTCCCTGACAGATTGATTCAGTCCAACACTTGACAGTCTTCTTGCCACCAGGAATAATGTTAGGAAAACCCTCTCTGGGGCTTTGGGAAGTGTGTGTTCCCACCAGAGGGGCTGATCACACATCCCTCTTACCTAGGAAATGTGTAGGATTTGATACCCAGACTCCACTCAGCTGTGTCATGATGCTGCCTTTGAGCTGCCTTTTGGTGGTAGTAATAATGTGATGATAAATAATAAAATACAAAGGCAAAAATATCATATGTTTGCCATGATTTCAATAATACAGTGAAGGAGAAGGTGGGAATTTCCTCATTTCATTCACTTGAGGAAATAAATGTACATCCCACATCTACTCTCCCAGACTTGAGTTACTCTGGATTCACTCCTACATAAGTCAATCAGGTGTGCTTTGCTGTACTGAAGTATTCCCTGAAAACTACAATCCACAAAGCACAGCAGCCCCCTGTGATGACTCTGTTAAATTCAATAAAGCAGGAGGGAGGATAGCTCCACTCCTTTCCCCCACACTTTGTGACTACATGATTTACGACTCCTAAAATCCCATCAATAAAACCTGGTGTTCCTAGTGGCTCTTAGGAACATTTTCCTTATGTATGTTCAGCAAAATACCCTCATTCTAAGGATTGGTCAGTGTGTTTCCTTTGCTCTCTGGGCAGAGGGGAAAATTAATTCTCTTTGATTTTGTCTGCCTTGTTAACGTGCTGCCATTTACTCCTTGACTTCACAGTCTTTGTTCTGCCTTTCAATAGATAGATTGATATGATGTGATATTATATATGATATGATAGATAGATAGATAGGTAGATAGATAGATAGATAGATAGAGATAGATAGATAGATAGATAGATAGATAGATAGATAGATAGATAGATAGATAGATAGATAGATATTGTAGATACAAGTCCTGAGGCCCTGCTGGCCAGGTCGGCAACACTGGGGGGTTGGAGGTTCCCTTCTCAAGGAGGCCACACATCTCCTCTGCTCCCCACAGCCCAGCAGGGTATCAGACACAGCTCAGGGCAGTACCTGCTGCACAGCCCCTGACCACCACTGCTCAGCCAGTGAGTGCTGCCCAGCCCAGCCCTGGGCTTGCTGCTGCCCTTTGGGAGCTCAGCACACTCTGCCAGCCCCATGGGGCTGTGAGGGCAGCTCTGCTGCAGTGCTGGGGCAGGAGAAACCAGGGCAGCTAAGCTGAGTGGAAAGAAACACCCGTGTCTTTTCAGCTAGGATGGGGAAAAAGAGGGAAAGCAATGGTGTGCAGGATGCCTAAAAGGTCTACAGCTGCCAGTGTGTGTGATTCACTCCATGGTGGTGCCTGCAGGAGAGCATCCCTGGCCTTGCTGGGCTGGGTGCACATAGCAGGTACAGTGCCTGCAGTGCTGCATGAAGCACAAATGCTTCCCAATCACCCACATGCAACCAGCAATAGCTGCCTGAACCCCTTGCCCAGTGGCAGCTTCCAAGCTCCTGTGGTGCTCCATACACTCACTTTTGCAGCTGGGTGCCCTGATGAAGGACAGCTACCAGCTGTGTGCAGGGGGGCTGCAGTTCTGACACCCTGCATGGAGGGGATCCCCAGTGCAGGAGCAGCAGGACCCACCTGGTGCCAGCCCCATCCATGGGTCACTGGCTGTGACCCTTTTTGGCTGCCTCTGGGCACGTGTGTGCAGTCAGGCTGAAAACCAATAAATCTTCCTCTTCTTGACTCGGGCTCACCAAGAATTTGTTTCGGCTCTGAGCAAGCATATCAACTTGCTAGAAAGTGCCATAAATCTGTGCAAGAAAAATGGGCCTGCTGAGACCAACCAAGGTGTAACATTTCCATACATGAACCCCATAAGCTGATAATGCTGCTCACCAGCTGAGGAATATGACTGCAGCAAATAAGTAGTAGCTCATAGTGCCAAAAACTTGGTAGAAAATCGCCTGTGGTTAAGGGAGGGATGAGAGTTAAGGAAATCTTGGAGCTATAGAAGTGAACTGTGGGACTCCACAAATATGAGGTGCTCTTTCAGCCTATTACCTAAACCCCTACTGCTTGCCAACCCAAGGCTCATATTAGTCAGCTTGGCAATTGTTTACCAGATGCAAAGACTTTGTTTTGTTGTTATTATCTGAGCATTACAACGGATACGCCATTTATTTAATAGCTGGAACATGCTTGTAAAAAGCTGAGTCCAAACAAGTTGTCCATATTTGCTGACAAAAGCAACCCACTGCTTGTAAGGCATTCCTCTTTATCTCACTCTCATGCTACTCTATGCATGCATGCAGAGATACAGGGAAAGGAAAAAAAAAAACCACTTCAGTACTTTATTGTCTTTGTTGCTGAATGGAAGAAGCTTTTTCTCAAAAAACTCATCTCCAGGAATAACAGCATCCTCACACCAACCTATTGATATGTCTAAATTTGCAGCAAGTATTAGAAAAAAGAGATAATTATATACATATATTTCTATAACAGGAAACCAAGACATTCTGTTAATTCACTCAGCATTCCTTTATTTGTTTCCTTCACACATGCTGTACTTGATGACCCAAACCAACAACACACAGTGCCATTCTGGAGGTGTAATCTCTTTCAGACTATTAATAACAATACTAAATAAGATGAGAGTATTTAAGAACATATTATTATATAAAGCCAAGGACAAATTTAGTACATCCATCAGTTAGACTCCATGAGGCTGTAGAAGATGGCTTGGTCCCTGGCTCACTTCTTCATGCCTGTGTGCTGTGAAATGCTGCCAGTATCTCCACATCTCCCATCTTGCAGCCACTGCCGCCGCTCTGCTGTGTGTGAGGGGGAAAGCCACGACCCTGCCCACCCCCAGAGCCCTGCTCCCACCTCAGCAGGGCAAGAGCTCCTTCTCAGCTGACTTGGAGGCACCCAGCAAACAGCTGAGCACCTGAGCTGTGGGGTAGAGTGCTCCATGTGAGCTGTGGGGCAGAGTGCTCCATGTGAGCTGTGGGGCAGTGTGCTCCGAGCTGTGGGGCAGAGTGCTCCATGTGAGCTGTGGGGCAGAGTGCTCTCTCTGAGCTGTGGGGCAGAGTGCTCTGTGTGAGCTGTGGGGCAGAGTGCTCTCTCTGAGCTGTGGGGCAGAGTGCTCCCACTGGGGACCAGGGCAGTCAAGGATCGCTCCTGGACCGCACCAGGTCAGGCCTTGCGTGGCCGTTCCGGGGACAGAAGAGGCAGAGTGGAACCCCAAGTGTTTGCAGGAGCAGAACTCAGGTGTTGTGTATACAGGGAGATTTACACAAGGGTGTTTTTATACACTGGTGCTGTTGCAACACAGTGAGAGGTTAGAGCTATTTCAGACCAGGTACCATGTCCCAAAATCAGACTAAAACTGTTCAATTAAAACTGTTCAAACTCCTTGCTGTTCAGTTTGCACTAAAGATGCCCCTCCTAATGGCCTCGGGTGGCCCAGTACATGATCAAAAGTATCATCATGAGAGGATTTTTGCTTCTGCATCAGGGTAATTTTTAGTTGTGCCTCATTCACCAGACAAATGGGTTTATTCTAACACTGATGTAGGAGATGCTTCTTTTTGCACAGAAGATTAATGGCAGTTGCCAATATAATTCCCTGCTGCATCCCACAGTGAATGTTTAGATAAAGGCTGCAACCATCTGCAGATGATAAGACATGAAACTACTGGGGTTTTTCCTACCAACCACAAATATGTGATTAGAAAATATTAGGTATGCCAGAATAAATGCTAGATACATGAATACATAGCAATATGCACACAGACAGAGGCATGAAAATCAAGACTTCCTTGTGTGTGTGTGTGCATTCATGAACACACACACACATCCCCAGACATGCTCACACAAGCCCTTTGCTCTGCTGAGCCTGTGAACCATTCCGTTAAAAAAAAAAAAATGAACCGGAATCAGTTGTGTCAAAATAGATAAAACTTGACAATGTGCATTAATTCAGCTTTATGTTAAATTATAACGGCCTGTGTTTTGCAGCAGCAGAGCAGTGTTTTATGAAGCAGTTGCTGAAGTTCCTTCAGGAATTTTGATTCCTAAGAAAGTGGCTGTAAGCACATTGGCTCAATCTAATGTCTGCTTTTGTTATTCTTCTGAAACACCTGGCAGAGCTGGCATGGCCTTCCAGCCTTGGCAGAAGATAATAAAAGGCACCAAGCCTACAACTTAGCTTCTTTCATCTTTTCTTTTCCTCCCTCTTTTTTTAACCTCACTGATAAGCTCAAATCCTTTTTCAGCAAGACCTTGCAGGCAGACAAATGCCTTTCAATAACTTACCATGCATGGGGTTTTTTCTACCTGTTTTTGTCAGCTTCCTCGTCTTCATTAAGAAAAAGTATAAGTCAAACCAGTACATGAAGGGAAAAGACCATTTGCATCTCTAGTCTTTTAGCTGCAGGTACTTATATCATGCCCCAGAGTTTCCTATTTTCATACTGCAAAGCTGCAGTACTGTAGGTTTTTATCAGAGGCTGTGAACATGGTACATGGGGATCTCTACTCCCCCCACTTTTTTCAGTATATAAGGATTCCTTAAAAATGTCTCTAATCCTTAGGATACTCCATGTCTCCCAACAAAAATATGTGGACTTTTACTTTGCAGTCACTCAGTTTTTGTTTCTGATGTCCTGGCCTGGCTGCCCCCAGTCCCCTGCAGTGCTGGACAACTGAAGGCAGCCCTGGCTGTACCATCACCATCAGGCACTTCCCTCTCCTACCCAGGCTGCCTGTTCCTGTGCCCAACCTCACCTCCATCCCCATCCCACACTGTCCTCACGGGCAGCAGAATGGAATGGTGTCCCAGGCTTCCCCTTAGCCCACAGCACCAACCCCACCTCCCACCAACCTCCACCCCTCAGTGACAAAGATGTCCCAATCCCATCCCAATCTGGCACAGGCTCCTGCCAAACTCCCCATGACTGAAGCCACCCAGAGCTCCCCATCAGGTGGCCAACACTGCAGGGCTGTGCTGCCACAGCCTCATTACCCCCTCTCCCCTCATGTTTTTAACAAACCCCATGAACAACATCTCACCACAAACATGATCCAGGGATCCCTTCCAGTGCAATTCATTTGCTTAACACTCCGTGCTGCCTTTCCTCCTGCTGAGGTTTTTATTCCCCTCCACTAATTTCCCTACTGAGTCTCATTTTTTCGTGCTTCATTAACATTTTCCTTTGTGCCACTTCTAATACATAGCTTTACTTACAGAGCAGGCTCTGGCCCTCCAGCCCCATCTCCCATTCCTGCTGGGCTCTCCATACACTTAGGAACATGTAAGCCTGAGTTCCTATTCCTCCCTCATAACCTTGGGCTTGATTTTCTGCCTTATCTTACTCTCAATGTCTCTAACACTGAAGACTTGCAGTGAGAGATTCCTTCTTTTTTTAATGTACTGATGCAGGTGATTACAGTCTCTGTAGGAAGGTATGCTGCTTCTCCTTTGATTGTAAAGGTGTTTTTTTTTTCCTTGTTTCGTGTCTTTGAGGACTTTGGGGTTTCTTTGTTTTTTTGGTTTTGTTTTTAAGGATGGGGTTGTCACCTAGCTTGCTTCTGGAATTTGTGTTGGCCCACATGACCAATGAGGCTGCACAGCCCCTCTGTGAACCGTGACTGCCAAAGGCAGCCCAAAGGACTCTGCTTCCAAAGGGGGCTGCAAACTGCACTGCTCATGTCCTGTGGAGGCAATTCACTCAAGTGGCCTATTTTGGTTTTATTTTTAAAGAGATAAACACACAAAGTCAATATCCACAGTGCTTGTGGATAGCTGCACCTCTCAGAACAGCTTACTGCAGATCTAGCAGCAAAACCTGAAGTATGTTACTGAGGAAATCAGGCACAAAATGCATTTTGCTGCTTACCTACACCCACCCTGAGCTCTGAGGGGCTTAGGGAGGTGTGATCCCCAGCAGGCAAAGCCTGTGGTGACAAGCCCAGCTGGATAAATGTCAGGCATCAGCAGCTCTCACGTGCTCAGGGTACTGGGGATGGCAGTGGCTGTTGCTACAGGCACCAGAGCAGGGAATGATAATAATGCCAAGGCAGACTAAGGGGGAAAGGGCAACACAGGATATCTTCATTTCACTTTGAATATGGCTCCAAATTAACTGTAGTGAGTAATTACCTGTGAAAAAGTAATCGTGATGGCTTCATAGTTTAGAGCAAAACTCCTTTAGCAGCAGGCTGCAAGAGACAGGTCTGATTTCTCCTGCCATAAAAGGGCATTTCTTTGCTCTTCTATGAGAAAAGAAATCAGTTATTGCTAAGGCAGCTGTTTCATTATTGCATGCACTACTGGCTATTGTGTTTTCCAGACTGTTGACTTTTGAGCTCAGGTGGCCTTCCCACCCATTCTCCCCAACCCCAATGGAAGGATTCCATTTCCATGGGAAAAGGGACATTTTCTCTGCTCCCGTGCACATAGTTTTTCTCCAGCTAGGCTCTGTGTGTGATCCCAGAACTTTGATCCTTGCCTAGCACCTGCAGAATAACTTTCCTGATTTCCATCCAATTTATACAAATTATTTGACCTTTCTCCTTTTGCCTTCAGTCACAAAGCACTAAACTGCCAAGGAGAGACAGCTGAATGTGGCATAGCCTTCCAGCATCCCACAGAAGGAGCAGAGCATTGGGATGCCTGTTGAGACAGGTTTTTCATTAACAAAGACACTCATTGCCCCACAGCTTCCTGGCTGCCCAGGCAGGTGATAGCATTGCTGGTTGGGATCTTGCCTTTAGTTCTCTTCCCTACAGCTTCTTTTCTGCCTGGGAGTCACCACTGTGACCTGGCTGCAGCTGCCACTCCCAGTGAGGGCCATGCAGGTGCTTCACCCCTCAGGAATGCATACACCAGAAGAGCCTTTTGGTGGGGTCAGGGCTGGTCAGAGCCACCTTCTTCTTCCTCACCCTCTTCATGCTGATTTGAGTTATTTAAGAAAAGAACAGTACAGAAGGGAGTCATCCCAAAAGACCCTGTGTCCAGGGGAAGTTCAGTGGAAGGGGCCTCACTTCCCTCATCTTTCCCATGCCACATTCCAGAGTCAAGATCTTCCATGTGCCCAGGGCTCTTCTGCCCTTCCCTGTAACACTTCAAAGGATAGTCTGTGTGGAATGATGGGGGGACCTTAACCTCTGTGCACTGTGAGGCTTCTGGCATTGAGAAACCTTGTCCCTTCCTTCTGGGGCAGTAGTTTTACCCTAAGTTAATGATGCCACCTAAATTTGGCATTTCCAAAGTTTGGGCACCTCATAGTCTCACATATAAAAGGAAAGGTATTGAAGCTAGTGCTCTTGGTCTTACACCTTTTCCTTTTTCCTTCCTTCTCCCTGCCTCCTTTGCCTTCACCCTGGAGCTGTGGGAACAGTGGTCCTGAGCTGGCAGCAGCAGCATCACCCACACCCCTTACCCCACACTGCCTTTCTGGGTGCTGTCATAACAAGTGTTGTGCAAATCAGTTCAACTCCACAAAAACTCTTCTGTGAGGCACAAAGTGCCACCATGACCAAGCTGTGCCTCTACCAGGTCACAAACAATGGCCCCAGAGCACACAGGAGACACAGGCTGCAGTGCAGAGCAGAGCAGTGGTGTCTGTACATCTGTCCTGGTCTCCTGCAGCTCCCATTTGTGATTCCATGTGGCTCTGCCAAGCACTTCAATGGACAGTCTGGGTAAAACCAACACTGAGGGCAGTGCTCAGTGCTGTGAACTGGATGGGCACTTAAAAAGCCCTAAGATCTAGAGAGAGAGAGAGCTACATGCATTTTTGTGTCATTACTGCGTAAGAAACTGAGAAATCCTGTGGGTTGGATCCATTATGTGCGGCACGTTATCCTGTGACATGGAGAAGAGACACGAGATCATTCCCAAAATATCCTTCCCCACTGATAAATTGCAGCAGGCAGGTTGGGAGCTGCACAGCGTGAAGGATAACCTACTTAGGATGAACACGTGCATGATGCTATTGGAAATATTGATGCAGTTACAGCCCTCATGACACCTTTGAGGAAGGGGTTATATCAAATCACAATTTGCAGAAGCTCAAGGGAGACAGCAGCCTTGAAGCAAAGCCACCCCACATTTCCCCCAGGCTGGGCTTTTCCCTCAGCACCAGGATATTTGCTATCTGCAGTCTTGGTCCTCCCACAAAGTGAATATAAGTACAGGAAAGAGGAAACAGGTGAATACCATTGTGTTCCAGTGGGTGCTGGAGGGGTGTGCCTGTGTGCCAGCACATATTTAACTTTGGGAAGCCCCCTGCAGAGGTGCCTTCAAATTATCAGACATACCTCAGGGAGATAGCCCAGAAGGGCTGGGAACACTTCTTGAGAGGGATGAGAAACTGGGAATCCCTGGAGCCAGTTCAGGCATTTGCATAGAGGAATCTAAATCCATTCTTGCTGATGGTGGAAGTGGGGGATAAGGAGGATACACAGGGGAAGCAAAGTGGCAAGAGGTTGGTTGAGGTGTTTTGGTTTACACGTGGCTCCAGAAGTTTCAGCAGATAATTTCAAAGTGGGACGGGCTGTGGGGCACCTTGTTCAGCAGTGTACTTGCAGCAGAGGCCTCTTTAAAGCAGAAATAGTTTAATTTATGAAAGGCTCACATGGAGCTTTCCTGGCTAAGGCAGAAGCACAAGGCAACTGATGTTTTCCAAGGCAGTCATCCATTAACAGGTGATTTCCCCATCCTTCCCTGAACTCTACAGCCCTCTGCTAAGCTCTAGTGCACATCATTTCTGTAAGCACAAACCAGCATTTTAATTTTAAGCACTTGACAGTGTCATGGGTTTCACTTCAGTTGTTCTTACACGCGGCAAGACCCTGGGTTTTATGCTGCACTCCAGTAAAGGCAGCAAATAGCAACACAAGGAGCAAATTACTTGGAGCTTGACGTTTTTCCTGTAATCTAAAGGAAAGAAAGAGAGAAAGGGGGGTGGGGGGAGGAAAGAAGAGAGAGAGAGAGGGAAGGAGAGAAGCTTTAAAACTGTAGGAGCTAACTAAATAGCCATAAAATATTTCTGCTCCCCCCCAGTTAATATTTAATATGATGTGTAGGTAGGATTCTGTACCAGTCTGAAGTGTGAGTCCTAACTGAGCACACTAAATGCAACTGTACATGACTAACTGCAGCCATACATGACAATCAAACCTGCCTGCACGCAGGGAATATTCTCTTCAGTCACAGCTAAGCAAACAACAAATCTTTCTCTCTCCTGCAGCCAGCCCCAGTGCCTTTGCTACCCTTTGGTGATTGCACTGCAGTCTGCAAAGCAGCTGGGGGCACAGATGTGCCTGCAAGCAGCAGAGGTTATATAGAAATATCTATATCTAATCAAACTTTTATTAACCCGTGGCCTTCCAGCTCAAAAAAGGCACAGTGAAAGCAGCCATGATTTGTAACGGCTTCAGCCTCCTGACTGAGTGGAAAATCATTTGCAAACTACTTCTGATTCTCTGTGAACAGTTTCATTATGTGGCAGCATTTCCCAGGGGCTCTGAGGCTGCTCATGTTTTGCTGACCTGAGGGGATGCCCAGGGGTGGCACTGGGACCAGCTGTCCAGGGCTGTGCAGCACCTTCCCTACCCATACATGGACCCCTCCAGCAGGAGAGGAGAGTGTCCCACAAAGAGAGGTGACACGAGGATGCTCCAGCTGGGATGTCCTTGATTTGAGTTCCTTGTGTGCCTTTTTGTTCCATTTCAGCTCAGTGAGGTGCCCAGCCGTGGGAAGGGCAGCCCCTGACACCTGGCAGCCTGTGGCACCCTCACACCAGCTTGTAATGGGAGTGTGCTCTGGATCCAGCATCCCAGTGGGGAAAACACAGAGAAGATGTTTCTTTCTTAAACAAGCAAATGACAAGGAACTCTTTGCCTCAAGTATTTGCCAGCTGTGCAAAAATCCTGAGACTCTCAGATTTCCAAAAAGTTGCTGCTCTTTATCCTTTAGTAGTTCCCATAGGATCCCCTAAAGATGTCCCAAGTGCACCAACTCGTTTGCAAACTATCCCTGATTCACCTCATCCCAGCCCATTCCCACCTGCTCCAGGAACTGCTTCTCATTCACCCCCCAGCTCCCCCTCTGTGTCCCAGGAGCTCTGGGACTGTCCTCACTCCAGACTTTCTTTCCCCTCTGCCAGCACCACAAGGTGCCATTGGGGTGCCACAGGGAGGGCAGGAGCCTCCTCAGCCTCTCCTGAGGGGCATGGCACAGCAGCTCTGCTGCCAAAGGAACGGTGGCTTCCCTGGAGACAGCAGGGACAGGGGCACACACGAGCCACCATGGCCATGACAGTAGGGGATGAAGGAACTGAGGACCAAAAGGACCACGGGAAGGTTTATTCCAGTGGGGCAGCAGTGGAGGGAAGGGCCAAGGACCTGGAGGCAGGAAGACATTCTCAGCCATCCTGCTCAAAGCATCAACAATAGTCTTGTCTGTGAGGAGGCAAAACTAGGATGAAGGGGTGAGAGAGAAAATGAAAGCTGAATTCAATTCCAGCCCTGCACAGAGGTGAGCTTGTGGCATCTTGTGGCACACTATTCCCTCACAAGTGATGGCTCACAGAGGAGCAGAAACCTCTCTGCTAGTTTTCACTCCAGCTACAGCCCGGCACCCCCAGTCAGGGCTGCTGCTGCCCTTTGTGCCATGCTCCTCCCAGCTGCCTTTTCCAGAAGGCTTTTACCCTGCTCTCCCTCTCTGGATGCCCTTTCCCCCCTATATTTTGTCAGCAAGTCTTCTGTTCCTTTGTCTTCATAAAGGTTCTGGGGGCTCTGCCCCCTCCCCTGCCACCTCCTGCTGTCCCCACAGGCCTTTCCCTGGCACACACCATACCTGGGGAACAGGGATCAGCCCTGCCAGCCCTGCCAGCCCTCAGCCACTCTGTCCCCAACACCTACTGCTGTCAAGCCCATGGGAAAGCAGTTCCAGAAACTCAACAGGATTGGACTTCCCTGATGTCCCAGTCTGGGGTGATGAGGCAGCACTGGCACAGCAGGAAGGGACAGTGGGAAGCAGGATTCTCTCAGCTGCTGGCTGGCATTGGCCTTGGGCTTTGAGGGCAGCATCGGCTCCCACCGGTTCACAGATCCTGGTGCAGCTCGTGCACCACCCAAATTTCCATCAAGTGGTCCCTCTGGACGCACATGAGGTTGGAAAAGCTGGTTACAGCCTCTGCAGCTCAAAAGAGGAAGGGGCAGAAATGCCAGCCAGCATTTGCCTTCTTCAGGCAGGCAGAGCACAGGTTGCTGGTGCACAGTGGGGGATGTATGAAACACAAACGTTGTTCTATTACCGCTGGGGGAAGGTAAGCACAAACAATCAGATGTCCTTTCCTATTTTCTGTGTCTCCCTCTGCGCCGCTGATAGAGGGACTCCAAATGTTTCCAAGCAGGCAGTGCCTATCTGCAGCAGGCAGACAATTTCCAAATGTATTAGCGGCACAGAGTCAATAGAGAAATAGCAGTCCAGCATATCATCCAATTTTCAAATGTAAATAACTAGACCACTGTTAATTTGAAGGACTACAGCAGGGAATAAAACGAGCCCTGGAAAACACACACAGCAATGACCGCTGGTCGTAATCCATTACCTTCAGGCGCGCCTGTTGTTTTTCCCTGCTGGCTGCTGTGCCTCAGGGCAGAGGAAAAGCAGCGGTCCTGCATGTGGAGAGCGGGATGAGCCCCACCAGCCCCACCAGGAGACAGGGAGGGCAGGCTGCTCCCGGGGGTGCAGCCAGGCTCGGGACACCCTGCACAGGATGCAGCCCTGCCTCCCCCCTCCCGCTCTGGCACAGCTGGCAGGGAGGGGATGCTGAGGAGGGCACTGGCAGTGGGTCACCAGCAGCGAGGTCTGGCCGCTCTCTGCAGCCCCTGCTCCTCCCCTGCTCTGGCCTCAAGAGCAGCAGCAGTAGTACCTCAGTGTCCCATCTCAAAACCAGCACTGACAAGGAATTCTCTGGCAGAGTAAGGCATGAGATGAAGCATCTGCTTCCCTCCACAGTGACTGTGAGAAGAGAAAGAGCAAGAAACCTTGAGGGGATTGTGGGAAGGAGACAGAGGAGGGGAGGAAAGATGCTTTTAGCAAAAAGCCTCTTGGGGTTTGACAGTGTAACTGAGAGTAAAATTGTCCCCTTGTCTACACCACTACTATATGACTGCTGGAGGGAGGCTCCTTAAATCCCATCCCTGGGGGCACGTGCCAGCTTACAGAGAGACCCCAGAGGAGGGAATGTGCTGCAAGTGCAGCCAAGATGGAGCGGAGGGGTGGCTGGTGAAGCTGTCCTTGCCCTTGCTGGAATGCTGGGGGAGAAGAAAATGCCTCTGACACAAAGAGAGGCAAAGACAAAATCGGTCTGTTCAAAGGAGGAGACCAATCAAGGCAGATGGTGTCTTGTGTCTGGTCTCCATTGAACACAGCAGGAATGGGCAGGTTTACCTCAGTCCAGCGAGTTCAACCCAGGGCTCCCTGTCCTACTTTGTGCTTTCCTCAGTCCCTTTCTGAACCACCAGTAGACATTTGTATGGTGCCCACAACAGGGAGTGCACTGGAGGTGCTAAACTTAAAGTAGCTGGATTGGAAAGGTCACCCTCTCACCTCTCACCATTAATATGAAAATACTCCAAAAATGAAATATGAACATCTGCTTCAAATCCCAACACTCCTCAAGGCTCAGTGGAGAGCAGAGGGGTGGTACATTGCTGGGGAGGAGGTGCTGGTTTGGCAGGCCAGTGACAATGCCAGGAGGGCTGGCTGAGACCTTCCCAATAGGAACCACTCCAGCTGTGCTGCTGGGTTTGCTTTTCTGCAAGAGCTGGGTCACAGCAGGTTGCATGGAGCAAAGAAGGGCCCTGGGCTCACAGGGAAATGCAGGAGCCTGCAGTGGTGAGACACCTGTGGTGTGACAGGAGTGATGTAGCCAAGGTGATCTGAGCATGTGAGAGGATCAAGATTTGCAATCTGTCTCTTTACAGCAGCTGATCTGGTTGGAAAAAAACAGATAAGAATTCAGGCACACTGGACTTTTAGACTTGCTTGCCTAAAAGCTAGACTATGCCTGTTGCCACTGTTCATTTTTTGCCCAGACCCATGAAAAATACACAGGAGACAAAAAGTGAACTATCAGACAGAAATAATGGCTGCCCAGAGGTTTCCCATTAGCCCAGAGCCACTGGGCAATGGAGGTGTCATTCTTATGGAGAGTCTGATGCTGAACTCTCCTTCAGCCCCTCCAGGGCCCTGCAGCAGCCTCAGCTGCTGAAGTGGTGCAAAACCATCATGGAGATACAGACCTGGCACAGAATGGCAGGAAAGCTGAGGAGGAGGATGGACCCCAGTCTGTGCTCACTCATAGAACAGGTCTTTTTTAAGGGAAAAAAAATAAAAAGACACAAAATTACACAAAAGAAAACAAAACAAAGCAAAGCAAAACAAACAAAACAAAACAAACAAACAAAAAAAGAGCTGTGCCCAGAACTGGAAACTGTAAAGACACTGCTTTTCCCCCATATTTTAATCTCCCGTCTGGATCAGCCAGTGCTTGGCCCCGTGCAGCTCAGCGTGAGTCACGATGCTCTTTGCTGAGGGCCAGCCAACACTGGCTGCTTTGTACAGGGCTGCACTCCCTTGCAGCCACTGATTCACTGCAGTAGAAATGATAGATTGTTTTACAGGAGGGAGAGAAAGGAGAAAAAAATTATGAAACCCACCGGTACTTAAAACAGTGGATGTGCTCCACCTACTGTCCATTGGCAACGGAGTGAGCCGGGATAAAAGGCGGCTTCCTCACTGAGGGCTTCGCGCTGCTGTCCTCTCGATTTTTCACATTTGGAGGAGAGCCAGTGGAAAGGAGAAAGGAAAAATGGATGTGAGGAAGAAAGGAGAGTGAGAGAAAATGAGGGCTGCATGGCCGGAGAAAAAGAAATAAAAGAAGACAGAACTCTTCTGATTTAAAAAAGGGATGCTTCAAGCGTATGTGAGCTTGCAGCAAGCTTGGCCATGCAAAGTCATTTTGATTTATTTCAAGGCCCCAAAGGAGGACAGCTCTGTGAATCCTACATCCTATTTCTGATTGATGACAATGGAATTTATACCTAAAACAACCAAGGTCAGATTCCCTTTGGCTGCTGCCACCTTCATCTCCAAGGTTTTGGGGCTGGGCAGGGCAGAGGACAAACTTCCCAGGGCTCCTGCCTCCCCCTGTGCCCTCTGCATCCCCTCTCTCAATAACCAGAGCTGCTCCCACTGCCACTGCAATGTGGAATGGACAGACATGTACCTCTTGCTCTTGGGCTTTTATAGACAATTAAACCTTGCTTCTGTTAATCTCCTTCCCCAGTCCAGGACTCTTTTCCCTTCAGATCAGTGAAGCCTGTGAGCAGCTGCTGTCTACACAGGGTGTATCTCACCTCATGGGATGTCTGACAATGTCTCCTGTGAAGGAGAGGAGGCAGGGACCCAAAGCAAACTGAAGGTTACATGTTCAGGAGTACTCAGTGTCAGAGTCACCATGATGGCTTAAAAGTAGAGATGTAGATGTTTAAGTGTCATTAAGCTGATTGTAAATCCAGTTCTCAGTATGATCTTCTGGGGACTTTTTCAATGTGACAGCTGGGTCTGGTGTTTTGTCACATCCAGGGAGGACCTGCTGCTCAGACAGGGACAGAGAGGCAAGACTCTGCTTGTGCTTCCATCAGCCAAAGGGTTTGTGCACAGGACACAGTCGGGGAGGAGAGAAAAAGTAAACTACAAACATCATTCAAAATCCAAAAGGAAAAAAGTATTTGCACAATAGGACTTATGTAATGCTCTGAGGTGTAGAAGGGATAATTTACTCAGTGCTTGTTTTCTCATGAGAAATAAACAAAACACACTGAAGCTTTAGAAGGTCTGTCCTGGAGAAGAATATTTTCGTGTGTGTTGAAATTTATATATCTGTACATATATACATGGATACACTCATATATATATATATACATACATAAATATACTGATGCCCTCACACAGGGGTCAGGGAGACCACTTCTGCCAAGATCTATTTTTTAAATGTTTAAGCACATGGCTGCGATGCACATAGTCAGGTGTCCCTGCCTTTACACTGTCCAGTTACACATTCCCTCTGCTATAGTGTCATATTAATGAAAATATATGGCCCTGGGCTTTCTCTTTCTCTGCCCAAACAACTTTGAGCACAGCTGGAGTGAGCACAGGTCCATCTCTATCCAGCCATACAGACCTGTCTGAAGCTGTGCAGATCCCTGCTGTCCTTGAGAGCCTTGTGCAAAGCAATTGCCCAAGACAGTGCAGTGTGTTTGGACAGAGCAGTAACTAACCATAGGTTAATGCAATAACACTATCATTTAATATCTCACAGGACATCATCTGAGTATATTTCAGACCTGTCCTACATACAGATATTACCAGTGGGTTGTAATTTGTCTGTGCCTTTGTCTGTAGCCGCTTCTTTCTATTATTCTGGAAAATATTGCAGAAATTCATAAAAGCCATGGAGGAGTGGTATGAATATGAAGTGCGTTCCTGTGACCATTTCCTTGCTCTCATTATTAATCCACTACTTTTTCATCACTCTGTATCAGGTCTGTCTCCTACTGAAAAGAAGATGCTTCCTTTTTCACTTTGCAGTGATATGAGCCTTTAATTCAACCCTGTCTGCTGGCTTTGACAGACATGAACTAATTTGTAATTAGATTGAGGCTATGACACTGTTCAAGTGCACACAAAATATGAAGGATACAGGAGAAAGAAGGAGGATGGAAGAGGGGAAGAGAGAGAGAAAGAGAAAGGCTGTATGTGAAAGGGAAAGACTGTATGTGCAAAGTTGCTGTTTCTGATGTGACATCCAGCTCCATGCACAAAAGAACACAGAGGGGCCCAGGGAAAGAGACTTGCTTGGGAAGACACTGCTTCCAGCCAAAAAACTGCTCTGCTATACCTCAGCCATTACCAAAAAAGGAGGTAGGGAGGAGAAAGAGATGACAAGGTCAGCCAGGGAGTGACAAGAGAGGTACCAGGGTCCAAGGGCACAGCTGAGGGCAGAGAGATGATGGAGAGGCAAGTGACAAAGCAAGGGAGAAATGAAAAACAATAAGCTGGGGGAAAGAATGAAAACTTCAAGGTAAAGAAAAGGTATGGGAAGAAAAGAGCAAGGATAGCACAGAGAGAGGAAGAGAAGGTGTCCTGACACCTTGTGGCACACCTGTGACCAGCAGGGAGGCAGGAGCAAGTGGCCACAGTGACTCACTGTGCCTGACCCAGCACGTGTGGGGCCATCAGCTACTGAAAATGCAGCTGCCATAGTCCAAATCAATCTTTTCCTCCGTAATCTGTAATTGCTCAAGTAAAATTAGATACCGTTTCTGTTTTTCCTCGGGCACAATGTTCAGTTACAGCCTTGCTAGCCTTCTCTATGGAGACTGGGGATAACCCCATTCCCTGCCCTCCCCTAGGAGTCAGGCAGGTAGGAAGCCTAATA
Organism: Aegithalos caudatus; assembly: GCA_013389925.1. Taxonomy (NCBI): domain Eukaryota; kingdom Metazoa; phylum Chordata; class Aves; order Passeriformes; family Aegithalidae; genus Aegithalos; species Aegithalos caudatus. Next base: position 62,663 of record WEIU01006456.1, on the reverse strand, counting down.
GGTGGCTATCCCCACCACTTCCAACATGCCTTTTACTTCAGAGGGATTATTCCAAGTGCATTCAGCTTTATTTTCTCCTGAGTTTATTGAAGGGGCACACTCTGGTGGCAATCTCCAGGGCTCCAGCATATCTATTTTCTTTCAACTCCTTTGAGGGGAAATACCTCCCTGTTCTGCCACACAAGTGGAATGGCTGATTACATGTGAGTTAGTACACCCAGCAACCACACATGCCGTATTAAAATTGCAATCCAAGGGCACAGACATTGTGTTGTGAACTATTCATGACTCTATCAAGGTTTTGGTCCAAAATTGTGATCTCAGTTATTTGTCACTTTAAAGGACCTGGGCAGAAATAGAATTCAAAGCTATTGATTGCAAACACTTTTATCTACAAAGCCAATACAAAACATTGAGAAAGAGCAGCCTGACTTGTGTTACAGCTTCTTCTCTTTTTATTCCTCCATGAAGAGATTTCCCTAGGGATTACACCTTTATGGTGCAGAACTATGTTTTCCAGGTGAGCTGAAGCAGAAAGGATTTGAGGTTTGACAGTCTTTATCAAAGTCTTCCTCCAGTTTAGACAGCACAGGCAGAGCTTTGAAGGCTGTCAGCATCAGCCCAGCTCTGCTCCCATCACACCAGCAGATGTTCAGAGGGGACAGGGTCATGGGCAGTGCTCAGGGTCTGTGCAGCCCAGACCATGAGGGGCTGCTGAGTGCCCTGGACCCAGCTGAGTGCTGCCAGTGGGCACATGTGGACATGCATGTACAAACAGACACATGAGACCTCAGGGGACCTCCAGGCCCCTGCACTCTGCCCAGTGCCCGGCTTGAGCCTCATGGTCCCTCCATGAGGCAGATCCCCTGGTCTCTCCCCAGCTCCCAGACCACTCCATTTACTCTCTGGGCCATCCAGCCTGATGTTTACTGGTGGCACAGGCTCACACACACACACACCTATAAGTGCCTCTCTAGGTCCCACTCCAGCTGCTGCCACTGAGACCTGCACACACACATGCACAGAAAAATAGGCAGAAATGGTTTTTCATGAGAAAACAAGGACAGACAACACTGGCCAGATGCAGAGCAGGGCCAGATATGCTCAGTGACCAGCAACTTATGTACACAACCACCTGCTTTTAACCTTTATTCCTCATGTTTTCCATGTCTTGATCCCTCCCCTTTTCCATTCCTTCCCCACCCTGAAACATCCTGTAAGTCACACACAGTCCCAAGATGCTCTACCCTGCACCCCATAAAGTCTCATCCCCATGCAGGCCATGGGGGGCGAGTCAAGGGTGTCCGAGTACCTTTTGCTGACCCCATTGCAAATAAAGTCCCCCATGGCTGTGGGGCTGGTCACCCCAGTGTCAGTCCTGGGGGGGCAGGAGCAGGGTCATGTCCCCCTCCCCCAGCCCTGTGCCCTGTTCCCCTTCCATGCATGAGAACACCAATCCTTCCAGCACTACCTCACTGCTGTCCATGCTACATAACTCAGCACTGCCCAGTTGCTCTGAAGTTCATATGAGATTTTGGAAATGTCATAAGCAATAAACATAAGGGTGCTCTAAAGGGAAGGGGGGTGATATGTTGAGGTGAAGAGCCATCACCTTCAGCAGCTGCCATCACTGCCACCAGCATGTCCTGCAGGCAGGCACACACACATTCCTGCACAGATTTCTAAAGCAGAAGAGAAGGGATGAAAGGGGTGTGAGGAGAGAGAATTTAAGGCAGAGACAAGCTGGGAAGTAGGCTGGCCTCGATCTGCTGCTTGCAGAAAGGAGGCAGAGGATGAGGACAGGACAGAGAAAGGAAGGTGAAACACTACAGGAGCAGAACAAATCTTCTGACAAGGAGAACAGCATGGTCTGCAAGGCTAATTTTTCATCTGCAAATACATGGATACACGCAGTGAAGGAGAATGTGGAAAATAAGAAAATGGAAAAAGAAATACATTTTAAATGAGCCAGTGCATTCAAATGTGAAAATGAGCCAGTGCAGAACTGAGAGGAGCTGTGTCAAATAATCTGATTACACCAAAGTAAATTTTCCAGGATTTCACAGACAGCTAGGACTGTACTTTAAGAGGCATAACTTATGAAAGCCTCAGTGTGACTCTGCTTTGTGGAGTGTGAAGTGAAAAGTAACTTTTTTCTTGTAAGTCATTGTCCTGGTTCCAGCCAGGACAGGGTAATATTTGTAGCAGGCAGGAGGGACATGGCTGGGCCCCAGAGGTTATTCTATATCACCTCATGTAATTGTAGGGAGCAGGGGAAGGGGATCTCTTCTGGGAAGAAGGGGTTCCTTCTGGTAGAGTAAATGTGATGTAGGCAGCTGTTGGGTAACACCAGTTCTGAGCAATCACAAGTGAATCATTCCTTATCTTGCGCAGTTTGTTATTAAGATTGCCCCTGTTACTGTTGTCCTGCTTAACCCATTGCTGTTTTCATTAAATTGTTCTTGCCTCAACCTGTGATACTCACCATTTGTGCCTCCAATTCTTTCCAGCCAGACACAAAAGGAGGAGGGGAACTGAGGCAGCAGCACACAGCTGGGAGTTTCAGTGGAAACACTAAATTTGGGAGTACCGTTCCTAAACCACAACAGTTGTGTAGGTGAAGTATTTTCTGCAAGAGGTACAATATTATTTCTACCAAACTGCAGGGTTTGGTAGAAATAGCTATAGAAATGCTCAAAGCCATGCAGCCAAAAGCTCTGCCACCAAGGAGAAGGGCAAGTCACTCTCCCCTGGCTCTGCTCCTCTTCCAAAGCAGTGACTTGGCACAGGGGGAAGGGAGGCAGGTGGCTGGGAGGCCCTGTGGGATAGCCTGTGCCCTGCCTACCTCTCTGCCACAGCACCATCATTGAGGCACTGACATAATTTTAATCACCAGCATGAAATACTTGCACGAGGATCCTGTAATTGTGGAGTCACAGGATGTTTGGGTCAGAAATGACCTTCCAATACCAGCTAGTTCCAACCCCTCTGCCATGGGCAGGGATATCTTCAACCACATGAACCTCAAAGCCCCATCCAACCTGGCCTCTAAGACTCCTGGGGATGGAGCATTGCTCTCTGTGCTCTGAAACGTCACTTGGTTACCCACTTTAATATTTGGCAGTTATTCAAATGAAGAGCTGGTAAATAACCACTCTCTGCACTTCATAGCCTGGGTTCCAGAATTTAGGCTTTTCAATCAATAACATGAATTTTTTAGCTCTTTGCTTTTATTTTCATTCTTCCAGCTGCACTCTTGAAAATAATTCTCTCTCATCTTATCCTTCAGATCTCACTAAAAAAAGGAGAGAAGCTCAACATACGACTGAGTAATTTTCATAACAAACAGACTTTGAGAGGTAAAAATAAAAGCATGATAGACTAGGAGATGATACTCCTGCTGAGAGAGAATTTAAGAGACCTATTAAAGAAATGCTAACAATTTTGTTACAAGAATACTACATTTTTAGGATAGACATTAAGAAGAGAAGTAGATGCTGATGGATCTGCATTAGAAATTTAGAGAAGTGAGTGCAAAAGAGCTTACATTCATAGAGAGAGATATCATTAATTACAAGACTGATTTGTGTTAATTTCACCCCTGGAAGTACAGAAAAAAAATAGATGCTAGTGTTTATAGGCTGCAAAAGGTGTCTGTGGCTAGGTAAAACTGTCTGAAGCCACTAAGATTACACTGAAGGCTAATGGAAGGATTTTTTATATTTTTTTTAAGTAAGCAAAGAACTGCATTGCAATTCATCCTTAAAAACACTTTAGGTAATGCTATTGTAATGGTTTTAATTCCCACATTTCATTTCTCCTGGTGAGCTGTTTGGAGCCACAGCCCCACTCAGCATGGTTTAAAGCCTCTCTCTGCACTGAATGTACTCAGCTCTGCCTGTGCCTGGATCTTGGCACCACGACTCCTCCACGAGCCTGTCCCCAGCTGGAGCTGCACTCACTGTTTCTCTAATCCTGAGATTTACCTGCTTTTTCTGGCACCTTTAGAGATTTTCCAGTGGCTTTAGGTCTTTTTCTTTGACTGTCTTTGTCGTAAAACCTGTTGTTAGGGCTTGCCCTGGCATCAGCCCATCAGTTTATCTGCAGTCTGGAACAAGCAGTTGCCACCTCAGTGGCCTGACACAACTGACTCCTTTGGGTGCTTCTGGGAGCTCTAGAAATCACCTATGTTTTCTGCCTCTGTACTACCCCCAAAGTAAGTCCAGAGCTCTTGAAAATGAATGAAAGATTTTGAGAAGGATCATGGTCACTACCTCCATGGTTCCACACATGCAGGTACAGAAATGCCCCTGGTAAAAGTTAAAATAAGAGAGGCAGATAGGGTGACACCGGAAGGGTATTAAGAGGTCTGGAGGGATAAAGTAGCTTATGGAAGAAGTGAGGTTTAGAATTAAATTGGAGAGGCTTTTGAAATAAAAATGGTGCTTGAGGAGAGGTTAGGCCTTACTGGAGAAACTTTCTGAGGTGAGTATATAGCAGAATAATTAGGATCAAGTGAAGGGGAACATAATGAGATTGGATGGTGAGAAGTGCTATTTCATTGCTGTGACTGAAGGAGTTAGTGTTACAGGAGGCTTTTGGCTATGGAAAAACCAGTCTCATAGATAAATTATGCCCTCCTCCCCAGCACAGAGACATCCTAAGATGATTTTGTGGTTCAATAGTGTCCTCCTATAGGCTGTAAAGCAATTGGCTCATAAATTACAGAAAATCACAAATTAAGAAAATGCAATTCACAAAGGCTTTTCAGCATCCTCTGAAGACAGGTGTCACTGGGGCTTGATTTGGCTGTTTTGGACTGGATGTCCTCGAGTATCTGGAGCAGCCACCACCTCCACTGTCCCAACAGAACTTCTTTTTTTCTATCCAAAAATGTTGAAAAGGCTTCTTGGGGAAGTCACTGAGGCTTCCAGGGCATCTGAGGACTCACCTGGGGCTGTGGCTCTGCCCTGAGACCCCACAGACCCGAGCCAGAGTTCACATGCTGTACACTGAAGGTGCACTGACTCCTGTGTGCCAAGCATCAGGCTGGGCTCTGTGTGCTGAGCAACAGTTCAGGAAGCTCAGCAAAGCCCTGGGTGTGCAGAACACACTGAATTTGACTGTGCATGTATTGCCTAAGTACAGATACAGAAGCTTTCCAGGATTTCCCTGTGCAAAATATGGTAATCCTCCTGCTGAAAGTAATTTTTCTTGCACAAGCCATTCAGGTCTGGTTTTCTGTATATTAATTACATTTTAAGTGCATTTGCTGAAGCCTTGTTTCACTGGGCTTACTAACTTATTGCCAGGAAGGTGCTTGTTACAAGCAATGGAATGTAAAAATTATTGGAGTCCAGAATATAGTTTTGTTCATTTTTAGTCTATGTATTGGCTAGATAATACAAAACCTCAGGGTTTAAGCAATTTCAGAGCTAATGTTTCTCAGGAGTAGCACAATCTCTTTGTGAAGCTGCTGCAGATATGGAACTGTGCTGTTTGCCTTTGCCACTTATTTGGTACATTCAGAACACAGACACCATGTTCTGATTTCCCTCGTGTGCTTAGCTGATCCCCACCTGGAATGGTGCTCACGTGGTGACTGGGAGCAGATCCTCAGCCCCTGCCAGAGCTGCAGTGACATGAGTGCTGTGGTCCAGGCCACCCCCTGCCATCTGCTCTGCATTCTCTGGTTTACACCCAGCCATGAGAAAATGGTGCTGCTGGAGAAGGTTGGAGGTACAGAGCTCCTTTTCAGACCTTGCCCACATCAGCTCATGAAACACAGACAGAAATAAGTGGAGCCTTCTTACTGGCTTACATGCCATGGTAAAGACTAACAGTGGCTAAATGCATTTTCTAGTACTTTCTTAATGTATGTCAGATGTAGAGACAGAGATTGGTATCATGCATTTGCTTGGAGAAAAATAATACATGGCACTAAAGCAACCACAGAAACAGAGCATTTGCACTTCCTAGTTCCCACTACTCAAGCTCACTGTTTCCTTCCACCATCAGAACATAAGAGACATGTGGTGCCTGCAGTGCTGATTTTCTACACACCCCTTGCAGAGGACAGAGGGCACAGTGGGTGTTTCCAGGTTCCCAGGGTATGTAGGTTTAAGATCCAACTAGCTGAACCCAAAAAGGAAAAATAATGTTCATTCTGCCACATTTCTACATGTCTTTGTAACCTGTCACCCATGTACTTACATATTTTGGTGATGCCTGGTAGCTCTCAGTGTTTCCTAAGCAAGAACAGACAGTGCCATTTTTCTACTGGCAGATAATACTGCAATTAAGACCTAATGCTAATATTGCAAGTAATACTGGAGGCAGGGCTTTACTGCAGACTGCTCCCTGGAAACTTTTCTCAAGAGAGAAAAAAAATCATCACAGGTTCAGACACACAAGAGGCAAACATTTACCCCATAATGACACCAGTTTGGCTTTTGTATCTCCTTCAGCCTTTGCTTTCTGTTGGCATCTTTCTGTGTCACTTACCCAAATTTGCAGAATGCTGCTCTGCTGACCTGTTATGTATGTCATAATGTTACCACCTGTCCATTTGCATTGCCTTGGTTAAACTCCTAAAATGGTAATTTAATGGAAGAAGGTGATATGAATCATCAAGGAATAATTTGAATTATCATCTGTAGATAATTCATTATGCACACATTTCTTGTGAGATCCTTAAATCAGCAGGGTTTCTTAATCAGAGACTTTTAAATTTTGCCTGTAACAGCTAGAGACTTGACCCATAAATCAACAGCCAGGCCAACAGGTCCAATTCATGCTTCACATATTTTTCCCTGTGAGAAAGAGACACTTAATTACCACCAAGGTCACAGAAAAGGGGGAAAACCCTGTAACACAGAGTTGGTTTTGACAGCTCCAGTGCTGGCAGCATTTTCTGAAAGCAGAGTGATTTGCAAGCAGAGGACGAAAGCGTGGCCAGCAACACTGCTGCAGTTCTGCCATCCTGACAGGGTGCTCCAAACGAGGGCTGGTGCCATTACAGTCAGCACAATTCATCTTCCTCTGTCAGTGGGAGATAACATTTGCTCAAGAGAGACAGTCACACTCTTTGTCTGATGTTATTAGCAAAAATAATTAGCGATTCCAATACAGCCTCCTTTTCTATTCTTCAGTGAAGAAAGCACATGGTTTGCATCCTTCCCTTTGTGGGAGAGAAAGTGTTTATGCAATTTATGGGAGGGAAAAGGTCATGGCTTGACCACGGCATTCAGCTGTGGTGCAGAGTGCCCCTGGGCTGGGCAGAGGTCTGCAGGGACATGCTGCACCCAGCCAGCACTGCTGCTGAGGAGGGAGGGACGGCCTCAGCAAGACACACAACCCTTCCTAAAATTAATTCACAAAGGAGTGAAGCCATCCCCAGCAGGCCCATACACCTGTCAGTGATGTCTTCTTCTGCCTCATTGAGAAAGATGGGCCATGTAAAGGGATATCAGGACTGGCACAGCTAGGAGAAAAAGCGTCAAGCACAGCTCTCTGAAGTATATTAGCCTATCTTATGATTTCATTCTCTTATTTTCATGAAATGACATTGATTTAGCAAGCATATAAACCCCTGAAAATTTGAAAAGGAAGTCTAGGTTTATATATCCACACTTACCCAGCCAAGTAAATGCCCCTAATCTCAGAAGTGCCAAGTTGCTGCCAGATTCCACTGAGGTGTACAGCGCTGAATATCTTGTGCCTCTGAAAGCCAGGTGATAAATTTCAGAGTTTTGCAAACTCTGGGCCAAGGGTTTTGCTAATCTATAGTCATTGTTCACATATAATGACCTGTCTAAGAGCAGCTGGTCTGGATGATGGACGCTTGTCTGATCCTGAAACATGTTTACTGGATTGGATTCAGCAAATCAAAACCAACTAATTAGTTCTATTAATACTTATTTGAACTAGATTTAAGGGTTTGGGCAGTGTTGCTTTTCACTTGCTTTTCTATTTTTTCATTCTGGCAGTGCAGGTCATAAAGTTCATTAGGGTTGAGAAGCACCTGAATTCTGGTCCAGCTTTAGTTAACCAGTGCCTGAGCAAAGCAGACCCTCAAGGAGAGAGAGGGGAATCACTGCACTCCAGGAAAAGGGGATTTCTATAAAGAGTGATCCTACTGAGATATCTTGGCAGTCACTCTATGCACTATCTTTGTGTTCAAAATTTTCAAGAGTTCAGCAGATTTGAGTGTTCTTGAACTGGAGGAGATGGTGTCTCCTTTTATGTTTTGTACAAAAAAGAAAGTACGTTTGTTTTTCCACAAGTAACAATCATTATTATTTGTATTTATAAGAATCATAAAATAAACTCAGCTTGAAAATACGGCTGGCTTTTAAGCATGGTCAGTTGAATACATTTTCACTGATGGCAAAGTTGTAGCTTTGGGCTACAGCAGCATTTGGGCTGTAGCATGTATGTACAATCAGCCTTTCCATGTAACTAAGTCCTCTTTTCTAGAACTTGGGAGTCTGTTACAGGTGGTTTTCCAAGGTACCCTTAGATTGTGGATTTTTTTATCACAGAAAGGGTGCAGCAGGGAAAAGGAGACTGTAAACTGGCTGTGCTCCAGCACCAGAATGAAACAGCACCAGGTTGCTATTTCAGCTTTTTTCTTGGTTGCTATATGGTCATTTGATTGTGTTATGTTACTCCAGCATGCAATTCTGTCTATTCTTCCCAAACTCCAACATGGGAGATATAAAGAAGTGAGAGATTTATTTTAGGACTCAGTTTTGAACATGATGTATTCAGCAAATGAGTATATTCTTGGCCAGAAAGCAGCAATCACATCAGCAGGTAAGATTCATCTCACTGTCAGATGATGGAGAGAAGATGTTTGATGTTTGTAAGGCAGGGACAAGCAGCTCCAGCATTCAGAGTGACAGAAGAAAACATAAAGTTGTCAAGTTATCTTCCTTACTGCTCTGGCAGCGGTCAGTAAGAAGCCGCCTGTCCAGAAGCGAGGGGTTGAAAGATTACACGCAGCACTGCAAACTGATGATGCTTGAATCTGAGCTCTTCTAGCTGAAGTAGCTATTTTGTACTAGCAAAGATACATTCCTTGAAAAGACACTGCTGTATTTACTTTCCTTAGCTCAGGAGACCATGTCAAATGAGCCATGGAGTGTCTTGCATTAGGTCAAGCAGTAAAATATTTTTCTCCTCAAGTATTATCATAGAATCATAGAACGACTTGGGTTGGAAGGCACCTTAAAGATCATCTAATTCCAACCTGGTTGCTCAAAACCCCATTTAACCTGGCCCCGAACACCCCCAGGGATGGGTCATCAACATTATGTTGATTAAAGTAGGGACTTCTAGGTATGTTTGAAAGGTAAAACCGGGTTGGGTTTGTTTGTTTATGTTATTACTACGGATATGTGTTTCCCTTCAGGCCAGATACTGGAAGTAAGGACAGCACTCCCTTACCTGGGAACTGCGGTACAAGAGCAGCCCTGAAGCCACCGAGCCCCAGTGCGGGACGGGCTTTGCCTGAAGCAGCGGCGCGTCCCTCGCTCACCCTCACTCGGGAGGAGGGCGATAATCGCCGCTTGTCTGCTACAGGGAACATTTTCCACGCTTCTCCTCCTCTGGCCTTTTGCAGTAAATCCGTACATTTTCCGGTCCTGGCGTCTGTGAACACTTCCCCTAAACGCCGCAGGGGCATCTGCGAGCCCTGGGTACCCGCGCCCAGAAAGAGACAAACTCCAGTGGTTTTGCTTATTTCAGCTTGTTTCAGGCTGTCCTCAGCCCCAAAGAGGTGTAATGATAAACAGACCACAAAATCAGCTGTTTTTTAAGGCAGCTTTTCAAACTACCATCTGAAGAAAAAGCAACACGAAATGCAATTTTAAGGGTAGAAATCAGACTCTTTTCTGACTGCTTATCTGAACCAGAGGACTGTGACATGAACAGCCTCGGGCACGACCAAGCGGGTTCGGGAGTAGGAATGGGACTGTGTGACTGATTCCAGGGGAGAGGGACTCCCTCTCTCCCCTGCTGCCTTGTGTAAACCTGGAATTACTCCTTCTGCTCGGTAAAGAACTGCCTTTCTGGAGCAAATAGCGTTTGTCATCACCGGGAAGGGATGCTGACACTCCTTTTTTCTTAAGGCCGGCATCATTCATGTATGTGCAGTCGGGCTATCAGACCGAGCAGGCAGGCTAGTTTACAGAAGTAGAATCAGCACATTTGACTCAATAGCATTTTTTATCATTAAATAAATAAGTCTGCTAAAAATTCCCACTTCAGCTATCAGCAAAATATTTTACCTACTAACAAACAACCACATCCCACTGCTGTGCAGCATTCAGAAAGCATTAAGTCGGGCTATTAGAATTCATTAAATCGACTCAAAAAGCACAATGGGCATATTATCACATAGGCACACGCACTTACACACGTACATTGTTCTCTGTCCAGGGAACGCTCCCTGTCACCTTTCTCAGCAGTCACGCACACCAGGAGCTCCTTTGATTTTAATGAACTCAAGATTTTCCCGTAACTACCCGTCTCCAGGGCGCTGAGAAAACAAACACGCAGGAACGCGGCTCATTTGGCTGCATTGTCACTACTTGTATCCGCTATTTCAGCCTCCTACAACACGCACTTCATAGCGTTGGAGAGCCTCGCCGCTATGTCGGTGCACAGATCAAAAGAAGTTCAAAAGCCTTCCACAAGTTTGGAGGCTTAGTCCTGCTGGTAATAACATCAACGATGAAATTGCAATTGTATTAGATGCGAGCAACAGCAGGCACCTTGGGTCTCATCCTGGGAAGTACTGAGCTGCTGCAGCTCTCAGTAAATCCAAGGAGAATAGTTCAGCAAAAGCACATCTTATTTATTATCAATATATTTACCAGGTAGTCCAATTAAACTTGACAGCCTGTTTATAGAGGCTTTCTGCCCAGTAGCAGCTGTACAGCTATCAGCCAACCAACTGTAACACAGCAGCAAAGTGAGCAAAAGGTGCTGGTGCTGGTCTCTTCATCATCTGAGCAGTACATCGTTCACAAACATTGATGCGAGTCAAATAAAGGTCATAGCACGTTTATATCCAGCTTTAGGTGAAAGAACACCAAAGCCTTTTAATGCTGACAATGCTACCCAAAATTTATCATGACCTTCAAGAACCTGAAAATATTCTGCACCATTATCATCTCAGGGTCAGCACACATTCATTATTCATTAGAAAAAGAAACTGCTGGGGTGACAGAAATCTGGTGGTATAGATTAGCTGCTGAGATTTTTGATTTCCCAAATCATCTAACAGGAGAGCAGGCAGGGTAGAGGAGAGGAGGGAGCAAAGAGATTTGGCAATTATCTTGTCTGAGTTAGTTATGCCTCTGCTTGCAGTACCCATGTGGCCACGGGTACTTCAATAACCCGTTAGCTCTCATTTGATCTATTCCCTCCTCCCCAGCATCTTGTCTTTGAGATCACGACCTGATCAGACAAGCTCCTCTGTCTCATCTCCTTGGATCATTCCTTACTTCACTTAAACCTTAAATCCTGATGCCTCTGTGACACCGGAAAGTCCCGTGATGGGATTTGTACCTGGCAAGGTGCTGAGTGACTCTGGCAGGGTGCTCAGCAAATGGAGAAACAAGGTTCCCCAGGTGGAGGGTACTCCACACCTCCGCGAGGTGTGACCCAAAGGTGACAGTCTCAAACTGTTCCTCTCCAATCCAGCTTTTTTGTGCCTTCACGAGTAGACAGGACTGTGTTCCTCTTTCCTTCCCTCTCCTTTCTGTCGTTTCCTCATCATGTTTTATGTCGAGCCGTTTGATTTTTAAGGACAGTAACTCACCAATTACAGAGTCTCCTTAGTAAGACTTAGATCTTGCCTCCTTTGCTATTTCACCAAAGCTGGGGCTCCTGGCAATGAATGTTAATTATACCAAATGTAGTTGTTCATATTAACCTACAATGTCCTTAGCTGCTTTACTGGGAGGTAGGGCTGTTTTTACTGTACATTTAGAATACATGCTTATGCTAAGACTATTTAAATCAAACAGATCCTGATGTGAGACAAATATAGAAGGTTCTAGGCTGAACCAGAGTGATCAGGCATGTGTGCTGCTTCTGGAATGGCACAAAAACACATCTGGAATGTCCTGTTCAGTGTATTTTCTTTGCAATTTTTATCGTGTTACTCTGAGTTCTTTTTAGTTTGTGCCTTTGTACTGGACAATTAGTTAAATGCACCTCTCACTAGAGCTTTCTGATTGCAAGCCCAAGAAAGCCTATCTGCTTATTTGTTTATACAAATTACATAATAAACATTACAAGGGTGTACAGTGGGTATAAACAGTTAAATCACATCGCTGGAAAGCTACACAGAAAAGAGGGGAGTAAGAAGAGTGTAGCAGCATATTTTAAGAGAGGTAGCATGTAGCTAGGAAATTAATGAACTCCAATTATATTCCATTTTCTTTACTTTCTGTGCTATATATTTTCTTGTTTAGGTCGTTGCATGGCTCATTCTGCACCACTGTTTTTTAATTATTTGAGTGCCTCTCCAAAACACTTTTGCAGTAGATTTGCTTTCTGGAATAATTACTTAGCTATCTGTTAGTGTTCATGAATTCTGATGTTATTTTGTCTTGGAACGAGTAAAATACAAAAAGAATTTACACTGCTGGAATAAGAAGGTTAAGGGGGGGGGAAAAGTAACTTTTTGATGTGTTTTGCTTCAATGTAGAAATGAGTTCTTGAATATAAAACTAAATTTAACTCATAAAAACTGCAGAATAAAGCCTCATTAGAACTGAGTTCATTGTGAGCACAGTTTTAAGAGCATTCTTCTTTTCCAGACTCAATTTCAAGAAGTCTCTGGATGCAATTTATACAGCTCATCTCTGTAATCAATCCCTCAGTAGGAACCAGGAACTGCAGGTGAAAGCCTCAAAATGTTCCATGGGGCCTCATTTCAGTGCCCTGGAGGCAGACAGTGAAGGATGGACCTTGCCAGATTTCAAACACACACAGTGGCCTCTCCAGCCTTCCCAAAGAAAAGCCTGAGTCTCCTCTTGCTGTCTCTGGCCCAATTCCCACTCAGGTGCCTGGCCACAGGTGGCAGGTGACAGGCACTGCCACTGCTTCCCATGCCAGCAGCATGGTCCTGCTGGGTGAAATGGACCCTGCTAAAAGTGGATTCAGACATACTCTGCAACACCATTTGATTGCAGCTGGATTTTCAAATATGCTCAGGAAAGGCCAGTAAGCAAAAGTAAATGCCTAACTGAATGATGCCTAACAAATAAATTAGCTGCTTGCACACATTTTAGTATAAGGGACTAATGAATCAGGTATCTGAAGTCCATGAGAAGGCTGACAAACAGGAGCACTCTGGTGTTGCGTGGTGCAGACACAGCCTAGAACTTTCCAAATGGGGAACTCCAGGCAGAGCAGCTGTCCCCAGCCAGCAGCACACCCTGCACAGGGCTGCCACACACAGAGAGCCTCAGTCTGTCCAACAGGACACCAGGCTGCTGGATCCCAAATGTGCTGTTTGAGCTCCTGTATCCTGCTCATGAAGAGGTTTCTGCAGCGGAAAGCCAAGCTCTGTGCCCAAGGCTAAACAAAATGGACATGGGCTGTAAAGTGCTGGGATGAGACAAAGCAGAGCTGTTGGGTGAAGCCAGCAGTGAGCAACCTCATCCTGCAGTGCCAGTACTGGGTCTGTGTCCCTGACTACCCAGAATGGTCACTGCTGTCACTGCTATGCCAGCACCCACAGATGTGAGTCCAGCCACTGGGAGAGGCAAGCCCTGGAAGAGGACACCAAGATGACCTGCCCTTCAAAAAATGGAATTTAATGGAATTTTGGTTCAAAAGTTGCAGATCAAATTTACCTGAACCGATTTTTCTAGGGACTTTTGAAGATTTATGAATTCAAAACAACAAGCAAAGCAGCCAATGGACATTCTGGACATGGTTTTGACTTTACCCACACTCTTTTCTATCCCAGCAAATTTCTCACTCATATTAAAGCTGTTTAGTGTTACGTTCATTATAGCGTCTTTCATTAGAATTTCTCTCTTGGGTATGAAGAGATAATCCACATGAATATTTTTTCCCATTATGGGCCGCATTATTAAGTCCATTATTGTGTTTTAATTGATGTTATTATAGCACATTAAGTACTTTGACATGGGTTAGAGATAGTTTGTTAATAACACTATTATTAAAACACTAAAAGCTGTGTTTCTATTCTGGTTGATGTCGAAGCTTTCAAAATTGTACTCATTCTGTCACGTAACTTGGGAACACAGATCTGGCATTATCCTCCTGTCTTTTAGAGTGCTTCTAACTTCCCTAATCATCTGCTGTTTCAACAATGCCCCTATATATCACTGAACCAGTGGTGACACAGAGCAATATATCCATGTCTGGTTACAGTCATTGGCTGTGTCAAACAAAGTTTTATCCTATCTAAAAAGTCTGAATGACTTCAGCTTTGTTATTTGCATGAATAATGACAGAATAACTGTCAGGATATTTTTAGAATTTACTCTTGGCAAATTTTGGGGGCTTGCTTACAGTCTGTTGTGTTTTTTTCAATATTTGTTTCAGATGTTTTTGTGCCTCCTCATCAGAACTGCAAACACTTTTATCATCATCAAATCCTTTCCAGCAACACCCTGCATGATTTAACAGACTGAATTTGTCAGCTACACTGTCTCTGTCTCTATTCATCATGGACAAATTTGCATTTTTCTGTGACATGTTCCAGGTTAAACAGAATTAAATAGCAAAAAGCACAGGTACCTTCAGGTACCTTCCAAAAAAAAAAAAAAAAAAAAANCCCCAGAAACAAACAAACAAACAAGCAAAACCTAAGGAAGCTGGTTTACAGTGAAACACAGTAAATGGGGAGCTTCTGATTAACATGTGGGCTGAGATTTCTTTCAGGTTAAGACCTTGCTTCAAAAGGCTATGAAGAAATATCTAGTAAGAATTTCCATTGGTATAAAGCAAAAAAAGGTAACCAATTAATACCTTCAATTGGACCATAAATTCAATACTTATGCTTGGGTCTCAAGCAGAGATTATATCTTTACTATTTGATACCATAAGACATTCCTAGGCTTTGCACTTGAGCAAGGAGGCTTTTAAAACATGACAGTGGCCTCTGGGACAACCTTGGCCCTGGGTAACTTGTACTGTATATACTCCATGTCCTCATGACACATCTTGCAAGTGACTACCCTGTTTAGGAGGCTGAGAAAGTCCAACAGTGTGGGCCATAGACCCTTCTACCAAACAACTTTGGTTCTCAACACACTAAAGTTACTCACAGAGATATAGCCAGCTAGTCTCATTGAAATGATGGTTGCTTTTGCCCATCACTCTTTTAATGTTTTCTGCAGAAGCTCAGAGACAGACTATTTTCCAGCCAGAATGTGGAAAGACCATTCCCATCAGCTTCAGTGAGAGATGAATCAGGTCTCAGAGCTATGGACAAGTAAAGCAATGAGGAAAACAATTTTTTTTTTCTCCATGAGACTACCAATCCAAGAGTTCTATTCAGAAAACTCACACAGATCACAAAAGATTCCACAAGTTTGGAGACAGCTCTCTGAATTGGATTACACCCCTCACCCAAAACACTGCAAACCACAGTGATGCAGCTCGTTCCCACCTCAGGAGTCACAGTCAAACCAAATGCAGCCCCTACACCCAGGGACTGTTGGGTGACCACTGGGGTAGGGTGGACACTGAGACTACCCTTGCCTTGGGAGAAACCAAACCAGTGGTGAAGGTTCATTCCATGATGTTTTCCTGGGATTCTGTTAAAAGCTTAACACTTTCCCAGGCAAGAGGGAAGTCTAATTCACACCATACTGGGAGTTTTCCTTCACTTTTTAAGGCCCATAGTGTATTTTCACAGCTCTTTGCCACATGGCAAGCTTGATATGCAATGACCACAGTGTATGTAAGCCCTTAACTATGTGAAATAGATTAATTAAACTTGGCATTTTTAGATAAAGCACATCAACAGCTACTTGGTTACACAGTTTTATGAACTCTCTGTCACACACTTTTTCTAGGCATAGGTATTTAATCTAAATCTGAAAGTG
This sequence comes from Aegithalos caudatus, assembly GCA_013389925.1. NCBI lineage: Eukaryota > Metazoa > Chordata > Aves > Passeriformes > Aegithalidae > Aegithalos > Aegithalos caudatus. Next base: position 46,557 of record WEIU01006456.1, on the reverse strand, counting down.
AAACATTACTCTCTCAGGGTTGTTTTTTTTTTCAGCTGAGTATTTCTCTTGTTTTCCTTATGTGAATTTTTTTTCCTTTTTCTCAGGTGATTTACTCCTCCCATGGAAGCCTGAAGAGTATGAGGGCAGCAGCCACTGTGCCACATGCCAGTGCTGTCTGGGATGGTTTGATTGCTTGGTTTTTTTTAACAAAAATAAAACCAACTGAAAAAAACTCTCAAAAATCTTTTCTTGGCAATATGGTGTACAATAGTCTACAGCCTACAACTGCATTGATGTGACCCACAGGCATTTATGATAAGCAAGAAGCAGTCTTTCCTTCTTTACCCAGGTTTCATACTTTTATGTGTGGAGGACACATTTGACTTCTGGATTAAATTCTGCATTTTGTGTGCAGGTATTTTGCTAATCCAGCTGTTTTCACTTCCCTGCAGACAAATTTTTTTTGGATCATCATGATGACCTTCCCAACACCTTCAGAGCTCTTTTTTCCTCTATTGCAGCACTGGACTCCAAAAGCTTCTCAGTTTTAATTCTGGTTCTGCTAGAGGGGTCTTCTTCACTATCAGGAGGTCAATTAATACTCCAATGCTCCATTTCCTCACAAACATCAAGGGATATTGTGGTAATAATTGGAAGTTTTTGACAGAGCTCTCATTAGCAGAAGCTTCATTAAAATGTTATT